>CM017560.1:10922542-11467542 GCA_007844125.1 Sinonovacula constricta | reverse complement strand
TACCTAGGGTACTGTATGTACCATATACAGTAGAGTGCCTATCTGTTGTCATTATGTGAAATTGTTTTCTTAAAGGCTTCTTAAAATGACAAATTAATGTCAGCTTCAGTTGGTGCCGACCTAATTGTCATTGTGTACTTTTCTATCAAAACAATTTAAGGTTACAGTTGATGCTTGGTTTGTTAGATATTCATTTGCAGAGGGACCAATTTCCAAAGAGAAAAAAAGAAAATATTGTTTTCTGCAGGTTTATTCCAGACTTAACATTATGTGAAGTATAATGTAACTGACATAGGTTATTGCATCTATAAATGGGAAGCAAAATTTTATGCTTTTGTAAATCGATTTTAACATACTTGAATATGCAAAAGTTAAATTAGGAGTGTATAAAAATGGTTGTAGTTAATTAATATTGTGACATGCAGAGAGGATATTTGTTCTTGTTTTTGTTGTTGCTGTGTTGTTGTCGTTATTGTTTTCAGAGTAAACACTGAAAATGAATTTAACTTTTGTTTAAATGGAATAGGGGTAAAACTTTAAATGTCTGTTGT
Organism: Sinonovacula constricta; assembly: GCA_007844125.1. Taxonomy (NCBI): domain Eukaryota; kingdom Metazoa; phylum Mollusca; class Bivalvia; order Cardiida; family Solecurtidae; genus Sinonovacula; species Sinonovacula constricta. The sequence goes on along the minus strand of CM017560.1, from coordinate 11,466,991 downwards.
GTATTGATGTGCACATTTGTGTGTGTATGTATGTGTATGTTTGTTTACCTGTATATATTCAAAAGCTGATAAGCACAAGTCCTACTTATATACATGGATGTGCATGGAAATATTAGGATTGAAGCTAAATGTGATATCACATAGTTTGCCTACATATTTATATGTAACAGTATCAGTAAAAAAGAACAATTGAGATTCCTGCTAAAAATAGATATTGATGTCACATAGTCACTGTGACATAAAACATTAGTGGTCACATGTTTTTCTTGGTTTAAAAATGTCTAAATGAGCAGCATGGCTGAGATAGGAAATACATTTTTGTAATGATTATTGTCACCTTATGGTTCACTTTTCCAACATGTATAGGACACCAATAAACAGCATTTAGACAGATCTGTTCATATAAGAATGGTTAACTAAGCGGTATGATGAAAATATTTTTGGTCCAAACTGTTGGATACCACCTTCAAGGCTGTAAAGTTTGAGAACTCAGAGCTGTTCTTAGACATTGCATTGACCATGACACACCTAAATTGTAACAACAATAGAAAACAATATTCATCTACTAGAAATGCCATATATAGTTTAAGTAAAAAAAAAACAGTCAAATGACACAAAAACTTGTCCATCAATCTTATTGCTTTTCTTCAGTTTTTCCCTTGTCAATATGTCAACATTGTGTCTTCTGTCTCCAGAAGATCAGTGCATAAGTGCAGTCTACTGTTTTGCATATCTGTATGTGACTAGAACAGTGAGGGGACGACTGTCTTCATGTAAAATATAACAGTTTCACTCTTCCTAGAAAAGGTTCTATCTTATGATCAGTTAGAGATTCAAGTTTACACATTTTTACTTGGTTTGGTTTAAAGAATATATATTTTTTTATAGCAACCCATTTTGATGTTTGAAAAGAAATCTTTATAAGGACTGTTGTTGTTTTTTCTCAAGCAATGTTCTTTTTTATGACAAACCTTGGTGTGTTCTTATCATTTTATAATCTCATGAAACAATGAAAAACGTTCCTCATTTCATTTTGCATCTTACATTAGAGGTGTGTATCACATTGTTGCATCCAAATAACTAAGTATATGACAAATGCTTTATTTTTTTTATTCTCACCACTTTAAATTTCATAGTCTGTGTCTATACTATTCAACAGGCTATAGTGATAAACTTGTTTATGATGTTCCACCATCATGAACATGGCAGACGGTTTACTACCCTATGAAAGGGTAGTAAATATCGGACCATCCATTTCCCAGTCCAGACCATGTGAAAGACACCATAATAATCTCATCTTTAGTGACCAAATGTGCTGATGGGATCTGTTAGTGTGATGTTTTTGTTTTTAGGTGATGACACCATCCAAAATGATGAAAGCTGAAAATCTGAGTATCATAGATTTGCCTTCATGGTGTTATGCACAGCTCTTACACCAGGAAAAAAAGTGCTGACATACACAGGACAATAGCTTTTGGCACAGTCTAGACATGTCAGTTGTGAGCAATAGGCTTCAAATTTAACAGTAAACATGTTAAGCATGGTATAACTAAATGTTAAAGTGACTGTAATGCTGAAGTACATTAAGTGAGAATGTATTTATGAGACTTATTATGCAAGAACACAGCAGTCCAATCTCTACAGTAGACATCATGTGACAAAACCTGTACTGGGATCTTATCTAGTGACCTACACTAGCCCAGTGAACTGAACAACTTTCGGAACAGGGTCAATGATTCTTGTTTCTTGATACATGCACTGCTGCCCTTTGTCTGATAAATTGGGTGTCAAGCCATCACAATAATATTTGAAAAAAGGATACTATTTATCAAATTAAAATATCTGAGCTGGCTGATCTGAATTTTAACCATTTGTTAAAGTTTGTTCAATTCATGCTTAGCAGGATAAGAGTGAACTTGCACCAGACAAGTTGTTTGATCCTTATTATGCATGTCATAATAATAATTTTCTCACTTATGGTCGATAATTTACAATGCATTACTAAAATAATTGCTAATAACTTGTATGCAATGATTTTAATTACAGGATGTTCTTGTAATTATTGGATATATACATAATTCATCTAATAGACTCCTACCTTTTAATTATGCAAGGGAAATTACTGAATTGCTGAGTGCTGTTTATTTAGTTTTCAACAATAAAGTTTACTGAATATTATGGCAACTCTATCATAAATTTATAATTAAGTAACAATAAAGTTTTATAAACTGCCCTTTTTATTTGAAGGAGTATTCAATTTGACTATTTTTTGGTCAATTGACATTATATATAGATTGAATTTTGCTCATAAAAATATCTGTAAATGTTTGAATGACATTATATGGCATATATTAAGCTATTTATTGTTATAAATAGTTGTAATTAAACATATTTTAAATGATTTCAATAAAAAGTAAACAATTCAATTTGAAAAATATGTACAAATGCCCAGTTATAACATACAATGTATTTTAAATGATTCCTGTTGCATTTCATAATGTCCTGATCTGTTTAGAAAGCATTCACATTATCCTGTGACCTGCATGTACATGTACTTGTGTAATTTCCTAAAATGTTGATGTCAAGTCTAAATAATGATGAGCTATGTACACATCTCTATCAACTGGTCTAAAAGAAATCCTCCAGTCTAGTACTATATATACATCAGTTGCTGTATTTATCATTGTTTGTTCTTCACATATAATAAAATGTTATTCCAGCACTTTTACTAATACTCTTGAATATGACAGACAGAAGAGACAAAATCTATAGCAAGAGTTCTTTCTAATGTTTTTTTTACTTATGGTGGAGAAAGAACGTTATAGTTGATCTACATAGTTTATTGTATAGTTTAGTTAAAAATTTCAATGATGCGATAGATCAATACCTGATATCAGACAATGGGGCGAGGGGGTGGGGGGATACAGCTGGTATTCCTCAGGCCATATATGACTTAAAATTATTAAGCTTTGTATAAACATTGCATAATTTCATTTGAATGTTCAGAAATAAACCATTGAGAATAAGTGTCTTTAATCATGGAGACGTTATTGCCTTGGTAATTTTTAACTATGAGATTATTATTCATCCCTTTTATTGCCCATCTCAATAACTCAGTTGTCTTTGGCCAGATATATTCTTGCCGATTAAATATTGGTTAACATATTTTTCTCACAATTTCATTGCGATTTTCCATTGTTCAATTAACTGAAAAAGGATATATTTTCCTTAATTGTTTTTTGTTACAATACTTTCACACAATAATGACCATATTGGCAAGGTGCAGCTTTTACAAGAAGACCCCAGACATGAGTATTGTCAGAACCAGCGGTGCATTGTAGGTCGGCTGGCAGATCTTCTGACATTAAAGTTCTCAACCTGACTGGATCTTAATGAACTTACATGGTGAGAAGCTGACGGGTTCAAAGTTGGTGACTAGCCACTCATTTGCAGTTTAGCACATAATATTATTAAAACATAATTAATATGTTGTTATTATTTTTATTGTTGTTAATAAAATAACAATAATTATAATATGACCATAAAAAATATAATAATAATAATCAAAATGACAAACACCAAGCCCATATGTGTTTTTATCTAATGCTAGATTCAATTTAAATATAATTTGTTAAAAAATCTTAAAGACGTTGTCATATATCATTTTAGAACTAGTTGTTAACAGCTAGTGCTAATTCTTGTTGAATCAAAATTCAGTTTTTGCTTAAAAATTCATGTTTTTGCCTTCTGGCTTTTGGTAAGTGTAAATCTAATGACTAGATTTTGTTTTGTTCTGTCTATGAGCAGTTTTGTATGTGGTCTTATTTTTATCACATTATACAAACAGTTTATATGTTAAACCTCCTACTGTGATGCTGCTGGCACTGTACTGAGCACTTCCTGTCTGTCAAAGTTCCTGTCTGTTGGCTATAAGCAGACCCCCCATCATCTGTCCCAGTCTTGGCAGATATCTTTAGGGACCTTGGATTTTGGAGTTGGTATGGCGAGTGTGGGTGGCTCTATGTTTTAGGCTGAATGACCAAGTCAGCTGTGATGGTACTTAAGTTCCTGAAAGTGGCTGTAACTTCTGTGTTTGCAAAGTGCCACAAGAGACTCTTATGTAGGGATCTGTTGTTGTCTGTTTTTGTTCACACTGGTAGTCCGGTACTTATGTACCAAATGTTTCCACTAAGTGTGTAACCCAAGAGACAATTTATTCATTAAAAGTCTGTAAAGTTTGTAAAGGTGGCTCAATTAAAAAAATGTTTAATGTATTTGTAATGGCTCTCCGTGATAAGGTAGGTGGACCTGTATTACAGCAAGGTACTGGAGGTATTTATATCTTTTAATGAATGATGGCTCTAGTTTTACACTATTTCTTTCTTTATAACTAATAACCTTATCACTAATCCTGTCGATATCTAATGCTCAATTTTATTTTTTTACTAAAAGATAGTAAATAACTCATTCCATCAAAGTCAGACAACAAAGATCACTACAACAGTAAAGACAAGTAACTATCAGCTACATGTACAAGACAAAAATGCCTCAGCAACTGCAGCATTCCAAATGACAAGACTACTGATCAATATGGAAAAAAGTGTCCATTTGATGCATTATTAATAAATCCATTACATCATTAAAACTAATATGTACATTACTCTTATTAAAACCAGCCTTTATAAGTTGTTTTGAATAACCAAGGAAGCTACATCTAAACCAATACTGTTTTCAAGACTTAATGATGTTTACTACAGATTGTTGCCTTCAGGGATCAAATGCTGGCTGACCGTTAAAATGTTGAAGAAAAGGAAGACTTTGCTTGTTTTGGAATTTAGAAAAAGAAACATATTTATAAAAGCATATGTAATTTAAAGAAATTATATAAAATATTGAAAAGTTATGGTTTAAAAAACATGTTTTATATAACTGAAAAAGAGGAATAAAGAAAAGGCAAGACAAAAGTTAATTTTTGTTTAATTTAGATGAAATGAAAATATGGAAATTAAAAAAGAATATTTTACCATAGTACTCACACTGAATGGCACAAGGACATTATGAAAACAATATTATGTGTAGTTTATTAAGATGTTTGTGCTTTCTATAACGTATGTTGAAAGTTAAGACTATTCCATGAAACAAAGATATAGCATTAATATTTAGTTCACGTCCTCTGTTTTTGGCCATATTAACCCAAGATGTAAACGAACTAACTAATGAAGGCTATTGCCCAGTGTATGCATAATGGTCTTTTGCCGACTGACTGTTCTAAGGCATAAATTGTTGGGGATTTTGTGTGTGTGTGTGTGTGTAATGTCTCTGTTGTTGTTTTTTTGTGTGTATTGTCTTGTCTCTGTGTTTTTGTCATTTTTCATTTACTCTGTGTGCCATTATCTAGGGGTATTTCAAAACTTAATATTTTTTGATAACTTTCATAGGACCTTTCCTAATTTTCTGATTAGTAAGATGTGCAGAATTGAACTTATTTTGACAGGTATCGTAAACTCTTAAATAAATGCCCCCTCTCTAATAAATGCACCCTCTCCCCATTTTTCTAAGAAAAAGAAATGTTCAGGGGACAAAACAAACAATTTCAAATAGGTTCTTTTTAGAAGTTCTTTACTCACCATCTTGTTGCTTATAGTCCACAAATATCCAATGAATTATTATTGTTGTCTTTACTCGCAGATTTAATTGCATTGTGTCTTTCTGATTTGTGGTATCTCTTATTTCGATCTGTACATTGTTCACTACACTATTTAATATGGACAACTTATTGCTTAACACCCTAATCATATTTGAGGCAAGTATAATGATGGATCAATAATTTTAGGGAGAGAAATATGCAATAAAGCCAGACTAAAGACCGCTTATTTGTTTAAACCAACAGGTTTAGTCTCAACAGTACAGCAGATGTTTTAATGTGAGACTGGAGGCTGCTTATTTGTTTTTGCAAACTGTTTTTATCTTAGCATTACATCAGATGTTGTAGCATATATCTTAAAAACAATCAATAATTTCAGAGAGAATAATATGTCATTAGCAAATATTCAGGGAACTGCTAAATAAACTGGATCAAATTAGCTCTGACCAGTTTTTGGACTGGATCAAACTAACTCTGACCACTTTTGTATGGGATCAGATTAGCTCTGACCAGTTTTGGACTGGATCAGATTAGCTCTGACCAGTTTTGGACTGGATTAAACTAGCTCTGACTAGTTTTGGACTGGATCAAAAAACTAGCTCTTAGCCAGTTTGGGATTGGATCAAACTAGGTCTGACCAGTTTTGGACTGGATCAAACTAGCTCTGACCAGTTTTGGACTGGATCAAACTAGCTCTTAGCATTTTTGGACTGGATCAAACTAGCTCTTGGCCAGTTTTGGACTGGATCAGACTAGCTCTGACCAGTTTTGGACTGGATCAAACAAGCTCTGACCAGTTTTGGACTGGATCAAACTAGCTCTGACCACTTTTGGACTGGATCAAACTAGCTCTGACCAGTTTTTGACTGAATCAAACAAGGTCTAACCACTTTTGTATGGGATCAGATTAGCTCTGACCAGTTTTGGACTGGATCAAACTTGCTCTGACCAGTTTTGGACTGGATCAAACTAGGTCTGACCAGTTTTGGACAGGATCAAACTCTCTCTGACCAGTTTTGGACTGGATCAAACTTGCTCTAACCAGTTTTAGACTGGATCAAACTAGCCCTGACCAGTTTTGGACTGGATCACACTAGCTCTGACCAGTTTTAGACTGGATCACACTAGCTTTGACAGATTGTTTTCTCACTTGACTGCTTGCTTTTATTTGTCTTTAAACAAAAGTTGTACCAACAGCAAGGTAAACATTACTATACATTAGTTTTGCCAGTAACAGTATTTACATGGTGGATAACATCAGAAACCTGCTACCTCATGCATAAAGTCAAAAATACTGAAGATAATGTTGTGCAAAATTTACCTTTGTCCAAACTCAAATGCCAGAGGGATTTAATACAAAGTTTACTCTGTATGCATTGTTCATTACATTTGTGATTAACAGTAAAGCATACCAGTACCTATAGAACTTATGTGACCAAAGAATGCACCTTAAGAGGAGCTGCATTCAATCATTGATATTTTTTCATTTCATGGAGCTTCCTTTCTCCGGATATGGTGACAGATTGCTTGGTTTGTTATCTCTCATTTGTAGCTTTTACTCCATAAAATACCTTTAATGTCTGTTTTCGCCTACTATTAACTGGAGCCTTTGTTATTACAAGTAGTTCCCTCTAAATCCTTTATGAAGTCTTTAAATGCAGACAGTTCTGTCTCCTTTATTTTGAATGGATGTGCGTCATAACTGGTTATGATCCATTACTCTGGTAAAGTTTCATGTCCATTGTAGTGCTGATGGTTTGTCTAGCTCTGAACATGCCAGGAACTAATCAGCATACATGTGAACTCTCCCACTTTTGGAGGGAGAATCTCATTTCTAGGGTAAAAACTTATTTGAAACGGAGAGATGTTTTACATGTTTTCAGAAGTCTCTCTGCTTGGAAATAAATCTCTTCCTTCTGTGTTTATATGAAAATAAATCTCCCCCTTTGCAAGTGAAAATCTCCCTCTTTGGCGTCAGAAAGTTTGCATGTATGAATCAGAACTTCAAAAATGGTGTATATTCAGATCAGTCAGAACTTGGTGGTCAGAAGCTGCACTGCTACCTTTGCATTAATTTGTGTTAATAAATAGCTAAACATTCATGTGTTATTAATAAACGTAGCAGTTTAGGGCTGATAAATGAACTTCCTAGAAAAGAACAATGAGCGGTCTAACCAATCAATGGTCACTTGTCTATCTTAGTTGGGTTTTTTTGTCTTAACCAATGGACTTAATCAGTCATTACATCACTTGCCTAATGCATTGTAATGGTTGTTACAGAAATAATAGGATCTCAGTGCACTATTCGGTAACAAGGCTGTCAGACTAAATCTGATTCATTGCCTCTTGTCTATAAGCCCCTTAGACTCAAAGAGATGTGAGTACATAGTCTGTTTATGTTAGGACAGATACTTATCCGGTACTAAAATTATTCGCTGTCTTATACTGGAATTGGAGGACAATATTGGACCTGTGACCAAAACATTGTTTAATATTGTAATTTTATTGTTGAACGATGTAAAATTTGTATATTATCTTTAGTATGTGTATTGGAATGTGGAAATCACAACTCTATGACAAACCTCTTGACCATTGACAGGCAGGATCATTCTCCAACAAACCTACTACTGTAAGAACTGTGTCAAGGTTTCTTTTCACCTGATAAGAGTTCATAGAAACAATACACCTTACAACAATAAAATATATGCTAAAAAGTGCATAATTATATGCAAAGTTGAATTCTTGTGTTACCTAGATGTTTATATCAGGAGGTGTGGATCTAGCCAGGTAGGATGGTTCTGTGGACAATTCAAATAAAGGTTACATAAGTTTAGTGGCACATTCAATGATAAATGTGTTTTTCTACTGACTGTATGTAATATTTTTCTCAATGTTCATTTGAAACAGTATCAGATATTTGCAGAATGTTTGCATAACATTCGAAGATGAGTTAACCCATATTCCCTATTATTTAAATTTAATCAATGTATTGTTATTGTTACAAAATTAGAACTTAAATTATTTGAAATTCCAAAACTACGATTATAATATTTTCATAAATAAAAATGATTTCATTAAAAATAATCAGAAATATTTACTTATGAATTCAGAAAATTTAAAAAAAAACAACGACATAAATCCCCAGAATGGATTGTTAATGAACAAACTTTAAGTTCACCTTAACTTAACTAATCCAGCTTAATTTGTGTGTCTGTAATTTAGCAATTTCCTTGTTGCCAGTAGAGGTTATTACTGTCACAATTTGAGAGAATTTTTTCCTGAAAGCCCACTAACCCTTAGTCTGTTCAATACACCAGCCTAGGAACTGGCTGATCAGGATATGCACTTACATCTCCTTAGCATTATGTCTTGTTACTTAGCACATTAGAATTAATATTGTTAATGTATCTATGTGACAGAGTAAGCCTGTAGCTTAGAGTCAATCAGTCATAAGAATGTCAGTGTTAGGTAAAGCTTTTAAACCAATTATCTTCATGGTAAATTTCAACCAATTTTAAAAAACTTCCTCACATGAAACATATGGCTGTGAATAATAAAAAAAGTTAAAAGAGCGTATTAACCTTAGAAGTACATATATACTTGAGGCTAAAGTACACAGTTGTAATCAATTCATTGCAATTTTCTACTTTTGAATAATAAGGTCCAAATCAGTTATCTACTTTTGTGTCAATTAAAGTTACCTGCTACTGTATGAGGTCCATTAAAATTATCTACTTGTGTGTTAGGTCCCTTTAAGTTATTTATTTGTGTATTGGGTCCAAGGCAGTTGTCACCTTGTATGATAATACCATTAAAGTTATTTACTTGTGTTTACGTCCAATGAAGTTTTTTTTAAATGTGTGTTAGCCGTTAGGTCAATTTTATAGTTTTCATTTCTTATGTTTGTAATATCTGTATTCTTATTTAGAATTATCTTCGTCATTTTATCTACAATATATGTTCTCTTATTTATCAGTTCTTTGTTAGATTTTTACTGCACTCACAGCAGGAATATTTTTATTTTCTTAATACAATATACATGTACATGTATATGTAATAAGCACTTTATTGATAAATAGAAAATTGGAAAAGATTAAAAGATTATCCTTAACTTCTTTGAAACTCAGAGAATGAAAATAATTATATGTTTAACCTCATTTAATAACAAACCACCAATTATATGACCACTGTCTGTAAGCACTACTACATGATGTACCAGACACCCGCATAGAATAAACTTGCTAGAGAAAGAATACACTATTAACCTGGGCATACACCTACAAAAAAGTAATAATGTACAAGGTGCCAAGTTGTCAGCTTGTTGGTTGGATTCCATCTGACATAATGTAGATGAGCTAGATCTCAGGCTGGACAGAACAGTTATACTGAGGTGCTGGAAACAGCTGCACACAGCAACATGGGCCAGAACAATCTCTCACAAGAAAGGGCAGACAGTCTGTGTCACTTTCAATGTGTGTCCCAGGTTATGGATAGCCATAGATGTCAATAGGACAAATGGGGCTCAAATATTACTAGGGCACATTTTTATGTTGATATATGCCAGGGTAGTACTATTCTGTAGTGTCTAACAGCTTTTTTTAATTAAATCATGCTAGTATATATCTAAAGGTGTTAAGTAGGTATTATGTTAAGAAACTTCAATAGAAAATGTCAATAATTGTTTGTATCAGTAATTAAATGTTATTTTAAGTTTTTTTGTTTGATATTCAAATTAAGAAATTGCATGTATGGCATTAACTTGTTGCAAGTTGTGGCAAAAACCTATATGTCTATTGAGAGTTTCTGAGTAATAACTAGCATCCAAGATTTTACAACACCTTCATTCAATGACAACTATTCTCCACAAGACAAGACTCCTCTCTGTTAGTTAGAACTAACATCCAAGATTATACAGCCGTGAGCTTGAGACTATTTTAATCATGTCATGGGTCAGCAGTTAGTTATGTTTTTTATTCTGACCAATCAGATACTTTAGAATTTCAAAGTCAAGCCCAAAGTTATGTAGCCTTTGTGTTGTAAATACTCCTCTCCCTTGATATGGTTATTGACCATTTGTATGATTGCCACTTTGATGCACATCCTTGATGTTATTCAATTAAGTATTTCGCTTTTATTTCCATTTTATGATGCAGAGAACAACATCCTTGCAGGGTAATTTGAGTTGATGTGTTATTTGCCGATAAAATTGTTTTAATACAGTTTTATGCAAATGGCTTTTGCTTAAAGCTCACTCAATATTCTAGTTAATGGTGAAATATTGACAGAATTAACAAGAAAGCATAGAGAAAAGCTCTTAAGGGCAATGAATTTTGATGGAAAATGGGCCACTTTTTGCCTGCAGTTTTAATGGATCTGAATACATTTTTCACACACTGTGAGGTGGCAGCATCTTGTTCCACAATTGATATATGGTATATCTCTTAGCTTGCCAGTCATTACCCAATCAGGCTACGGTAAACAGTATAGGTCAAGATCAGCCATGCAACTGATGTCCTTATTGGATTATTCATTTTTACTCTTATAATAGATCATCAGAAATATTTTGATCTTTGTCATTTTAAATAATATTGATTAAACTTTCATTACAGTTCTAATGGAAACAAGCTTTCCTTTCCTTCTTATACACTTTATTTATTTCTGTTTGTTTCTTTTTTCTCTGTAAGTCATCATACCAGTATTCTAATCAGTATTCTTTGCGTTTATAATATTGTTTCCTCAATTTATTGATGAGATCTTTTATCGTCACATTCTAAGAAATGTTCTTCATTAGAACACGGATTATCTATTAATCTTCCTGCAAATGCATTAAGATACACAGATTCCAAGAAAATGAAACTATTAAATGTTTTCTGAAATAGAATCTGTCCTTGTTTTTTTGTACAAAGGCAAAGTAAACATTTAACGATCATAACTGTACACTGTCAAAGCTGCTAAAACTTCTGATACAATATTATATACCAACCAAGCATTTTAATGTACATGTATTTACAGTAAATAACCAAAGCAGTAATAAAAATACTTAACATTCTTCAATATTCAAATTTTAATTCTGATTAAAAAGTGTCTACAATAATAGCCCAAGGGAAATAAATAAAAATGTGTTCTGTGATCATAAGAAAATTAAGAGTTGTGTCCCTTTGTCCCATATGACGTCCACATAATTTTAACTCATTTTCTCATTGAAGCCCATACTGTTTATATATTAATGTATAAAATATATTAAAAACATTAGATAACTTACAGTGTAAATGAGGAATACCTTTGATGCATATATATATGTATATGATAGCACAAATAGTTATATAATCCAGACATTCTGTCAAACTAGTCCTGGAACAGATCTAAAATAAGCTAATCATAAACAATTATATCTAAATTCGTAATATTGTTACCTGGAGATGCTTCAGCTGGGAATCAAACTCAGGACCTTCTTCACCAAGGGATTGACAAACTTCCCACTTCAAGGGTTGTGGCTTGCAATTAGCAGTGTAATACCTTCCCTTTTTGTTTTTTGACAGTTTCAGTTCATAATTACCTCAAGTACTCATCAACAGTATCACAAACAGAATGTTAATTGTAAAGTAGGCTCACCAGCTACCACATGCTGCACACTTATACTGATTATGTAAACAGACATGACCAACTGACCAACTCTTTTGGAACAGTTTATATAGATTTCATTTTGCATTCATTAATTTGCATGAACAGTTACCTGCTAATGATCCATAAAATAAATATCTGCCTGATGTCAAAGGTACTAAAAATTAGTGCTATGTTCATTTAGTTTTGAATTAAACTGCATTTAAATAAATACTGTAATGAACAACTAAATATATTTTCGTTACTTTTCATTTTCCTACTGGTGCTTCTGCTGGTGTTGATGATGGGGAGGATGTGCCCCATCTTCACTGTGTTTACAGCTGTTTACTACCATTACAGTTCACACAGACATATTTTAACAGAAGGTATTGATGCCCCAAACAAGAAAATATGGTTTATGTTATTTTTAAGTAAAAACTTTTGTGGTAAAACTAACTCTTTAGCCAAAATATTTACATTTTAAGTATTCACTGGTTACCATAGAAACAGACACCTAATTATCACATTGACCTATAAATACTATTTCTATTTTTGATCAGGGACTGTATGTATGAAGAATGTTCTCAATAAACTGAACAATATCTATTAGAGGGTTATTTTTTAAACACTAAAGCAAGTCATAAAGTGATACCTTTGTTATTATAATCCCACAAATATTGAAGGTTTTATCTGTTTCTGATAAAACCATGTGCTTTATGATACTATAAATGGTTGATGATAGAAGGTACATGTCCCAGTATATATATAGTCTGCCTCATTCTTTTACAATTTTTCAACTTCATTTTGCATTTTAATCATATGTGTGAATATTTTTATATTTATTCAAGATGTTTACCATATGTAGAACTCTTCTAATAGAACCCATCAGCATATGCTTCTATTGGTATTTTTTTTATTTTAGTATACTTTTTACATAATATATGTGAAAATAAAAAAAAATATCAAAGAGGAAAAACTTTATGTAAAAGAAGGTAATTTGATATGAACTATAAGTTTAAATGAGGTGCTTTTGGGGGTACATTTTCATAGCTGAATTAGTATATTTCTTTCAAACTTTCATTCAATGTCAAAACTTGATAAGGATTTAGTGAGCATAGAAACTCAGGTATGTCAGATTGCTACAGGTATTTCAAATCCATCTTTTATTTCATAAGAGTTCAATATGATATACAGAACATCATAACAGTTTGATAAATTATTGAAACAGTACCCGAAATTAAAGTAATATTTGTATATAGGTGAGTTAATACAGCTTATATCTACATTGAACTTTTTTGCATTTATGCTAACAGGACAGGTGTGACTTTTTGGACTTATTAATTAAGATATAGTATGTTGTCCCACCTGGTATATATATATATAGATGTGGGGTTTTATATCCAGGTTACAATATATGGTGCAGTGTATTTGTTCAAGTAATTAAATAGATATTAGGTATTTTGTCCACCCTGTTAAAGAGTGTGGCATATTTTTCCTGTACCCATGTCCAATAATTTTTAGTAAGGGGTTGAGTTCTCATACTTGTATGTATGGTTAGGTGTAGTTAAAAATACAAAAAAAAAACATCAGTATGAATAAAAAAAGCCTTCCGGTTACAAAAGGTAGGTAATAAAATGCATATACTTATATAATGAATGATTATCCTTATAAACATTTGTATACAAGTGATACCCCATTATTCTTTCTTTACCAGAACCAGGAGAGGTTACTATGGTATATATATATGCTAGTCTTGACAGCAAAAGAGAGTAGATCCTAATCATAGAGCTTATGTCATAAGTTGTTTGATCTGGATATAAACTATTGGCCTAAACCTGATCTACCTGTGTATGACTTGTTCTCCTTAACATTCTTCATTTTGTTAATAACCCATGCTACTCCTAAGTCCTTTTCATACATAATGTATATTATATGCAAACAAAATTGCCTGGTCATATTGATTGAAACTTGTCAGCAAATGTTGCTGATCCTGATCAGACCGCTCTCTTAACATAATTTACCTAAGCTTGAGCCATTTCTGCATAGCAGGATATGTGTAAGAAATCAGTTAAACTTGATCAGTATGAATAATAAGCCATCAGCCGGCTGTATCTTTATGTATCAATCCAATATTTCCCACGGTCCTGACATAGTAAAGCTTTAAATGGGATAATTTCATTGGTTTATGGCAGCAGTTTATCACTGCTTTGTTAAACTTTATAACATATTAGCAGACCTGTATCCTCCCATCTCCTTCAATGTTGTAGTGAACCCTCATGTATGCCCATAAAAATAATCAAGATATTTATATGGCAATGTGGAATGGTGGTGTAAACTTCAATTAATGCATTCAATTTCAACATGGCTTATTTGACACAAAGTCATTTATAAAAAACTACTATTGAATATAGATCTAATTGTAGAAAACCAGCTATCTAACAGAAAAATGTTTTTTAGAATTTGGTATTTAAAACTATTTAGACCTGTTTTCCTTTTTTCATATTTTAATTGCTTCTCTTTTTTCAAGTATCACAGAGTTTTAGTTTGCACTGATTTGGACATCATTAAAATGTGGGTTTTTTCCCTTTTTTGAATTTAAATGTCAGGTTCATTGTTATTCATTGATCATCCTCTTTGCTGTTAGATATAGGAGTGCCTGTGCATTAAAACCTGCCCATCAAACATGGGATTGTATCCACTCACATCTACCCCTGCACCAACATTGAAGAGTCATCTTTCCAACTCCACTATTCAAAACACTGAAAGCTTGAAAAAAAACTTCTTTATCTAAACATTGAATCAATATCTTGCATACAAAATACAAGGCCTCTTAAGATAGATTGTAGAATGTGACCCCCACTCTCCCAACTCAAACTACAGTCCTTGCTCCTCTTGCATTAAACTCAATTGTAGATGTGATAAAATGATTTCAGTTAGTGGGAGACTTCAGTTTAAACCAAGGTTGTACAGGTAAAGTGGGATTCCCCAGTTATGGGAGACACAGGTGAGAAAACTAGGTCAGTATGTGATATTGTATGCAGAAAGTTAATCCACTTCCTTACTGGACCCAAGTTCCTTGAACATCCCTAAACAAGCCACTGTACCATATCAACATGCATTGTTTACCTGTGACAGTATAATTGTAGGCAAATTGACAAACACAACATAAATCACACCTATGTCCCCTCCTTCACCCCCTTGGGCATCAGGGGATGAAGGGCTAGTCCCACCTGCCATCCCCGATACCTGTGAAAAATAGACTGGTCCACCTGTTATCTGCCATTCAAATGAGAGTATTTCACTGTAGTAGCTAGGGGTCAGTGAACAAACAGGGTCACAACCAATAGTAGTGGCCGTCTGTACTTTCAAATTGGATTGCAGTTGTAGGGGAATTTCGAGCAGCGTAGCGTGCCTCTTTAGTGGAATGTGTGCTGGTTATTTTTGAATGCTGCAATGATCCTACTGATGTTTTTCGAGAGAGATGCTTTTAACAGGATGAAGTATCTGTGGTTTAAATTGCGTTAGAGGTGTATACTTGTAAAGGCACCTGTGTAGGATCTTGTTGTAGTGAATAGGGGAGGATCCTGATAGAGGAATCAGAGTTTCCATGTAAACAGTAGGATAGTTATTGGAAGAATGTTGACTACATTTGTATTTTAGGAAGCTGTCTTTTAACTGTCAGTCACACTCTCAGAGCTGGCTCAACTGTACTTCTAATTGAAACTTACCAAAACAATGGAGGAGAAAATGTTGTAGACATACATTATTGGATAAACCATGGGTACAGACGGACGGATGAACACATTCCTGGTAGTGGTTATACTTTGGATAACAAGCCTCATAGGAGTTATCAGCTCTCAAGCATTGAGTAGGTACCTTTTTAAATATATTGAAGTCATGTGTGTTTGTTGAAGAGGCTTTCTAATATTTTGATGTGTGAACAATTTTGTATTATTTCATTTTTTATCATCTTGTTGTCTTTCTCATTGACATCTATACCTCATTGTAGAGAATGTTAAAAGTGTCTTAACTGCTATTTTCTGGGTACATCTGTGTGGCATATATGTCAGTTGGAATTTTTAATAGAACCTTTTAATTTTATTTTTATTGTAAGAAAGTGCAAATGGTAGATGTGATGTAATTAAATTTTCTCATAGGATTCATATTTTATGATTATTGGCTATGCCCCAGTATTGTTGAATGTGTATTTCATAAATTACTAAGTGTGCATTTTTTCTTCAACAAAGAGGAATCACATCTATTTAAACAGCCAGTTAATTAGTGCAGTTACTATAACATCACTATAACATTCACAATATGGAGCATAACAAGTGTTAAATGGTCCATAACTGGCTTGATTGGCTGAGTTTTCCCTTACACTAGCTGTACCTGTGCTCAGATGGCCATACAAGGTATTCATTGAAAACAACCATGAAAAGTAACAACATATACCCCCATAGGCTTGGCAATTAATAGTACTACTGTCTTTGAGTATTAAAAGGATGTCAACATTGACAATACTTTTAAATGGTTTGAGATTTTGGTTGTGTTGTCTGCCAACCCCTCCTTCCTCCATTCTGTCAGTTTGGTCTCTCCTGGCTCTAAAATTTATGAAACCAAGTACAACCATCCCACCCTCCCCAGAGGTCCCTAGGGATCTCCCAGAAGGAAACCCAGCTGGTGTGCCACAGCCACTGACTGACCAGTGTGCTAATCAAGATCGCACCTCATTGTGTGTGGACTGTTCACTAAACCCCCCTCCCTTGCATCATCATGATTTATGCTATTTTGACTAATTAGCAATACAAAGTCATATTCACTTTGTAACAACTACATGTTCATTCATAAGTGACAAGACATGCTGCTAAAAAAAAGGTGCCGATTCTGATCTAGCTCAATACCATTATGGTAAGCCCGTTGTGTTTAAGGTGGCATAATTTCCCTGACATCCATTGGCCACTGACTAACCATGGTACTAGTGTCATCAACAAATGACACTTCCACCTCTAACATCTGGATTATCCACCATAGTTGATCCTCTCTGAGCCACTAATCTGCACTCTCTTCCTAATCCTGGCTTCTTCACTTATGTTTCTAATCTCATAATCCACATTCATGTCAGTATCCTTTTGATCTCTTTGTTTTTTGTTTGCCCCTCAACTTTTTGGACAATTTGTGTCTTCTTCAGTTGTATTTGACATAAATTCTCATTTTTTTCCTGTTGTGTTCTAATCACATACTTTGTTTTTGATGAAGTCTCTATTGTTGTCTGTAATTTACTGTCAGTGATGTTCTGATAATTATATTGAACCATATAAAAGCTGTTGAAATACCACTGTAAAATGCATTGTTACACCTATGGTTTATTTTTGTCTTAAATCATCATTAGCTATTTACATAGCTGTGGTTTATATACTCTCCTAACTGTTACTGTACTTATTCTAACTTCTTTGTTAAAAAAGCACAGTATGAAAGAGGAAATAAGATGATAAAAATCATTAATTCAAAAAGCTACCCAATATTTAACTTTCTTTTCAAACTGAAATTAGACTTCCTTTACATTGTTCAAGTAAGATTGAAATGTTTGAGGTTTGCTGTGAACTCTTCAATGAGAAGCCATCTGTATGTTTGCAGATTGGAGCTAATACAAACACACAGTTGTATGACCATGTGTCTGGTCTTTCCTTGCTTCAGTCGTAACTTGCTAAGCTAAAAAAAATCAGATGTTACCAAAAAAGTGTAGACCAAGGTCAGACACACCATCTTAGTATGATCTGCATTTATTGCTATAAAGTGTAAAACCATACATCTTAATTCACTTTGCGTGTAGCTGTTTAACAATAACATAGATTTAGTATGGTATATTTACCAATACAGCAGGGATGGTGTATGATTTCTGTGCATGTTTCCACTGGGAGTAATCACCCCTGACTGATTCTCAAGACTCCTTGAAGGCTGTGATACTCAGAACCATTCAATGGATGAACATATTCTCAAGCACTGTCCAGTCAAGCTGAACAAAAACATGTTATGACAAAATATTTGCTCAGGTTTGAACCAGGCGTCATCCACCAAAGTAATATGGACTGACTATAATGCCAGATGACTGCAGGTCTGAGAGGCCGACATACAAAAGATAACATTCTGGTGAAACATGTTAACTCACTAATAATCAGCTTTTATAAACCGTGTAGATCTGAATCAGCCAAAAATCCCCACTGGAAGCTGTTTGAACAGGATGTACAATATTTGTGCAGAATCTCTATCAATATGTCTTCACACCTTGTCTATGTTTGAAGGTGACTTAGTTTTATAAATAACATGAGGCCAGATAAACTTACCAATATTTACAAATGTTTTAACGATATCGCAGAGGATAAACATGTCCAAGGCTAACAAGGGTATCAAGGCTTGATAGCTTTCAATTGTTGTATTGCTGTAGCCATGAATATCATGGCTATATAAATATACCACCAGCCATGTATAGTTATACATGATACAGATGTCAGGTCTGGGGCCTAGGATAATTCACAAATATCATCTCTATAATCACTCTAACAAAAATAAGCTTGGTAGTGCCTGCCTGTGACTTTATCAATTATCAAGATAAATGTTTTTTGTATTCTTCTTTATGATATAAACAAACAAACAGTGATTGGGTCAGTCCATTTTATCAACTGAGAAA
Organism: Sinonovacula constricta; assembly: GCA_007844125.1. Lineage (NCBI taxonomy): Eukaryota > Metazoa > Mollusca > Bivalvia > Cardiida > Solecurtidae > Sinonovacula > Sinonovacula constricta. The sequence goes on along the minus strand of CM017560.1, from coordinate 11,448,062 downwards.
GTGTGTAGATGAAACTACATCTGGCATCCGTAAAAGCATAGCTTGAAAAAGGCCTTGGCACCAAGGAGGATTCAACCCAATCCACAGTACTTCAAGCCAGTACATGTACAAGTGGGCTGTAGAGTCTACTGCCATATGCCTTTTGATTAGTTATACATTTTTACACAGGAGCCTACAAAGCTTTGCATATTAGGGGATTAGTGATCTGTATAACACTTTAAATAAATCTGTTTGATTTTTATATAAATCTATTAAATGCTCATAAAAATATTTATTCTTGCATTAAAATATTATTAATGTTTGTTTATTGGGTTAACCATCCCACCAACAGGATTTCAGTTATGTGGAGACGGTGTCCACTTGAAGCAGATATAGTGTTGCCTTCACTATGTATAGCATGCCATGAACACCTGGCATGATACCACACCCTGTCACATTATCCTGACACTGGGCCAACTAGTCGTGGAACTACCGTTATATTTTCTTGAGCATAAGCAAGGGAGATATACCACTACCATTTTTAATGACTTTGGTATGTCACAGCCTGGGATGTCATGGTCTGGGATCGAACCTGGGGCCTCCCATACCTGAAATTGTTATTTATTGTTAAGTCTTGTTTTTGTTTTTTTACTACAGTAAGTACTATCTCTTTGTTATACAGTAGTTTATTGCTCTATATGTATGAAGTAGGAAATATTTTGTAATATAATGAGGCATCATTTGTATAAAAATGCACACTGTGTAATTCTTTATTAATTTTCTATTTTTTTCCTGACTTTAAAACAGATTGTTTGGGCAATTATCAAATATTACTGAAAATGATGAAACAAATCAACATTACTCTGGCTCCATTGGGCATTAAAAACCTGAATTCTCAAAATATGATACTGTTTTTCCTTTTAATTTTTATTATAACATTTCATATCTGCCTCAATATTAACTTAAGTCTGCAAACTTAAGAGCCACATTTAATCATGACTAATATAATTCAGTCACAATAACAATATGTTTCTATGGCTCTGACATGTAATAACTCAATGAGAGAGGGATTCAACAGGCCATAAAAACTTGTTACAAAAGTTTTATAGCATCAAGTCCCCAAATGTCCTGGGTACAGCAGTCTGTGTCCGTATGGCAGTCTATATGGCAGTCTATAATTAGGATCTGAAAGCTCTCTGACAAAGGTACTTGCTCCTGCATCCCTTTAGTTTGGGTCTTTATGAATTTAACAGTTATTGTATACATTTAATTATTATCAAAACACTGCATAATCAAAGTTATTTTCCCCCCAAACTACATTAAAAGGTTTGATTTTGTGTTCAGCACATAGTGCAGATCCTCCTGGTACCTTGTTGATCTGTACCTACAGTGTTTATTTAGGCCTGATACATTTTTGCTATGAGGTTAGAAATCAATAAATTGATTAGGTACTTGTACTGTAGCATAACAGGTACATAATTAGGTACATGTACTTGAGCATAACAGACCAAACATCGAAATACATAAGTGTTTTAAATGTGATTTGGTCTTTAATGGAAGTCAACTGGAATGCAATGGAACAATGCTGGAAACTCATTTTTTATATAAATATTGCTGTCAACTAAATAATATTATAAAAAGATTTTAAAGCAACTGTGAGGAAGTTGTAACAAAACATTTGCAATAGATACTTTTTTAAACATGTTTTCAATTGTTTTCTCACATATACTGGTAGTTGTTAATGTTCAGAGTTTGTTTCTCTCTTAAAAATCTTAATCTGTATTGACCTTGTAACATTGTCCTATGTGGGCAGTTTGTGGCACCTATATGGTGTTTATGGTCCAATAAATGTGGGTGACTGCTGCTCTTGTGGCTTTTCATAGTGGACCATTATAACAGTCTTGTCTGTTTGTTAGTGGGAAATAATCAACATGTTTAGGACAGAGATAACCAACATCACACCCTAGTCAGCTCTTAATTGGCTGTATCAGGCATGTGGTCAGAGATAAAGATGCTTTTGGAAAATATTACCACCATAAGGAATAGAACAACTGAGACACACTGGTATATGACCTTGACACACACACACACACAGCAAGACAGAGACTGTTCCAGCTAGACTGATATACACTGTTTACTGTTTGTTTTTTCAACTAATAACATAATCTGATATAGAAGTTGCTATGAATTAAAGATGAGTTTTTGTATGTGTGCAAAAATAACATTTTCTTACTAATTTATAATAAGAGACAATATCAATTCTCAAACATCCATAAAACATGAAAGATAAATGAGTTTTTAGAAGCTCTGTACCCTATGTATGTGCTCTTTTAGTTTATCTATGCTTCCTCAAGGATCTGGCCATACTGGCTGTCTGCTGGCATCCTGTGAATGATATTGCTGCAAGGTGTGGGGCAACTAATTGACTGGTAAAGAGTTAGCACTTTTCACTTCAGACAATTTTGTCAGACAGCATATTGGGCTCTCATCCAGTGGCCTCCTCTACTATAACTATCTCAGACTTGTATGGGGGCATGGAACTTTGGATGGTAGAGGTTACCCTAAGAGGTTCTGTATGAAATTGATGTTTATTGCTTAAGATACTTATCTGCACTAAAACAGTGCACAGGAAAGTAGGTATAATGGTGAAATGCTGTATTCCTGGACCACTGTAGCCTAGCTATTAACTTCATTTGTGATATATAGTATAAGATGCAAAAACCTGAAGAAATTTATATTGAAGGTCATATATGGTTATGACATCTCAAACAGCACAGCATGTCTTCCGAAAAGATGGGGGAAATTTGATAGTAATTTCTTTCAAAATTATTCTAATCTTTTTTGTCAACATGTAAAAAAATTGGAAAACTGGAGATTTGCTTTTCAATCTTCTCTAACACTTGGTTGTGTTTGACAGATATTTTATTGAAATTGAATCTGGTGTGCACAGCAGGGGCTTGTTACAGCTGACGTGTTTGTTTACCTGTCCTCACTGAGTGGCAGGCTATTATATTTCACATAATTCGAGATGTACAAGGATAAATGTGGCAGCTAGTATAACCTTACATTTGCATAAAACATTCCTTAAAGAAGCTCTCTGTGGGCAGAGAACATAAAAGATGATACAGATTAAATTAATTGTCATTTAATTTTAAGAAGCAATACATCCCACCATCCCATTGACCAATCATGACCGTTTTGTTGGAACATGTTATTTGCATCTCCATTGAACTTGTCACAGTGACATTACCAACAAAAGTAAATTCTGTAAAATTTTATAAATTAATTTTGATAAGTTTAGGTCTTAAAATCTTGAGGAAACATATGTTTTTGTTACAAACAATGGGTCCTTAATTTCTTGAACTCTAGATTAAAAAAAGAATGATCAGCCTCACTGTTTATGGTGGATCGTGCTCAATTATTAATGTAAGTCCTTTATTGGAACTTGAACCCAAATCTACACAAGTCTCAGAACAGTAGAATATATTGTGTGTCAAGGTGAGTGAAGGTATCTACACATGATAGTGGGTTGCTGACATTTGAACGGTAGGTATTCCTGGTATGTTGAGGATGATAACTTACTCTTTCATAGCTTTACTGTAATGTTGTTCCTGTTCAACTATCAGACCTGAAATCTGGGCCAGCTGATCTTACAATTATTTCATTTAAACTTTGACAGCTTTAAATTATCTCTTAAAGCCTGCAAAGCATGGATTAATCTTTGTGAAGACATAATTCAACTCTGCAAATCCAGAATAGCCAGGACGTGACCTTAATTTAGCTGCTGAGTTTCTAGCATTATGAACAAGTTTGGGCTTTCACCAAAATATAGAAAAGTTGTTATAGCTCATTATCTTCTCTTCAAACCAAAATGCCTTTATTTATGAGATATTTTTATTTACTGCTGCAGTTTCTTTGTTATAAATGCAGAACAATAAATGTATATGGTTGACTGATACCGTCAAGACTTAATTTAAATGCAACAGAAAATTTAGAACCACAGCTGTTTTTGAAATTTATTGGAATAGCATCTACATTATTAATATACTTGGGGCATAATTGCTGTTATCCTTTGATAAAGCTAAACTTAGTCTTACTAACTTGGTTGAAAGTTTATTGTAGCAATTGATTGGACCAACTGGTAGAGTATTTTGACCACCTGCTGTAAATGACTGAAGTTGCCACCTGTGTAATTAATGCCTTTCCAGCAGGCCATATGATGTAATAAGATTTTGTTCTCCTATTTTATACTATGTAGACAGCTGATCACATTTTTGTCATGACTTTGCTTATTTGGCATCTTGCGTGTTAGAAGGAGCCTAACAGTGTCCCATTCTTTAGTATATATGTATCTACAAACCATTGTATTTATACTATAGGTCAAAGTGTTGTATGGACATGTAGGGGTTCTCCCCCTTGTTTATGTAATGGATATTCAGACTTTAGAAAAGGCACCTGGCAAAATGAGTTTTGTTTGCGATTCCGAATTTTCAAACACATGGCCTTGGTTCTAAAGAAATTCAAAATAAAAGAAAATAGCATATTTATTTAACAAGTTTAAATGGGAAGCATGAATTGTGTCTTGAATCTTTGAGATCTATAAAACTCGAATCACTTGAAATCAGGCAATTTTGTCTCTGATTATAGGGTATAGGTACTTTAACCACTTCAAAGTTAAAGGAATAGAGTTAACAGTTGGGTAATAATAATTAGATAAAGCATGTTCTAATAATTGCATCCTAGAGGCAAATTGAGATCTGAGTGCTGGAATGTGTGGGGATATCTCATTTATTAAAAAAATCACTTGTTACTCTTAACTCATGGTCTGCTATGCTCAACTTCCTTGGGTTTATATGCATGTAGTAAAAATCTCACTGCTTAAACCTGTCTAATCAGGATCTACACTTATTACTGCTTCACTAAATGGTACATTTACACATTAATGTTTTCATAAGAAACACACTCAGATTTTGATCACAGTTATTAACAACTTAAACCTTACATAGATAAGGTTTATAAAGCTGTACAGGAAAATAAATTGGTGCTTATTAGGTATAGAAACCTATTTTAATGGTGGTAATATTAAACAAACACAATTTTTCAAGCTTGCATGGTTTTTGATAGTTGTTATTCTGCTTTACTTTATAATTGGCAGTTGATAATTTGTCTGTCAGACCCTTTTGTTGAATTTGGAGTAAAACAAATGCAAGACATTCTCAGTTTACATGGGGTTTAATAATTAACAGCATAAGGTAATGTTACACAGATGCTAATTGAGGAAGCACTATTCAATTATCCAGATATTACATTAATCATGTTCTTGCACATCCTACCATGGCCAGAGGCATTTTTTCTTAAGCTAACTTTAATTAATTCTGGGCTATTTATCAAGAAATTCTTGTTCCATGCATATCTAAAAAAAAGTCTTGTTGCTTTTCTTAAAATGTGATGATGCAAAAAGACTCCCATCATGTACTTGTCATGGACCATATGTCATGTACGGAACTGAAAAAGTATGCAGCTTTATATTATTTAGGGAGTCATACTGGCATTGTGAAGCTATATATCATGTAATTCCTGGCCTAAACTACAACTTATTACTAGTTGGTTAAGAAACAATAACTTTAACATAATTACAGAACATATCCTTAGTATGTGCACATGATGCTGTGAAAGAGTCATTTCTCATCAGCATTGCAGCAAGCCCACCAAGTGTGCATCTGCTGACTCCAATCACTTCCTCCTCTGGTTGCATCCAATGTTTTACACATATTACCAAGCAGGATATCTGTTTCACCATCAGGCTAAAACATTCACTTACAGTCACTTTATCATCGTTATCTCTTACAACAAAATATATGTTCAAAATTCACAGTGGCAGCATGGTAATGCCAGAACTTTAGGATAAACCCAGAGGCAGAGGTTGAACATGCTATTCATGTAAACATTTCATAACCTTTCTTGCCTTATAAAAATGTTGTCTGTTGTGATTATAGAAATATGAAGAATGTCAGCTTTAAATAGATTAACATTTTTAAATATAGTCCTTGTCAGCATTATTGTCTGATTATTAAATAAAGCAACAACCTACTGTAAAATCCTCCTCTCTGCCATTCATTGATTTCTACTTTTTCTAATATACATGTGCCAAATAAAAAAAATACAATTTAACCATGCTGTTTAATTTCACTGAATGAAAAAGGGGGTGGGCAATATAAATGTTTATCGCAACATATATATCAGAATATCATGTTGTGATAATAATTAGATAAGCTAAATAATTTCAAGAAGATGTTACAGAGAAACAAAAAAAATATCTGACTGAGCTGTCATTTTTGGGACGTTTTCAATTATGTGACTGTAAATAGTTATTATATAAATGATACCTTAAAGCAATGTAAAGGCAACAAGTTAAAGTGCTGTCAAAATAAGATCAACAAAAGTTTATTGCAAATTAAACAACATTTAAACTTAGTGTAAAAAATATTTCTTAAAAAACAAGTCTCATAACTGTATATGAGTGGATATTTTTATTACTTGAACTTATCCTAGGTAATATATCATCCCCTGAAGGTAAACTACAGCCAGACAGCCATGTAAGATTGTTGTTTTGTGATCTAACAACATTACTATCAACCCCGTTCTGATGGCTGTTGATTGCTCAATATCAGCTAAAATGTTGGTTGACTGTCATATGGGTGAGGTCTTACAAGGGTCCCTGTCTGGGTGAATGTGGTGCATAAAATCCCACTCATGCTACAATTGTTCATGAACTGTAACAATGTTCATTATTTGCTAACAAATTTGTGCAAAGGCACCAATATTTATTTATATACAGACTTTGCAACAAAAAGTAAATTTAGAAACTGATGAGGCAATTAACTCCCAGCTCCCACTAAGCCAGTTTATTTTATGCATTTGCAGTACAGTTTTGTCAGGTTTAAATTTGCTTAAGAATTGTTCAGTACATTTTTTAAAGACAAAATCATAACAGCAGAATAAATCCAAACAAAATGTATATGCAGCACCTAACTAATTGATCTGTGCAGATGTGTGTCAATATTTCCAACTATTTTCTCTACTTCAGTCTGATCTAAACTTAAATGCCATTGATTATAATATATCCTTTCATTTAAATATTGAAATAACATCAAATTGAAAGTATACATTGCTATGCAAAGTATTATGTTTGTATGTTTATAGCATAATAACTGCCTGAATGAGATAGCAATATAGGCTATTCCAAGTTCTATCTATTCTGTTATAAATGCATGGCTAATATTAACTATCAAATGTTTGAAAAGCAGGTTCAAATACAGAAATAAAAGAAGCTTGGTGTAGTTTGAGAAACTCCCATAAATCACTCAGACATTCTCTATTCTCTTTTTTACTCTTTTGTATTTATGTATTTTGTACATTGGGGCCCTCTAATCAATTGCCAGTAAGGTTTTATGATCAATGAGAGCTGTTTTGTAAGAAGAATATGAGCTAACTGTCAGGTGATCAACACAAACTCAGGGCTGTCTATACCTGCCATTACAGAACATTTTGTTGGTGACACAGAGACCCAGTTGTACAATATGTACAACACTTAAAGGTGTAGTAAGCAAAACTACAATGTTTCGGACAGGCATAAGAGCACAATATCTTAAATTGTTTAAAGGTTTTGCAAAAGTTTCCTTGAAAGAATTTCTTACAATGGGACTGGCCTTCTAGATAAATCTGCCATTTCTGTTTCATCAGTTATAGTATGCTTGCATAGGAATGATATTTTTTTACTTGTGTAGTAATATAGTCTTTATATTAAACTTGGTAAAAACATCACACACCTAATGTGCTACAACAAAACTCTTATATAATCACAGTGCTTTCATCTTTAATATTTTATTGTTCCTATTTGGAACAATACAGAGGTATAAAACTACAGCTGTTGTGTCATTGCAACACTGTCAGACCGGCCATCTGTATGAAATGTCTGCACATGTTTTTGTGATTAGTGCAGGATTGACATGGCTATAATACAATTGTACTGCATCTGAGTGGAGCGTGGTGTCTCTCTATCTAAACACCTGCACCTACACTGTGACGTGTGATCTGCATTCATGATGATTACAGAGGATGAGTCATATGGAATGCTTTTTCTTATACTGAAATGCTGCAACTTTTATTGTTGTAAAAATATTTGCATTTTTTAATATGGTGTCAATTGGGCAATTAGAGTCTTGGTCACATATTGATAAGGTTTAGGTAAATAGTGGAGATTCTGATTATATCCATGTCCCTGCTGGGAGATGTCTGATCAGGATCTACACTATTTGCTACTCAGTCTCAGTTTATACGTACATCAACCCTGACATATAACATATATACTATTAAAGCAAGAAAAAACCCAGAGAATTATTTAGCATGGGTTTTTAACAAAATGTAGCAAGCTAAGAGTAAATATATTTTCAGCAAAATAATGTTACTTTTCATGTAAACCATAGTAGTTATTATATATGAAACTGCTTTATGAAACTTCTTCATATATTAAGCAATTACAGAATAAATTAATAAAAACTCTTCATTTTTTAACATACTGTGTATGAAATTTTTTTTTTTTTTTCACACGAAATTCATGACATCTAATTCACTCCAAAATCTCCTTTTTTATTCATTGACTTTTTGCAATGATATTTATGTCTGCAATTTTTGGTGCCCCATGCAGTAACTGACAGATACAGAGCAATCTTGTTAGTGAGCAATGTATTTATTGTTGATGTCTTATCAGCCCCTTGTGCTAGACTGCATAGTCTTTGAAGAGGGACCAGCAGAGACCTGACACTGGGAACTGGAGATAACAGCGAGATTGTTGTCCTAATTTAGTCCATTTATGGCCACATTACACCCAGGGGTATCCAGTCTTATCATTATCTTTGTTTGTGGAGACTCACACTCATATTTTCATAGCTAATAAAATGTAAACATGCTAAGATATACAAGAAGACAATGTGGAAATGGGCATTAGAGTCTGTGCCATAATTTATTATTCAAGATTCATGCACATTTATCTTACCGGTATGTGCTAAAAGTGTGTGCCACATTGGGTATATTGCCATTGTTGTGAACTTCTTTTGTAACATTAATAATCCGAAATAATGTAGACATATTTTACATAAAAATATATTATTTTAAGCTTAATTTGTTTTTTTGAAAACGTACAGATATAGTAATAAACCTCTCATGAACATCAGCTTGGTTTACTTTAATATTCACTTTATTTACTTCAAACCTTGTTTCCCAAAAATCACTTTATTTGCTTCAAACTTTGTTCCTCAAAAATCACTTTATTTACTTTAAACTTAGTTTCTCAAAAATCACTTTATTTACTTTAAACTTGGAATATTTGTTCAATATTAATTGAAGATAACCCTAAAATTTATTTTGGCATAAATATCACCCTGTTTTCACTTTAGAACATTCAGTAATGATAAAGTATCTAGGAATGAGGAAAGTGGAGCATGCTGTCTATGGAGAGATTTTGTATAATTTTACAAAGAGCTTTGACCATGCACTTCACTTGTAGACTTGTTCAGTGTATGTTAATAAATATACATGATAATTGATCTCAGAATATAGCAAATATGAATTGCATATGTTATTAAATGATATTTTCCTTTGATGTACTATTTATAAATAACATACACAACATGTAGCTCATTATGTTTCTTGTTGAAACAGAATGTTTTCCATGTTTATATGCATTGTGCTTGTAAATTTCCTAAATTTAACAAAACTGGAACACAGTATTATAATATTAGTGCAGATACATACAACAATACTTCAGCTTATTTATTTATTAAGAGTAGACAGTAATTAGTTAAAAGATTTTGAAAACCAGTGACAGTGGACCATCATCAAACCTCAGGTAAGCATAAAGATGTTGTCTTTTGCTGGAAATAATATCATTTATTATCTAAAGAAAGCGAACATTAAGATCAAATGTACTTGCTTGATGAAACAGCAGCAGCAGCAGCAGCAGTAGCAACAGAAAACCTACCATAAGTGGATATATTGTCCTCCTACTTTCAGTTCCACCGAAGATTGATTCTAGTTCACCTGCATCGTTTCATCAACCATTAGGCTCTACGGCTAAATTATTTTGTCGTGGGGATGCTAAACCACCTCCAAAGATCACATGGTCAAAAGATGGAGTTCCTCTGTCAATGTCATCACGCATCATCATTCAGGCAGATGGATCTGAAGTCATCATCTCAAATCTTCAAATCCGGGACGGCGGCATATATAAGTGTACATTCCAAAATGCTGTTGGACTTATCTCCCAGAACATCCATTTAATTGTGGAAGGTAGTCTACCCTGGGTGCCCTTGATGTTGTGTGTAGACATTGCATGCTGTAGTCTCTAGACTTAACTCATCCACACTTAAGTTGGGGCTTCTGACCTGGCCCAACGAAATAAACTAGTGCTTCATCTGAATTATAATAGACTCAGAAACAAAACATAAAACTGGTATTTAAGAATGCCAGTTGCGGCACTTAAATAAACTGTTAATTGTGTCTGGCCAGGTTGGCCTAATGTTTCAGTGTGACAAAAATGCAAACCAACATTTTGGATTTCAGACTTTCAGAAATAAGGTTATAGGATAATTACATAATACATTTTACAGAACTTTCAAAATGGAGTATTCTTCAATTGGTAATTTCTGTGCAAAGCATTTGCTTTTACAAAAGATATCACATTATAAAACAATATGTGTATATTTTAGCCATGTACACTTTTTTTATTAAAAAATCTGGTTTAACTGAGCAATGAACTTAGCAGAATTAAGAGCTCTTTACAAGTCTATTTCTTGAACATCTTAACATTAGCAGATATAATGTTTTGTGGTTTGCATTTCATCTGAACAGTGGCCTAAATAATCAAGTGTGTGTACTTTGTGTTTAATGTGTTTTACCCTTTAAAGTAAGTTCTAAGAGAAGGTAATAACACCATGAGAGAATCAGTGTTCAAGGATAATATATTACCCTTATTTATTATAATGCAACAACAGCTTGTTGCTCTATAAATGTTGAGTCACAACTAATGTTGTTGACTGTGGCTGTTGCTTTCTTCATTTTGAAATTCTCATACATCTTGCAATTAATGCATAAATATTTGTGCATTTTTTATTTACAAGTTTTATTGATCGAAATTATCTAAACAAGACACCATTAAGAAATTATGTTGTAAGTTTATTGTGTACTTTTATTGTTTTGCATATTAGATTACCATTGTATGTCAGTTAAAGTTCAGGCAAATTGCATACCAGTATTTTTATTGGAAGATTTATTGGAAGATTTTAAGCAATTTGTTTTAAACATGCTATATTTGTATATCTTATACAAGAACAATCCAGTATCTTGTATCAAGTACACACCAGTATGTCTATAGCACTATAACATTTTTAATCCAGAAATATTTTATAATGGTCTCCTTGTTTGCACCATTCTTTATTATGCAAACACATGCTGAGCTCATTCTTTTTAAAAAATGGATGAGAATGCCAAGTTTTCTACAACTAGAGTGTGGAGTTGTACATTTGATTAAAACATTATTGAAACATTAGATAGAAACATTTGACAAAGTAATGAAAAAAAGTGACTGAAACAGTATTGCAAATCCAGGTTTGATGTTGTGTGACCCAAACAGTAGATAGAATATTGTATGCACCTGGATTGTGTGTTGTGCACAGTGTTGACTAGATTAGATTTATGGTCTCCGAGATCCGGATTGGGGATGATACGGTTGTCACCATGTATCCAATAATGGACAGTCAAGCCATATTAAATAATATCTATTCATTCTTTGAGGCCCACTGGAAAGATTGGATTTATCCAATTGTCTAAAGCCTTATTAAAAAAACTTGTTTTTTATTATTATTTTTAAACTTCCTTCAGACTTATCACTACACTACACACTTCACAGCAAATAGTGTAGATCAAGTTCCCACTGCTACCCCGCAGGAAACTAGTTATGTGGGTCTTCACTTGTTTTTCCATAACCTGATCAAACTAAGTGAAGAAGGCCAAAAATGAAAATAAACACCCTTTCATCTGGATCTCAGACTGTTTAAATTATGCTATATGCAGAATGTATGGTGTTGATTACTGTTGTTATACCATGTACAGTCTGTGCACCTAATGATGTTGTTTTGATGCTTTATGCACATTTTGTTTGCTTCATTTTGTTGTGTTTGTTAGAGCATAACATTGATTCTTTATGTGTTTAATATTTAATTAGAATATTTTGAAATAAAAGATTTCAATGAAATATGTAACATTTGTGTTCTTCATGATTTTGTCTAATTAAAAAATATAAAACTACACAATTAAAAACAAAATGTTAGTATTACTTTGAAGTAAACAAAGTATTTATCTGATTATTTGTGAGAAATAATTCCATGTTGACAACGGTTTGCAAATTATTCATAAATTTTTCTCACAATTAGGGCCAAAACATGTTCTTGGTGTTCATGCTGAATCTAGACAGCAGTATTTAGATACAGTTTATATATTTGTTGAATATACACATTGTCAAATAAACTGACATAAAAATGTGTTTCATATTTATAAAAAAAGTCACCAAATGCTCATTGTTCTGATTCCATAGTAACATTGTTTGTTGTTGATATTTCCAACTAACATTGCCATTGGAAGTATGTATACTGTGTGTATGAAAGAGAACCTTCCTTTAAATTTCTTCATTAAATAGAACATTTCCTGTAAATGTTCTGTGAAATATGTCATACTGTGATTCTTCAATGAAATAAATGGATAATAAACTCCATTACTTGTTAAACATTTATAATCATTATTGTTATTTGCATATGATGCCATCATTTATGCAAATCTACAACATATTACTGGTAGCTAGGTATTAAAATCTTACTAAAGTTCAAAAGAAAACAATCTGACAATTATTTCTAGAAGTCTGGGGAATTTTGGTATTGAGTTTGTTTGACTTTTATTGCTAACATCAATTTTTATTGCAATCTTTTACATTTAATATTATTAAATAATTAACTTACTTTCATAAAGCTTTAGCCAAACATGCATGTTTATAATGTGCTGTGTCTTATTTCTCCTGAATAATATATTTGAATGACTGCATTAACCTAAATGTTATATGAAAGTAGCAGCATACCTTGAATATATAGTTATTATATAAAAATTGTCACTGTGCACCAGTAAAAATGATAATGAGTATGCTATTTAAGGAAAGGCTTGACTGTTATGAATATGCACTGATCTTCAGAACCTAAGTCCTAACATAATATGGCTTTTTGGCCATTATAACCATGCAATCATGTGTATAAGTCATACTTCTGACATAATTTTGAACCTATACGAAAATCTTGCATTTGCATGGTTAAGAAGACTGGTCAGTGGATTGGTGGACTTATTGTATATTTTCCCTGAATGTGTCCTCTTATAATGGAGTGAACATATGATTGCAGGTCAAGCGTACATCATTGACCCTCCCACCAATAAGACAGCAGTCCCTGGACAGAGGATAAGCTTCAAGTGTGAGGCACGAGGCTACCCTTCCAACATCACATACAGATGGTAAAGTTTTCTTGTTACTGGTCTTCTCTAGTAGACTGTTTTATACAAAAACAAATCATTCTTGCCTACCCTTCCAACATCACAGATGGTAAAGTTTCTTGTTACTGGTCTTCTCTAGTAGACTATTTTATACAAAAACAAATCATTCTTGCCTACCCTTCCAACATCACTTACAGATGGTAAAGTTTCTTGTTACTGGTCTTCTCTAGTAGACTATTTTATACAAAAACAAATCATTCTTGCCTACCCTTCCAACATCACATACAGATGGTAAAGTTTTCTTGTTACTGGTCTTCTCTTGTAGACTATTTTATACAAAAACAAATCATTCTTGCCTACCCTTCCAACATCACATACAGATGGTAAAGTTTTCTTGTTACTGGTCTTCTCTTGTAGACTATTTTATACAAAAACAAATCATTCTTGCCTACCCTTCCAACATCACATACAGATGGTAAAGTATTAATGTTACTGGTCTTCTCTAGTAGACTATTTTATATAAAAACAAATCATTCTTGCCTACCCTTCCAACATCACTCACAGGTAATCTTAAATATTCAAATTCTAAAGATACAACTGGGATCTTCATATTCAGTAGCACGTAAAGATCATTATGTCTGTTTCTGTCTAGATGTTATTTTTGAATTGCATTCATTAATATACATGCTTGACTACAATTATGGCCACATTAAATACAGATAGCATTGTTACAGTTCATTTTAGGTATATAGCACAGATTTACTTAGTTAAATAACCAACAAAATAAATGACAAAATAAAGTTGACAAAACAGTATTTTGTCTTTGTATATGTTGCAGAAATACCTGAAATTTGTTTATATGCCATTTTACAGAAACTTTTGTTATTTAAAACTTATTTAAACACATCTGTAGGATTTTGTTATGTTTTCACACCAGTGAATTATATTAAAGTTCATATAGTAGTGAGTGCCAAAAGAAATGCAAGCTGGACCAATAACTTGCCTTGTTGTTTTATGCAGGAACAAAGATGGCCGCAATGTGAACCTGTTGCCTGGGTATGGTACTCGGATCCAGATCTTTGATAATGATGGCAGCCTCATCATCACAAATGTGGAGAAGGAGGACATAGGCTGGTACCTGTGTCGTCCTAGCAACGGGCAGGGCGAGGATCCAGAGGCTTCTGCATACCTTAATGTTATATGTAAGTAGATACATACCTACATGTTATATGTAATAAGCAGCATACCTAAATGTTATATGTAAGTAGATACATACCTACATGTTATATGTAATAAGCAGCATACCTAAATGTTATATGTAAGTAGATACATACCTACATGTTATATGTAATAAGCAGCATACCTAAATGTTATATGTAAGTAGATACATACCTACATGTTATATGTAAGTAGATACATACCTACATGTTATATGTAATAAGCAGCATACCTTAATGTTATATGTAAGTAGATACATACCTACATGTTATATGTAATAAGCAGCATACCTTAATGTTATATGTAAGTAGATACATACCTACATGTTATATGTAATAAGCAGCATACCTTAATGTTATATGTAAGAAGCAGCATACTTTAAAATGTAAAAAAACCCAGCATATTTTAAAGTTATATGTAAAGAAAACCCCAGCATACTTTAATACTATGTGTAAGTAGATGCATACTTTAATGTTATATGTAAATAGTAGCATACCTTACCCTAACGATCCCAGGCCGCAACATATCAAAATCGTTAAAAATGGTAGTGGTATAGCTCCCTTACTAATGCTCAAGAAAATATAAGGGTAGTTCCACGACTGGTTGGCCCAGTGTCAGGATAATGTGACTGGATGTGGTATCATGCCATGTGTTCATGGCATGCTATACACAGTGAAGGCAGCACTATATCTGCTTCAAATGGACAATGTTTCCAGATAACTGATACTGTTCATGGGACGATATGCCCAATAAATAAACAAACAAACTTACTTTGATGTTATTTTTAGGAATAATACATTCCTTGCAAGTTACATGTACTAACTAAACATATTTTTTTCATTTGTACACATCATTAGCATGGATATGCAGTTACATTTAATAAATAGGAGCTCTTAGAATTATTGCTTGAGGAAAATTGCAACTAAGTAATGATTTTGCAGGTAAGACTAGACTGAATGATCAAGTTTCAAGTTTTATAATCCAGCTCTACAAGGGGCGCCCGTGGCCGAGCGGTTAGAGTCGCTGACTTAAAATTCTTCAGCCCCTCGCCGCATGGGTTTGAGATCCGGTTGGAATGAGAACCTTCATGTGCAGAAGTTTTCCAGCTAACCTGCAATGTGCCAGTTGTTCTACCCAGAAGTCTGGGGTCTTCCTCCACAACCATCCCCAATATGACTGTAATTGTGTTAGTGCAATGTAACAAAAAACAAAACAAAACAAACCAGATCTACACTAGGTCAGTCATAACATGGAGTGAAGGGATACTTCATATTTAATATAGAAACATACACCAAAGTTCTATTGATGCTCCTTGCACCTGGAAAACATTCACAGTCTAATTATTGATTGATTGGGGAGTTCATTTATTTTGGCCTGACAAAATATATGTTTTAATATCATGACTAGCTGATGTTTAAAAAAAAGTTATTACTGCAAAAGTTAGTCAGCAAATTCACATAAACATGGAAGCTGTCATGTGTCAGGAACAAAATATAGTAAAATGGGAATACTTTCATAAATAATTATTTCTTGTCTTCAGCACCAGGAATCTGTCAATAGAAATAATTAAAAAGTGAGAAAAAGCCATTGCAATTGAGTAGAAAATACTTCCTCACTTAGACAATGCATGTGGCATGCTGTGCACTATCTAATTATGGAATTAAACCTGGTACAAATAATAGATCACATTGCAGGGGATTAGCCTGACCTTTACAGGGTCAGGGAATATGGAATGGGATGTCACATGCACTAAATGATAAATGAAGAAAGGAATTGATTTTTCCAGTTGATGTTTACAGTTTAACCCAAATCATGCTACATTTGTAAATAACCAATGACAACTTCTTGGATACTTGCTGTCACTTTCATGCATGTACTGACTTTATGTACAGCTCCCTGAGGAGCTTCTGTTCTGGATCTGCACCTTGTGCCTAAACCTGACCGTTTGTACATAGTAAGGTCAGAGTAAAGCTTTCAATGAGCAAATTAGAATGATGTTGGTACAAAAAAAAATAGCAATTCTTCACTCCTGCTACTGATAAATGTCATTTCAACCAATTAGTTATTGTACTAGAGATACAAGCTTTGAGGTGTAGCACTTTTGAAAAGTATTGGCAAACTTAAAGATACAGGAATAGTTTTAAAAATGCATTGCTTTCTGTTTTATTGTACTTTGAAAGTTGTTTTTATTCTTTTATTTTAATAGTTGCAAGAATTTACTGAAATATTTAATTGTATCATACATGGAATTTCATTTATGATAATGTTTTTCTGATAATCATAATGATTTGATATCATTTGTTATTCTGTAAACTTTCCTCATGTTGTTCCTGATATTTTACACAAATCTTTTAAGACCAATGATGGATTATAACACCCATCAAAACCTTTGTCCTGTGTTTTACAGATAAACCACTGGTGCTAGTAGAGTTGATACCCAGGAGTCTGGTTTGGGCACTAAGCTTCCAGGAGGGCATCGACTGCCCCGTGGACGCCAATCCACCAGTTAACCAGATAGTGTGGACCAAGAATGGAGAGGTGCTTGACTTTCGAACCAATCGCATGCAGCTGCTACCCAACGGTACCCTGCTCATCTCCAAGGTGCGCCAGGAGGATGCTGGTAACTACCGCTGCACGGCCATCAATAACCTTGGTAACGGGGAGTCAGAGATCATACAGGTGGAGGTTAAAGGTGAGTCGTGGTTCTATTGGGTTATAAGAGCGGTAAGAACAGATAAGTTCTCTATAATAAACGGATTGAAGATTAATTTTCAAATTAACTAGAATAAATTAAATTATATATTTCAAATAATAAATGCTATATGAGGTGTACTGGTAAATTAGAAATTAGAGCAGAGGTATGAGATGCAGATTTTCAGTTTAATAATCTTATGTTATAAACTCTTGAATTTTAAGAGATCCCTACTTCCTGCAGTGCTGCTTTGTACCAACCTGGCCATATCCTGTCTTGTTAACTCTCTTTTACTGCCCAGACTTCCCTGATGTTGCTTATTCCCATATTTGTTTTCAGACCCTCCCAAGTTTATAGTGCGCCCAGAAGCTCAGTACATCCATCAGCTGTCCCAGTCTGTGATAATGCCCTGTGCGGCTACAGGGATGCCCATCCCACGTATAACATGGCGACGGGTCAGTTTATGATATTAAATATCTCATGATGCCTTTAGTGTGGCCCCTGGCAGGGGTGTAAGCTTAAGCCAGAAATGGCTTTTTTTGTTTGTTTTTTTTTTGTGTTTTTTTTGTTACATCACACAGACACAATTATGGTCATATTGGCGACGTCCAGCTAATTAGTGGTTGAGGAAGACTCAAAACTTATATCTGGGTAGAACTGCCAGCACACCGCTGGCTAGCTGGAAAACCTCCCCATATGAAAGTTCTCACCCGACCGGGACTCGAACCCACGCAGTGAGGGGCTGAGGAGTTTGCAAATGATTTTGTCATAAAGCTGATTGTCATAGTAGTTACTCTTTACTCATATATCAGGGCTCCAGATAAGAATATTAGTAAATTGAGTGAAATCTCCAAGATAATAAAAATTGAGAAAAGGAATTTTTCTGCTTGTTTTTTAACAACTGGCAATTTTTTATATTTTTTTATGTTCATTTTTGACACTGCTCAAATAGGGTCTACTGTATTTATATAGTAAAAAGAAAGTGTTGTAGATTTTTACTCTTATTAAATATAGTAACTAGTCAAGGGCGTCATTTCATTGCACTAATGATTCAACCATTTAAGATAATCTTAACCTGTCATTTTTTATAAAAAAATAGATGATCAAATAATTATCACAACTATTAAAAATGTTACTCACATTGGATTTTCTGGCTGTATCTGTTATGTCCAAAAGTGAAATCATTTGCCTTTGTTTTTTTAAACGAGTAAAATACACAGATATGTCCCTTATCTGGAGCCCTAGAAATACACATGAAACACAAGGAATAAGGTATGTTTAATTAAGATGTTCATGTTTGGGTATTCATGCTATACCAAAGAATGCAAATCTTTCAATATCCAGCAATTTTATTTAAATAAAACATGCCTATATTTTTATATATCGTTCTCCTGATTTACAGCCTGACCAGTTGCTGCAGTTTGACAACCGAGTGCAGCAGATTGGTGGTAACCTGTCCATAACGAACCTGAACAAGGGGGATCATGGGATATACGAATGTGAGGCGAGTAATGAAGTCCACAAGATCGTCACAACCACAGAACTTATCATACAGAGTAAGTCATCATAAACTTGTCAAATACCAGGTTTAAATAGATTTCTCAAGGGTTATTTATAAAATAAACATTTTATTGAGTTGTCGATTTAAGGTCAAATTGCATCTTTCAGGATAATTTTCCTTCAACTATGGAAGTATGATTATTTAAAAGAAAATTTAAATTTCTCTTACAACACTAAATTATTAATAAATATCCTATTATTATTAATTAATATTTATTTTTTAATAAGATTGTGCTTAATAAAACAAAAAAAAATCACTGTGACAAAAAATGGATTTCTTAATTGAAATGAAATCTCAAGATATTAATTAAAGACCCACTAAATACTTTGTTTTTTAAAAAACAACAACAACTGATACTTGAAATCAGATAATTGTTTTCTTAATGCTTTTAACTGAATGTGTTATTTATAAGCATTGTACATAATTCAAAACCAAATCTACCTAGATTATGGTGTGCCACTAACCATTATTATTGTCTGGTGTGTAACAACTGCTTCACTCTGTTTAGTCTAGACCTAGCGCCATCTTTAGACAGACTTGCTTTACACAGGGTGGGTGGGGTACTGTATATTGTGCACGTAGACTTGTCCCCTGCTGACAGCTGTGGACTGTGTACTAACAGTAGAATGCAGTCTTTATAATAACCTTATAGTGATAATCCTATATTGATCAGGCTTTTTGTATAGATCGGAATCAGAATCTGAAGTTCTTCTCATTTTTAAGACATCTTGTTACATTTGGATAAAGTTATAAGCAAAAAACTAAGATTTTAGTTTGACAAAAATAAAATGTAGTGTGGAAAGCATGATTAAAACAATAAATATTCTTGACTCATATTAGTCTTATGCTCATGATGGTTTAAGGTTATGCTTGGTCTGATTGCCTCAGCCAGAAGAGCATCAAATTTTGTTGTAAATGGACCTGGGTTTGAGCCCTGAACTTGTTGCATAATTGTCTCTTTAAGTGGCACATGTATGAATTTAATTCGGTTCTGTTTATACACTACACATAAGCTTATTGTTTTTATATTTTGGAACAGAAATATGTAATAATTTAGATTTAAATAAAAAATGTCAGTAACAGTTTATCTAGCACAAGTTGTTGCAATTCATTTCCTTTTAAACCTTGCTAATTACTTCATTCCTGATAACCAAAAACCTACACTCTCTAAATGGCATGGTTCACCATCATATCTGAGATATCATTGTTTTCACTTTTGCTTTCATGGCTTTTAGAATAATCAAATTACACCGTAATTTTTTTAGCTTCACTTCATTTTGCAAATTTAATCCATGCATTTCTAATTTTTAAATATTATTTTCAAATTATTGTTAATTTCTCATGTGATAGTATTTGCAGGATATACTTCAGCAGCAAGAATCTTGTTAATGTTCACATTAATGCTAATTATTACAATATAAGGAATAAGATCCAATAATAGCAGATATTCTATGTCACCTAAATAGTAACACTTCATTTTTATCTCCATTGAAGGTCCACGGATTGATGGTATAGTGATTTTATTGTAAACATGTCTTGAAAATGAGTTTCTTGTTTTGGTGTTGTGCATGAGCATAATTGGCCATTTGACCTTCTTTTACTGTGTGCACATTTTTCAACTGCCCCTTTCCATATGTTACAAGTATAAACAGTTATAATTTAGTTTAAATCATGAAAGAAATAAGATTGATTCAGTAAATATAAAGTGTTAATATAGATATCAAATATCTCTTTGTCCATACACCATATCATTACCATTAAGGTATTGTTTACCTGTCTGCCATTGTTCCCATATTGGATTTGACTGGTTTTTGTTATTTTGCATGTTTTTCTTTTCTATATTGTGGTGGTGTAAAATACCAGTAAACCTTTCTGCTTGCGATGCTTGTTTGGCATCATTGCTGGCTTCTTTCTATAAATATATATATCGGCTATATTCTATATACTGCATTCTGCATATTCTAATAATGCATGCATATATCAAATAGTTGAACAGATTTATATACTAACAATGTTGTTATAACAATTTTTTGCTTTTTCACATTTTGCTTTTTATAAGACACATGGTATGGTTGTATTTTATTAAGCAGCAGGATGTTGAAGGTATAGTAGATTATAAGACATGTTTGATATCTGATATACAAAAATATTGACTTGGATGAATGACAGTATGAACATTCTGTTGCAGATACCACCCCACATTCACCCTACAACGTTACCGTGGTAACGAAACTCTTCAGTGCAAATGTTAGATGGATTCCAGCATATAGTAGCAGGCCACAACATTTTGTTATATGGTAAATGTAATAATTGAATTATTTAGTGATACATAAATTAAAAGTAAAATTCTTTATAACTGAGTCTGTATACATTTTCGATGGTTAATAAGGTACTATGGCTTTGGTCATTTTATGTCACTGCCAGCTTCTATTGTTGGAAGATACACCCCTCCCTTGTCCTCGACCTAGCAGGTCAAAACCCCTAATCCACTGTAGCTAATCTTGTCAGCAGGCTGTGACTATGTATTTGATCATGTCAGCAGGCTGTGACTATGTATGTGATCATGTCAGCAGGCTGACTATGTATGTGATCATGTCAGCAGGCTGTGACTATGTATTTGATCATGTCAGCAGGCTGTGACTATGTATTTGATCATGTCAGCAGGCTTTGACTATGTATGTGATCATGTCAGCAGGCTGTGACTATGTATGTGATCATGTCAGCAGGCTGTGACTATGTATTTGATCATGTCAGCAGGCTGTGACTATGTATTTGATCATGTCAGCAGGCTGTGACTATGTATTTGATCATGTCAGCAGGCTGTGACTATGTATTTGATCATGTCAGCAGGCTGTGACTATGTAATTGATCATGTCAGCAGGCTGTGACTATGTATGTGATCATGTCAGCAGGCTGTGACTATGTATGTGATCATATCAGCAGGCTGTGACTATGTATTTGATCATGTCAGCAGGCTGTGACTATGTATTTGATCATGTCAGCAGGCTGTGACTATGTATGTGATTATGTCAGCAGGCTGTGACTATGTATGTGATCATGTCAAGTCATGTCACATAGCCTATCACAGTGAGAATTTATATGCTTCAATAAATGCTGTAACACCATGTCCCTACACATTTTTTACAGATATGTTAAATACAATAAAGAAATTACACAATATTCACACAATTGCTCAGACGTACATTATCTGCCATGATTGAACCTGTAATACTTTGTCTGTCTGTCAGGTATCGCACAGTGGTGAGCGGTGTGAAGGGTGATTGGCAGACCCTCCGCGTGGAACCCCAGAATGCCACCCAGTACACGCTGTACAGACTTGAACCTGATACTCTGTATGAGTTCAAGGTCCTCTCTAGGAATGATCTTGGAGATGGCCAGTATAGCGACACTGTTGAGGCCAGAACCAAGGGTAAGAGTTATCAGGGAGACTAGTTGTTCTCATTTTCAACATTTGTCTGCAGATCTGAGAGATACAAACTTTTTAGTCTCACCTTTCCCCAGCCTACAGAATAGTAGTTTGGTTTTATTGTTTTTTACTGATAAAAGTGTAGCAATATCATTTTTCTATAAGTCCTGCATTTTCATCTTTATAAGAACTGTTTCATACATGTACATCCTGTCTTATAAAATTAATTAACAATTAGTCATGTCACTTGTAAATTTGTCAAAGTTTTAAACAAACAATATTTCTATTATGCTCTTACCTATCCCCCAAACGAATTCCATCAATTTATTACAACAGTTTCATTAATTATGCACTTTCTCTGCCTGCTTAGACATTTTTGTCTACCATTGAAATTAAAACAGTATATATATATATGTCATGTTGAAGTTGTAGATATGTAGAGGATTTCATGAACAGTCCTACATTATGTCAATCTTAATATTTTAAACTACAAGTCATTTTTCACCTTTATGCTGTTCCTCCGAGAAATAAACAACAGTTTTGTTCCCAAAAGAAACCTTGAATGTTTAACGGACATGCACATCAGCACATTTATTGACAACTTTAAAGTAGCTGCAGTACAATTACATCCTATTTAACAACACTATTACATGGTTTAAACATGTGACACTGATATCAATGTTAGGCAACTCAAAGCAAGAGATGATAAAAATCATTCAAAATAAGTAGTGTGATAACCAAGAAGTGTAATTTGGTAAAAACATGTAAAAATTGTCCCAGAAGAAGAGAAAATTGTCACTGTCGAGGAAGTTTATTGAGATTTATGGCTGAGACGGCTTCCAAACGTGAAGGCTTACTTTAAAATTTCATAAGGCAGTCCACTCAAAATTGACATTTGTTTCAGTTGTATTCAAACCTTTGTGACTTGTGTTTCACATGTAAAAGAGGTTTAGTTTACCCTGAAAGTCTGTTGTTGATTTGTAGCAAGTTTATAAATAGCAAAACTGGACATTGCTTATTGTTTAATTTGATGTTCTAAGTAAAATTTAATATTGTGATTTGACAGAAGAAAAGTTACATCTTTACTTAAAAAATGATTTAATATTTTCAGCTTATTATCTGTAATAATAACACCAAAAATGAAGGAAGCAAAGTCATAGCCTATGTACATACATACATACATACATACATATATTATCTGTAATTCTTAATCTTCTCCATCAACAATAAGTCTGACAAAACTATATATAGTTTTCTCCTTTAGTATTATATACTAAGCAGTAGTGTTCATTATATTCTACACTATAATGTACATTCAATATTAACATTGTTTTCACTTTAAATCACGCATAACCATTATTTCATTATATTATATATTAGATGTATATCTACAGCAATATACATTTCTTAAACTTGTAAAACCCTTCTATACATTCAACAATTAAATGACAATGGCAGCTGTTTTGTGTCCCTACCTAATGCTAGGTTACTCTAACTCTGCTTCAAGTGCAGATAACTATGTTGTCCCTCCTGTGACCAGACCCTCTGTCACCCTGAGTAATGTCCCTTTGTGTCTCTAAGGGCAGTTATATTTGTGCTTACCTCTTAACTTACCTCTTCTTCTAACAAGTCTTACAATTGATACATTTATTGAACAAATGTGGGTTTTCTTCTGCAGAGTTAAACAACTTGGAGACTCCATAGAATTTTTGCACATTTGTTTACTTAGTAAAGCATGCTTTTGAAACATTTTGCCCATTACAGATGAAGTTGATAAGTCTTGATTGTATTTATCAGTGAGAAAATTTTCTTAAATATTAAAAAAAGTCTGCATTTAATTACTCTTTGGTGTAGTTTCATTAAATGTTCTTGGTATGAATACTTTAGAGTGTCTCACAACTAAATTTGTTTGTATTATATGCAATACTAAAGTATCTTAAGTTTTTATTTTTCATTATTTCAGATAATGATCACCCTACTAATAAAGTCTCTGGTACTAATATTGTCATTGCTTTTTTTTCTAATAGACTTTTCTCTATCTTTACACTATGTTTTGAGCGCAAGCTTATGGTAGGTGCACTTTGTAATTTCTTACCAAAACATTTGTTTTCAAATCAAGTTGACCTCGTAAAGGTAGGGGTATGTAGAGAACCTAAAAAAAATTAATGATTTTGTTTTAGGATTATATGAGTATATTTTTTGCTTAGGTCAGTGTTTGCCTGTATTAATAATACTCATTAAGAGGAATTAAAATACATTTACACAAACAAATCTTTCAAGCACCTCTGTACATTCTTTTAATGCCATTACTCTAACATGCACATTGTATTTACTTTAACATGCACATTGTTTTGCCTTCTTCATAACAGTTTTATATAGTGTCTGGTTAAAAATCAATATTAAAATACTTGTATGTCACTAAAACTCAGTAGCCGAATGATAGAGAAAGGAAAATACAAAAAAAAATATAATAAAAGCAGAAATAAAAAATGCTTGGTTTGTGTAGAATTGAAATCAGTGACCACATTAGTGACGATCCAATGCTCATCTGACTGCACTTTGGAGTCTTTTTTCAAATTTAATTTAACTAGTTTTATTATTTATTGTGACTTGCACAATCTTGACATTTAATTTTAAACATCACCTTTGTTATCATATGATTTAACCAGAGCATTGCTTATTTGGATTGAAATTTGGCCCAATTAGTGGTCAGTCTTTTTTTGTTTTTGATAGTCTCTGTACCATATATACTTCTAGATATCAATTGTTTGGTAAAACTTACATTGTTTTTTCTCAATATAATTTCTTTTAATTGCAACCATGTTTGAAGTAATTAGCTGCCCTTTCATCTTCATCGCAAGGTAAACATGTAGCAGAAAATTCTGGGAAAAAGTTTTTCAATGTCACTTTGCTAAAAAGTAAAGGTGACTAAAATTTCATTCATTTTAGTTATCAACCTGCTCATAATTAATCCCAGAGTGCACCCACCAGGCTTTGGTCTTTCCCGTGCATGTATTGGCTGCGCGCCCTGTCTTTCATTCCATATCTGTTATAACCCGTCCCCTTCTCTCCTAGTCCCGCCCCATTTACAGCGCTTAATTTGCTTATTTCTTTACATTTATTTTGTCACAGATTATCATTTATTTGTCAAGTATATCATTGGGTTATGTTAATTAAGTAGCATTATAACATTATCACATTATTTTGACAAAAATGTGTTTGTATTTTTTTCATATTTAGAATATTGTAACCATATTGTGAGCTTTCTTGTTTGGTTTTACATCATAACATATGGTACTATTGTGGTCTGATTTGTATATAGATAGAGGTTGTGTAATTTGTCTGAATAGTTCCATTGATGTTTAGCAAAGTTTTCATACTTGAGAAGTTCCAATATGCTAAACAAATGAAGAAGTCATGATTTACACATTAAACAGTATCTGAAATAGCTGTCACATGACTTTGTGCAGAATGCTTAATTAATTGCCTAAATTATTACATAAACAAAACTGAAAAAGCTTATTTTACAACAAAATAACTAAATTCAGGAAAGCTTTGTTAACTCTAATTAAATTATTTTACCAAGACGTTTTATTGGAAGTCAAGAACTTGGAAATCAAGAACAGTTTAGTATCTTCTTTTCATCTTTATACTTAGAAATAAGAACATATTACACAATTAATTTTTATTCTATCTTTTGTTTACTATTTTTATAAGTGTAAATGTCAAACTTTGTTTCTTGCACTTATTTGTTACTTTATTTTTTACCCAACATGCATGAAGTTTTGTCTATTTTTATCTACTTCTTATATATCAATCACTAACATAAACTGTTTGTCAACTTGTGAATCCATGCTTCTACTGAGAATGATAACAATGTCTACTTACTAACAACACATTCTTGTAAAGTTAAGCATGCCAGTCTATTTTTTGCTAACATGTTGATTTCCAGGCATCAGTAGTCGAATTTTGGACTGTAAAGTAGTTTGTGTTTTGGTTCGAAGTCACATTATCAATTGATTTGCAGACATTGTTTGGACTAACTCAACCCAGAAATTTGCCTGCGCGCTTTACAAACTCACCTGATAAAGCTGTGTTAGCTTCTCCTTTGAGGTTGCCATGGTAAATTATGTATGGGTCTGTTGTAGGATATGAACAAGGTGTGGCCGACCAACTACCTACAGATGAAAATGGGAACAGCTACTTTCCAACTGTAGTTAGACCAACTGGTAAGCCTCTCTCTCTCTCTCTCTCTCTCTCTCTCTCTCTCTCTCTCTCTCTCTATATATATATATATATATATATATATATATACACATGAAATTTTAATGGCAAATATAGTCTAGTTGCCAATGTGTTAAGTGGTAGCAGGTTAAAGTTTAGAATATTTTATTTCAATTATTCTATTAATGTTTATAGATCCATAAGGTGGGTGGTATATATATATATATATATGTTTGCCATGCTTAGCAGGCTAAGAGCCAAGACCGGATCATCATAATTATAAGAAACTGTTATGGTGAGGAATTTCCTATTTTGTGCACTTTTGCCAGCCCTGAAGCAGATGTGTATTTGATCAGTAACCATTTAACCTCTATCATCATCATCATCATCATCATCATCATCATCATCATCATATCCAGTTTATTTTGAAATCAGGCCAACAATTAATCCTCTGGGTCTGACTGCCCAGTCGCTCTCTTAGACGTCTTTTTCATTCATCTCTGTGAATGGGGTGATGGATTCCATGGCAAAAGCTTTCCTCTTTAGAAAATTTTTATGTTTTTATGCCTTGTGATATTGTGAATGTTTATTCTGTGAGCAACAAATTGTTTTTGCTTCAAATAAAATCTATTAGTACTGTCATAACTATGATGTGAAAACAAGCAATATATTGATATACCTTTAACAGGACCATTACCTGGGACGCCGGTAGACGTCTCTGCGGTATTGAAGAATGGCATCATCTACATTGACTGGAGGCCACCATACAACACATCTGTAAAAATCTTTAAGTATATGGTCCAATACACAACAGAAGACACAGAGGCTTGGCACCTGGCAGGAGAGACAGAGGCTCCCAAGCACTACCTGGAGTTTAAACCCCCTGTAGATGGCAGGACATATGATTTTATCGTCATCTCGTATGGTGTCCTTGCCTGGAGTAACCCCAGTAGTGTTGTCTCAGTTACACTACCTGCAGGTGTGTATTCAAGGAGCATTGTTAATTATAATTTTTAAGAATCAAATAAAGAACACAAACTGTCCTATGTAATCAATAATTAGAGAGCTTTTTAAAATTTGTGTGTAAGTGTTCACTAAGCAGCCATGAATACCAATAGTTATGTGTAACTATTTAAATCGTTGACTTTCTAATGTATGGTATATGCTTCATTTTAACAACTACTTACCAATTAACCAATCCATGTGAATAATTAGCCACCTACTAACAGATATTTAACTCTAAGCCAGCATAACTTCAACCTGGTTTGCCTTACTTTTCCTGTCTTATCAACTTTTGTACAGGCCTTTTCTATTTCTCCCTATCTATTGCCCGGTTGACCGTACAATAAAGTATTTCTTCCTATTTATTGCCAGATTGACCTTACAATAGAGTATTTCTCCGTATTTATTGCCAGATTGACCTTACAATAAAGCATTTCTCCCTATTTATTGCCCGATTGACCTTACAAGAAAGTATTTCTCCTTATTAATTGCCTGATTGACCTTACAAGAAAGTATTTCTCCTTATTAATTGCCTGATTGACCTCACAATAGAGTATTTCTCCGTATTTATTGCCTGATTGACCTTACAATAAAGTATTTCTCCGTATTTATTGCCTTATTGACTTTACAAGAAAGTATTTCCCCGTATTAATCGCCTGATTGACCTTACTATAAAGCATTCCTCCCTATTTATTGCCTGATTGACCTTACAATAAAGTATTTCTCCATATTTATTGCCTGATTGACCTTACAAGAAAGTATTTCTCCATATTTATCGCTTAATTGACCTTACAATAAAGTATTTAATAAAGCATCTTCCTATTTATTGCCTGATTGACCTTACAATAAACTAGTTATTCCATGCCACAAAACTTTGTCCAAGAACCTTGGAAAAAGGTTTAGTACTGGGTCTAGTGGATAGCCTTGTCATGTGCTGTTAAATGCTTTAATGTACTGACAAGAATTAATTGCTCTAATTGACTTAACTGTGTATACTGCTATGATGTGGTTATATATGGATGGTAAGGCATACAGTCTATTTGTTGAACTACATTTAATTATCAAACAATATAAAACATATTTGCCAATAGTTCACCAAAAATGGCACAATATTTTTCCTAGGATACCTTCACTATATTACCTTTATAGTAATATGCAAAACTTAATTATGCAGTAATTTTATTATATATAATAGCTGCTGGAGTTGACATCATTTACAAAATAAGACTTTGACCATAAATAGTTGAACATTATTTTAATAGGTTTAGTTCAGGTAACAATGAATAGGTACTGAAATGACTGCCAAATATACAATAAAATAGCCAAGAATGTACTGGTTGACAAGTTGATGTTTCCCTGTTTGTGTTCCAGTTGGCCCCATCCCATCTGAGACAAGTGTTAACAGTTTCTCCGAGGACTCTGGTACCCTGTCCCTCATTGTTGTACTCTTGTTCAACTCCTTCTTGTCATCGCTATCTACATCATCAGCATTATTATTGTTGTCACTTTCATTATCATTGACATCAACATCTTATCTTTGTCATCACCATCATTATTGTAACCAATATCATCGTCAGCAGCAGCAGCATGATCATCATCATTAATATCATCATGATAATAACCATCAAAAGTATCATTTTTAAAAAATTATCATCTTGATTTCATCATCTTTATAAATATCCTCCCTTATGGTGATGACAGTCATCATAATTAGTGTCTCCAGCTTCAATATCATCATCATCATCATCACAATCATCATTGTCATCATCAAAAACACCAGACCTGGAAGCGTAATTGGTAGTGTGTCTGCTCCAGGAATGGTTGGCCCCGGGTTTGATCCAGGGCTGTGACACACAAAAGCCATTAAAAATGGTAGTGGTGTAGCTCCCTTACAATGCTCATGCAAATATAAGGGTAGTTCCATGACTGGTTGGCCCAGTGTCAGGATAATGTGACTGGGTGTGGCATCATGCCAGGTGTTCATGGCATGCTATACACAGTGAAGGCAGCGCTTAATCTGCTTCAAGTGGACACCATTGCAGATAACTGAAATGCTGTTGGTGGGACGATAAACCCAATTAACAAAACATCAATCAAAAACATAGTTTTCTATCATCACCATTGGCAGTACTTAGTCACATCATTACCTCAGATTTTATCACCAGCATCATCATTATTCCATTACCAAGTGTTATTTCTAAATTACCTAATGTATACACGATCAGCATAAGGAATATCAAAATAAAGCAATACATTAACTAAGGCATTAAAATCAGTTACATCACAAGATACACATCAAGGTCTCATTTCATCTCTGCCATTAGTTACACCTCCATTAATAAAGCCATTGGCATCAAAGCCATCATCTTCATCGCATCATCAATACCATCATCATCATTACCACAGCCATCATCACCACCACCAGTATCTCAACAGTCATCATCACCACAACCATCATCACCACCACCAGCATCTCAATAGTCATCATCATCACAACGATCATCACCCCCACCAGCATTTCAACAGTCATCATCACCACCACAACCATCATCACCCCCACCAGCATTTCAACAGTCATCATCACCATAACCATCATCACCACTACCAGCATGTCAACAGCCATCATCACCACCACCATCATCTCAACAGTCATAATCATCACAACCATCATAATCACCATCATCATCACCACAGCCATCATCACTGCCACCACAATCACTGCCACTATCATTACTACCATCGTCATCACCACAGTCATCATCACCACCATCATCACCACTGCCACCATCACCACTGCCACCATCATCACTGCCACCATCACCACAACCGTCATTACTACCATCATCATCACCTCACATCACTACCCACATCACCACCACCACCATTACTGCCACCATCATCACCACCATCATCACCACTGCCATCATCATCACTGCCACCATCACCACAACCATCATTACTACCATCATCACCACCTCACATCACCACCCACATCACCACCACCATCATCACCACAACCATCATGACCACCACCATCATAACCACTACCATCATCATCATCCACTTATCCTCACCATCATGTTCATTGTGAACTAGGTGTTGTCATTCTGTTGAGCCTAATACATGTAGTTTAGGCCTGGATGGGTTTTTTTTTAGCAGACAGACTGATTTCATGAGTTTATATCAGTCCCATTGTCTAATAATTTTGAAAGAAAAAAAAAATGCTTGCTTATGCAGATGCTTTCAGTACTTTTGATTTTATGCCTAAAGGACTATTTTATGGAAAAGTATGCATTGTCTGTATGTCTGTCCATTATTTTACTCATCAGAAAAACATTTGCATTGATGCTATGTACACATGATTAAACATGGGAATAAATGCATTGTTCCAGAGTTATTGCCCTTTTTATATTCTAATGTGGACAACTCCTCCTTTATTTTTAACATAAAATCCTTCATACATAGATGATTAATACTGATATGTAATTGTGCATAAAGGTGAGATTACTCAGATTGCATTTGTGCAAGTAATTTTAATTCTACTGCGCTCAATCCACTCGTTTGACCATTGTGCCTTTAATGCTCTACCAGTGTGTTCTCTCTTGTTCGAATGATAGACATGTATTTTACTTTTCATTTATTATATACTGTAATAACTGTATATGGTTTTGTAATATTTGAAAGTATTGCACAGGACTTTGTAATATTCTGCAAGACCAGTTGCTTTGTCAAATAACAGATCTTGATAACCACCTTGAAAATTACAGGATTGTCTTTCCTGTCATCACCATATTTGCCATTATCACATCCACCATCACCACCACCATTACCTCTATTATCATTATAATTCTCATCCCAGCAATGAGGAGCCTGTAACAGACTGGTTCCAAATAATGCCATGTTATCTTAATGTGAGGAGTTATTCCAGCTTGGATATGCCACTTCCCAGATTTTGATCTCTGGCCTTCCAAATAATGAGCATCATTGTCATATTTGTGTCTGTGTTACAACATTAGAACATCATCAAAACATTTAACATCACCACTACTGCTGTCATCATCACTTCCACCATCATCACTACTTCCATATCCATCAACCATATCTATCACTGCCACAATCATCACTACTACCATATCCATCAACCATGTCCATCATAACCATCACCATCACTACCATCATCATTACAACTACCATCACCATGACTAAAACAATCATCATCACTAAAGCAGTCATCATCACTCCCACCATCATCACTACTACCATCATCACTACTACCATATCCATCAACCATGTCCATCATTACCATCACCATCACTAAAACAATCATCATCACTAAAGCAGTCATCATCACTACCATCGTCATCACTACCAAGAAAGTCAGAACAACAATCACCATCACTACTACCATCCTCATCACTACCATCATCATCACCATCAGCACAAGCCACTCCTGAGTCTGTTGATGTTTTGTTATGTGATAAATATATGTGTACATCTTTGTCACTTGAAATCTACTCTGTAATGTTTACTCCATAATGTTTTAAAATTATGTTTAAAAATCCCTACCTGCTATAATTCTTTCTTTTCCTGACATACTTCAGCTTGTAACTGGTAATGTTAACAACAACAAGAATAATGCAACATTTTAAATTTGTCCTCAGAGGCATTTTCTGCATGGACAACTATGCATGTACTAAATTGGAGTATAACATGCATGCTCTTTTTATCTCCCTTGATAACTATTAGCACCTTTAGACTTTTCATATTTGCTGTTGTTTTATAATATTAGTGCTGGTGTTTTAGGTTGTTTGCTATGCAGAAGCAACATAGGAATCATTTCTAAGTGAACTAATTAACCCTTTATCTCATATAAACATATTTTACATGTACTACATGCAGCACACTGTCCTTGAGTCATCTGGACTTGACCTTCAGTTTGAGATTGATTCCTTGCTTCTGATTGGGCAGATTTTTGTGAAAATTTGAATCTGACCAATTAAGTGTTTGTAAATGCTCATAGGCTCAGGTTAAAAGTCTTAGTTCCAGATCTAGGACTTTCTGGTTGGCAATAAAATGTATAGCTGAACTCCAAGTTTATTTGCTAATACATTTGGATCATTGTTCAAAGTTATTGTAGGATAAGTAGTAGCTGGTTGAGTTATAAAAAGAATAAAACTGATGAGATAAGTGGTTAATTAAACATAGCTGCTACATAACTATATTTCTTACATTGCCTTTTTTTCAGTTACAATTATATATGCAATGCTTTTGATGTGTTTTCATACTTTTCACCCAAAGCTTATTCAATAAATTAATACTACTTTCTTTGATGCAATAGTTATTGTTGTTAAAGCTTCTAAGAAAGCAAGAACCTGACATTCAGGTTTTTATTTTAATACAAGTCTGCATTCATTCCCTACATTTATGGGTAACAGAGTTACCTTCAAATTGCAGTGCATAATGATTTATTTTTAATTTGTGAACTGAAAATTTTAACATACAGAATTGAACATTTATAAGCATTGAAAAAACTATAAAAGATATATCTATAGAATTCATACTTCATTCTTATTCCACCCTTGTAAAGGTGTTGAGATTAATTTTATACAATAAAGCAAAACTCGAATATATCAACTACAATTAAGTAAATTTTACTGTACAAGTCATTAAGCATTATTTTGCTCTCTGTCTATTTGCAGATGAGGGTTTTGGACTGTCTAGTTCAGAGATGGGAGGAATCATCGGTGGCCCCATCTTCCTTATTGTTGCCATAGCACTGGCTGTTATGGCTGTTCTATGTAGCAAACGAAGAGGGAGGCAGAAACGGCAGGCCAAATATGGTAAGTGAAGTACATTCCAATGCAATGTTACTAGATAACTTTTATTAAATAAGTATGAAATTACATTCCTGATGTTCATAGCAGAATATCCTCAGCTGCTCAACATTTTATTGCCTTTTGTTACTTTACACCGACTCAATTATGGTCTTACTTGTGATGTCCTCCTAATTATTGGTAGAGGAAGACCCCAGACTTTTGTCTGGGTAGAACCACTAGTGCACCCCTCAATATTTTCCATAGTACAAAAATTTCTGTAAAGTTTGTTTAGCATCCTGAGCATGTTAGAGGTATCTTTTTCTGTTGTGTGGATTTATGATACTTCTATCACTAAATAGTGGCTCATTTTGGAGATCTAAGATTTTTAGTAAAGTTATGGTTCATGATTTAATATATCAATAATAATATAACCATAATGAATACATGTGACATGTTTGTTTTTGGCAGGCAATGTGAAGTACCAGGGACCACAGGATAACTTAGATGAACGACCGTGAGTATTTTTCCTTGTAGATTTTGTTACAACCTATAGATTCCCATTAAGTAGGTGATTTTTTTTTTTACCGGTAGTTTTCACACAAGAGGTTGTGATCACACAAACTCTACAAGTTTACTGAGAAAATAAAAGGAATAATTCCTTGTTCAGAGATTTCTGTTGCCTCAAACAGATTAAGTAAACAATTATATATTAGCAAATGTTTGTTTACAACTTTGATGAATTTTTTTTTTTTTTATCTAACTTAAAAAAAAAAAAGTTTTCTTGTGTGGTTTAAATCTTAATTTAAATCAGACTGTGTCCTAAATTCATGGGGTTGTGTGTTTAATTAAAGTTTAAATTTGTTCATTAAATTTTGGGTAAAGTCTGTTCTTCATACATATTTAAAGAAAGCATAGGGAATAAGCTACAGTACTCTCAAAGCTTCCTAAGCACATACTCAGAGGTTTTTAGCAAACATTATAAAGCTTGAAGAACCCTCCCTAATGTTGTATTAGAAGGATGATCGTTTATATTCTGGCAGTATTCTGCAGTGATATGAATGAGTGATGGCTCAATACTACAAGGGTTTAATGCAGTATTAAACAGTTAGTCATCTTAGCAATTAATCATAGTATTATTAAATCAGATGAATTACTAAGCATATTTGTACTAATTGTGTTCATAGTTTAAGGTTAAGCTCCAGTGTTTCTCTGTTAGAAAGTAATGCAGGAAAGTTATTATAAACTATTAGATATCTTTGAAATAGTGAACCCCAGTTTGTTTGAAAATAAAATCTATAATAAGTTACCCAATAACACATCTATGAGGCACAATTCAAGTCAATCAAATCAACCATCTTGATAGAATAGCTTTGCTGATCTATTTACAATGTTATAAACTTTCTTCTCCTACCTTACACCATAATCAGGATGAGCAACAAAAAAGGTGATGTAACATTGATGTCTACGCACCTTGCATGTCAGTTCGTTTTTGTCCATGACCTACATTTTTTATTTTATTTTCTATTTTTTTCTATGTTTATTAACTGTTTTTATCTCAATAAATTCTGTTCCATTTTCTAGTGTAACCCATGAATAAGAAGATTATTGGTGTTGTAAAGTGACATAGTTTTACATGAGTTTTATTGACAATACTTTAAACAATATAACTTGCCACTTTGGGGATTTTAATAAATCCCAACTTTAATCTTAATATGGAATGTAATTTATAAACAAGGCCAAATATTGTGGAGACTCTAAGGTATTACTGTTAAAACCATATTTTGACAGCATCTCAAAAAATATACAAAAATATGTAGACTTTCTTCACAGAATGAAACTACCTCGTAATCTATACTAAAGCCATAATCTGCAGTCAGTCTAAGATGTTAGTTGTGTTAGTTTATTGAAGAGACATTCTCTGGATAGCCCCTTATTGTTTGAAAACAGCTACATGGTCTTATAAAATGTATAAGTATATATAAGTACATCTACCCAAAAAGAGGTTGATAAGCTGCTCTCTGTACTCATATAGTGTAATCATTCTTCATTATTTTATTTTTATTCAGCCAAAAATTAGCATTCTAGTTGCTTCCTCCATCATTTTAATTAAATGAGAAGTGGAATTTGATTGTAATAGTGAATGTACCTTGGACTATACACTGAAATGAAAGCAGGAAACAAGAACACATACTCTAAGGATAAACTGTATTCCTGTGTAAACATGAGTGCTCTCCCCTGATATTGTACCGTGTAGCAGTTATAACTTGGTGTTGCCACTGTGGTTGTCTCCCTTTGTGCAGCATTTTTTAGCATACCAAAAAATTATTTCTTGCTCAATGTTTGCTGACAGCATATGCTACTTGGACCTCTTTTGTGTACTGTTTCTATTGATATTAAACTTATGCTGCTATTTGATTTTTTTGTTTCTATCAATTATTGTTTAAGTTCTTTAGCCTTATTTTTTAGCTTTGTTAAATGTCAGTTGCTTATGCCAATACATTATTCTCCTTCAGTTATAATAGAGAATGATGCTTATACAAAATTACCATTGGCATTGTGGGTCTAAGGTTTGGTTTACTTTTTATTGGTTATATATATATATATATTAAAAAACACATACTTTTATTATTAGTTATACCAGGCCTTACCTTTTGGTATAAAAGCTTGTTCAGCTTCTGGATCTGGTAGCACAATTGGTAGAGCATCGGCTCCAGGTTTGGGAAGCCCTGGGTTTGATCCCAGGCTGTGACATTGTTAAAAATGGTAGTGGCATAGCTCTCTTGCTAATGCTCAAGCAAATATAAGGGAAGTTCAACTACTGGTTGACCTGGTATCAGGATAATGTGACTGGGTGTGTTATCATGCCAGGTGTTCACAGCATGCTATACACAAGTGAAGGCAGCACTCTATCTGCTTCAAGTGGACACCGTCTCCAGATAACTGAAATACTGTGGGTGGGACAATAAACTCAACAAACAAACAAAAACTTTTCCAAAAATGCCTTCATAATCTTGCAATGTGTATAAACTCATAGTTTTCTATACAATCTGCAAAAGCAGAAAATTTGAGATTCAAGATATTTTCACATTCATTATAATTTTCTTTTAAGAACATCTTGCTATCTAAGTGTGACATGACTACGGTAGACCGTGCAGCAAATAGAGCAGATTATGAATAGAGAGCTCCTCTTAGAAATGGCTGATCTAAATCTGCCAAGAGTATATATATATAAACTGTTAAAGAATAGCATCATATATTGCGCAACATCATAAAATAGGTCAGTCCCATGTTACCCATCATGATGTCCCCTCATGTTTTCAGATGGACTGGTGGACATGTTTTTGTTTCACACATCTGCCACCCTGTAAATCACAGGGTGCAACACTTAACTGCTGCTTAGACCTGTTGTAAACATATTGCTCTATATTTTTATGCTGATCACTGGACAGTCTACATAATCCTTCATCGTCCTAGTGATTCAGAAGTATGCTTTCTTTCCACCAACTTGTTCCATATATTGTTCCATCAGTCTTTGTCTCTCAGCACACTCTTCTATCACTGACACCCTCCATAAGGTAGAAGGACACGTCTGACTATGTGGCTTATCATTCCACATTTGTTTCACCATTATCATCCACAGTACACCTTCATCTTGTAATAGAAATGAAATAATCA
The DNA here is from genome assembly GCA_007844125.1 of Sinonovacula constricta. Taxonomy (NCBI): domain Eukaryota; kingdom Metazoa; phylum Mollusca; class Bivalvia; order Cardiida; family Solecurtidae; genus Sinonovacula; species Sinonovacula constricta. The sequence goes on along the minus strand of CM017560.1, from coordinate 11,410,884 downwards.
GAGTTCCAATTCAATTTTGGCAAGCATGATTTAAACACACCAGACCTGAACTTATGGACACATGAACAACTACACCATGGCTGCCTTAGTGCAAAACTATCTCTCTCATAGACAACTGGTAAATAAGTCTTTCAACTCTTTCAACTTATATTACACCATTTGGACTGCCCACAGCATGGGTAAAGCCAGTACTTCAGCAGTATCTACCTGGGTCAATGTGCTGTAAATATGTAGTATTGCCCAACAACTAAAGCCTCTACGTTGAAACTTAAGACCCTCCAGTTCAGTGCATTGTCTTATCAACAAGACTTTGAATGCTTAAGTTGTGTATTTGCTCACATGTATCATGTACAGAACACATGCAACAGAGGGTATTGTTTATTAGCTATGTTTCATTATTATTGACTTCCATGGTTCTGATCATTTAATTAAGCAAAAATATTAGAAATCACTGAATACACTTTACCGATTTTATTACTGGCATTATAATGATGTGCTTGTATCATCAGCACATGATACACTGTGTTGTTCTTCTTTGATATTAAAATATACTTGTTTTTTCACAACTTCCTTTCTGTTAAAATTCTTTTATGATAAGGCATTTATAATACAGAGGAAGGATGAAACTTTCATCGATGGAAGTGCCTTATTACACCAAATATGCAAAGGAAAATGTCAAGTCAGTAGAATACTGATATAGACAAACAATGTTAAGCAATCATCATAACTGATATTAAACAGAAAATATCTTTACCATGTAAGAGTAGGAAATCATAAATTATCTGAAAAACACATTACAACTTATTCATGGCCTGTCTGTTAGGTATGTTTTAATATTTGTTATACTTGCTATATTTTACAATTTATTATAATAACTCATTTCCCATCCAAAATCATTATATCTACAGTACAAGCATTATTATAAGAAACGAAACATGATGCACACAAATGTGAATGCAATATTTTGGTTCTATGTCTAATTACTGTACCATGTCTATGTCTTATTACTGTACCATGACTATGTCTTATTTACTGTACCATGACAATGTCTAATTACTGTACCATGTCTTGATTTTTGATCCCCTCCACCAATATTGTTCTTATACTTTTTTGCCAGCTTTGATTTCAACAGCCTGTACTTCAATTTTAATCAGTTTCAATAGAATGTGCATGTTTATTTTGGTGCAAATGTTATCAAGTTGTCTTTTTTGCTGTTTATATCCTTTTAATTAATAAAATATTAACATCAACAGTTGATAAAATCACTATTTTGCTTTGTAGTAATTTTTGCTTTCTTCATTTTACCTTAATGTCAATAACATTCGACTGAAAATGCAATCAACTCAACAATTTGAAGGGATTTGATGATGATAAATGATGTATGTTGAAAAGCTTTATTCTATCACTGTTTTCTTTTAAGACTCTGATAGACATGAAGGCGGTTAATACATCCTTGTATTGTTTTTAATGACATAAAACATTGTATCACAGTTGATAAATTTACTTTTTGTTAATGTGTACTATATATTGCGTAGTTGACATTAAGTTCATCTTATGATGATAATACTTGTGTGTTTTGAATATACTGACATCCTTTTCTATTACAGTAAATATCCGCCAGAATGGAGTGCTAAGCCATATGATGGAAGAGGAGACATTGTAACAACAAGCCCCATTGAGTTTAGAGACAAATCTGTAAGAGACACTGATATATTCATGGTACCACAGTCTGGGACAATGTACAACCCCTACAGCGAGCGACGACTGCCAGATCCCAGATTAATTGACCCAGACTCCTCTGTATATAGACGAAACATCGGCAATAGAGCTCGCCAGGTACCATCAAGTGTGGTTGATCCGTCCCAAAGTTTTGTGAGTGGCCAAGGTTCTGTGCATTCTCGTGATACCAGCAGACGGCATAGGTCTCGCTCTGCTCACACCTTCAGCAATGATAGCTTGGACAATGATGAGAATGGGTTCAGAGACTACAGTGGAAGTGGTGCCAGGAATCGATCACGGTCTCACCCTCCGAGTGATTACCATAATTCTGGGCCTAGCTATCCTGTACCTGAACGACCAAGGAGTCGTGGCCATTCAATGTACAGTGACGGTCAACCAGATAAAACTTTCCAAGACATCTCCAGCGTGGCTTACAGACCCCATTCTCAGTCATTCCAAAAGTTCCCTCCTCAACATTCTCAGCAACATTTCCCTCAGCATCCCCAGCCCATGGTGTCTCCACATCCGTCTGTCCACAAACCTCTTCTCTCCCCAGTCATACAGAAACCTCATCCTCACCACAGCTATTCAAGAGACGATGATGATGAGGAGGAGGAAGTATTTATGCCCCCACCTATATCATCCATCCTGCCTTCAAAGCCAGGGTTTCCAAGACATAGTTCCATGAAGCCAGGTGCTCAGACTTACCTTACTGAAGACTTTGACTTGGACTCAAGTCAGCCATTTGCTGACAGCAATCTGAGTTCTGTTCTCCCCTCCCCTTTCACTGACACATCCTCCCCTTATCATCGCCATTACCAGCCATATCAGCGTCAGTACCCTAGTGATCACACTGACGCTAAAGTGCCATATGTGAACATTTCTCAGATTGCTCCCCGCAGCTTCAATAGTAGTAGTTTTGAAGACATTGACAACACTGTTGTGGCTCGGCCAGTGTCATTGAATGAAACAAGATCTCGAACCCTCCCTGGGGGAGATGACAGTGCTAGTAGTGAGAGTAGTGGGCGACCAATGAACTATACACGTGATCAGCTGATTGGAGTCGTAGATCGCGTACGTCGAGGCCCAAGGGCATCCAAGAAGGCTCAAACCCGTGCTCCAAGGGGCTCCCATTCATCTGACCATGACATTAGCTCTGTGAGCCAGCCTGCTGTTATGCAGCCTGGTGTGCAGGTGCCAGAGAGTGTTAAGCCTAGTGTGATTGTGAGAGATAGACCCAGCAGGAGCTATCCGTATGAATATGATTTCTACCGGAACTCACAGGGAGCTGGAAGTAGGGCCAGTGTGAACAGTTCTGGTCAAGGGAGCTATGTGGGCAGGGGTCGAAATGCAGCCGGCACTGTCAGTGACTCCAAATCCCAGCTGAGAGATGACCTCACTCCCGACTCTCTCAGTAGTGGTATAGGTAGTCGTAACACCTCATCCCAGTTAACTGGGTCTTCATTACATTCCCGTCCTTCAAGATTAGGTTCAAACTTGACTTCACATGAACAAGACATCAGTGAGGATTCAGCATTTAATTACCCACCACCCCAGAGAAAGGATATTTCTGGGGATGAGAACTATGAGTTTGATTCATACAATGCTGTGGAATCAGACCTTCTTGAGGCATTGAGAAATTATTCCGAAGTGAACAACGACAATGGTGAGCTACTGAATGCCCTTCAGGAGGGTTTGAACACATCTGGGATGTTTGCAGACTTGTACCCTAAACCATCCAGACAAAGCCGTTATTCTGACTCTGAGCAACGATTTGAGAAGCTCCGTGGAGAGTTTCAAAAGTATCGACAAAAACAGCAAGAAAAGCAGCCATATTTGTATGATTCATTTTCACGGCCCCAATATGGAGGAGACTCGTATGGTGGTTATCAAGGGTCAAAAGGTAGCGCTATAAATGGTTCAATGAACTACAGTTACCCAACAGCCGATGGGAACCAGTCATATAGAGATAATGCGGCATTTAAAGCCGGGCCCATGGATAGTGACATGTTATGATGGTTATCGATTCTATAAGGAGACTTGCTGCATTTTATGTCAGTCTGTATAGGAGATGATGTGTCACGAAATTTGTCTCACAGAATATCCCTGTCAACAAGTCACTGCCCTATATCAGATCAAGGTGATTATGTAGAGGAGTGGTTTATTGTGGGGTGGATGGGAGTTCAGTGTATGTGCAAGTGCCTTTCTTATCTTACTTCAGTCAAGATGTCAATGAACTGTTAACTTTGTCATTGAATTCTTTAAAGTGCTGAGTCCTCATTCATATGTAGGGGTGTCTAAACGATGGAGATGAAAACATATCACAGTATTGTATCCATATAACTTCCTTCAGATTTTGTTACAGTCATTCCAATTGGTTGAAAATATTGTGTGATGTTGTTGGCAGTGGATGTGTGTGTTGTTTGGTGGTTAGTGAGTAAGGCTGTGTGACGAAAGTATTGTGTTGTCTATATTTGATCTTGTTTCTTTGCTTTCAAACAATCAAATTTAGTGTTTGACACTTATGTAAGGTGGACCAATTTTTGTTTCATTTGTAAATACACACTTCTAATGAGACAAAGAATACTAAAAATATTTTTGAAAGAAAACACACTCTCACTGTAGAAAGAACATTTAATCATGTAGAAAAGCAATGCATTTTATTTATCTCATGTTTGGCTTGTGCTATGTCCTTGTGTCTGAATAATGAGATTCAAAGAAACCTTTGACCTATTTTAATTTTTTCTACCTCGATTAGGCAAAACATATATTGTTTGTTTCCGGTAATCTTTCATGAAATCTGCGGTACTGTTAAGAAAACATGCATACATTCAAAACCCTTAAACACCTTGCAATGGTTAAACTATATCTTTAACAATACCAGGTCTAACAACCAGTTTTTAACAATCTACATACACCCTTGAAATCTGAAAGCTCAAAAACTGCATTCATTTTTAATTACTAGCTCAACTTTCAGATGAAAATTGTAAAAAATTCTTAAATAAAAACTCAATCTTGGGTCTGAGATGAAATGGTAGGATGGTTAGTGAAAACAAACAACACATGCTATGCCTATCCACATGATTTTGTTTCTTAAAAATCAAAAAAAAGCTGCCATACTTTATGTATTTTTTCTATCTATCATGAACACAGAATCATACACACATTATGAGGCTGAATTTAAACAATGAGAATGCATCTCTTATGATTCAGTCTGAATTTTAGTTTCGGTTTAATGATTTCAATCTTCAAGCCAAAGTCTGATCTTGTTTCCATTGTTTTGGTTGACATGATTTGACATCTGTATTCCAACCTGACCAATCATGTACGGGATCTTTCTTCAAACTCAAGCACAGAGTTATTATTTTCTCTCTATACGACACTTAGGCCAAAGAAATGAATCAGCACCAGTCTGTTTAGAAGGTGTGAGAGTTATCCTTATCCAATATAAAATCTAAACAAGGCATTTTACTGTTGGATATTGACAAAAGTAAAGAACAAGTATAGTAATATACTTAAATCAGTAACTATGATAAATGATTTTCATTCATAATTGACTTACATAAGTCAATAAAGGTCAGTTCAGCATACATTGTACTGTGGTTTAAATGGACTTGTCTTTTAGTGTGTTTGTAAATAGCATTATATGAAATATTCAATGAATTGAAACAAAATAAATAACAGTTTTGTTACAGCCTTGAAATGTGCTAATTATGTTTGAGTATACTCTTGTTTGAGTATAATTGGAAATTATTTATTATACATGTATACTGTTATGGGCTTAGAGATCCCTTTTGTCTTCGAAGTTGAAATTTTAACTCCAAAAATGCACCATTTTTCCATAAGTTTTAAAAAATAGAAGAAAATATTCTTCGATTATCGGATACTATGTGATGGCTTAGAGACTGTACTAGTATTTCATTTGAAATAATATAACAATGTTCTGATTTAAAAAAATATTTTGACACACTTTATTGACAGATTGTCTTAAATATCAAAATGAAATCCATATTTTTGTCATTAAGTTTTAATTGCACACTTATTTTTAATAATTCTACAATTTAGATATACATTTTAAATGATTCATCAAACAAAAAAGTCATACCTTGCTAAATTTTAATACTTCATTTTTTATTATTGTTGTCATCAATTTAATGTTGTTTTTCTTTTAAATAAAATCATGACAGAAACAGATAGATCTTTTACCATAATCAACTCTGTCATAAAATAAATTTTATTATCATTTTTAATCACCTTATTTTTTGTTTCATTTTAAAACATAACAAGCTATCTTACTTGCAAGTATTGTTTGCACTGAGTTAATTTGTTTAATTTTGTTGTAATAAACTAAGTAAAACAACATGACTATTGTTATACTATTTGTCATTATCAATGGTGTTATTTGTGTTCAGTCATTATTTTCCACGACAAATGTGTTGATTGTCATCCATTAGTGAAAATAAATTACAACAAAAAACCTATTTTCTGCATGTTGTTTTTTAATTTTATTTCCTTGTTGACAGTTATACTAATTATATTTCTATTTGAAAACAATGATCAAACAATATCACAAGGATGTAGACTTACTGATATTAGTTAGGATATAATGCATATCAAAGTTTGTGCTTATATGTATAAAGACAAAAAATACAAGACAAATATATTACTCTAAAATGAACTCTTCATTGCCAAACTATGGTCATTTTAGTATAATTGGTTTTACTACACATTTAATATCAACAGTCACTGTCCTCACAATCTCCAAACAATAATAATTCAATAAATGAAAGAATTAAAATGGGACTTTCAACAAAATTGTTGTTACAACTCATGAATTGTGGCTTTAAAGCACATTTATAACCACATTTACTACAATTTTTGTTTTCAATATCCACTTAAGTAATGTTAAGCTATTCATAGTTCCACTTATAAGTATATTTTGTGTTTCCTCCATTTAACATAACAATGAAGAATACACACATTGTAGTGGTCCAGCTTCCTCTTAGGATCAAGAGGTCTATAAGACATTCTAATGTTCTTATTACATGACTTTAATTTCTCATGTGCACAGTAAAAACAAATCTATAACGGCTTATCTTTGGCTTAGTAACATATATTACAGTATACTAATCAAAGTGCTGAAAAGCACTGTAATGGTGAAATAAATTCTATCTTGTCAGAGATTAAAAGAAGGCAGCCAATGGCCAAACATTCGTGCTTCCAAATTTCGGCTTACCCATAACTCGAGCCTGCCCAAAAGTACCTGAAGACCCGACAAATAAATTGTTTAATTGATATCTGTTAGGTGCAGTAAAACATACTACTTTAGGTGCACTTAAACATACTACTTTAACTTTAGGTGCAGTAAACCATACTACTTTACGTTTAACTTTAGGTGCAGTAAAACATACTAATTTAGGTGCACTTAAACATACTACTTTAACTTGAGATGTAGTAAAACATCTACTTTAACTGTAGGTGCGGTAAACCATACAACTTTAACTTGAGGTGCAGTAAAACATACAAATTTACTTTTAGGTGCAGTAAAACATACTACTTTAACTTTATGTGCAGTAAAACAAACTACTTTACATTTAGGTGCAGTAAAACATACTACTTTAACTTTGGGTGCAGTAAAACATACTACTTTAGGTGCCCTTAAACATACTACTTTAACTTTAGGTGCAGTAAACCATACTACTTTATGTTTAACTTTAGGTGCAGTAAAACATACTAATTTAGGTGCACTTAAACATACTACTTTAACTTGAGATGTAGTAAAACATCTACTTTAACTGTAGGTGCGGTAAACCATACAACTTTAACTTGAGGTGCAGTAAAACATACAAATTTACTTTTAGGTGCAGTAAAACATACTACTTTAACTTTACGTGCAGTAAAACAAACTACTTTACATTTAGGTGCAGTAAAACATACTACTTTAACTTTGGGTGCAGTAAAACATACTACTTTAACTTTAGGTGCAGTAAAACATACTACATTACCTTCAACTTTAGGTGCAGTAAAACATACTACTTTATCTTTAACTTTGGGTGCAGTAAAACATACTACTTTAACTTAAGGTGCAGTAAAACATACAACTTTAACTTTAGGTGCAGTAAAACATACTACTTTAACTTTACGTGCAGTAAAACAAACTACTTTACATTTAGGTGCAGTAAAACATACTACTTTAACTTTGGATGCAGTAAAACATACTACTTTAACTTTAGGTGCAGTAAAACATACTACATTACCTTCAACTTCAGGTGCAGTAAAACATACTACTTTATCTTTAACTTTAGGTGCAGTAAAACATACTACTTTAACTTAAGGTGCAGTAAAACATACAACTTTAACTTTAGGTGCAGTAAACCATACTACTTTAACTTTAGGTGCAGTAAAACATACTACTTTACTTTTAGGTGCAGTAAAACATACTACTTTAACTTTGGGTGCAGTAAAACATACTTCTTTAACTTTAGGTATAGTGAAACATACAACTTTAAATTTAGGTGCAGTAAAACATAGTACTTATACTTTTGGTGCAGTAAAACATACTACTTTCACTTTAGGTGCAGTAAAACATACTACTTTAACTTTAGGTACAGTAAAACATACTTCTTTAAATTCAGGTGTATTTAAACATACTACGTTCCATTTAGGTAAATTGAAACATGTGACTTTAACATTAGGTGCAGTAAAACAAACAACTTTAACTTCAGGTGCAGTAAAAAATACTACTTTAACTTTAGGTAGAGTTAAACATACTACTTTATCTTAAGGTGCAGTAAAACATACTACTTTACTTTTAGGTGCAGTAAAGCATACTACTTTTACTTTATGTGCAGTAAAACATACTACTTTAACTTTAGGTATAGGGAAACATTCAACTTTAACTTTAGGTATAGTAAAACATACTATTTTATTTTTAGGTGCAGTAAAACATACTACTTTAACTTTAAGTATAGGGAAACATACAACTTTAACTTCAGGTGCAGTAAAACATACTACTTTAACATTAGGTACAGTAAAACATACTTCTTTACTTTTAGGAGCAGTTAAACATACTACTTTAACTTTAGGTGCAGTAAATCATACTACTTTAACATTAGGTGCAGTAAAACATAGTACTTAATTTTAGTTGCTGTAAATATACTACTTGAACTTTAGGTGCAGTAAAATTTTTACTTGAACTTAAGGTGCAGTAAAACATACTACTTTAGATGCAGTAAACATACAACTTTACCTTTAACATTAGGTGCAGTAAAACATAATACTTTAAAATTAGGTTCAGGAAAACATATTACTTAATTTTAGTTGCTGTAAACATACTACTTTAACTAGGTGCAGTAAAAAAAATATAACTTGAACTTAAGGTGCATTAAAACATACTTCTTTAACTTAAGGTGCAGTAAAACATACCACTTAAACTTGAGGTGCAGTAAAACATAATACTTTAACTTAAGATGCAGTAAAACATACTACTTTAACTGTAGTTGCAGTAAAACCTAATACATTACCTTTTGGTGCTGTAAAACATACTATTTTACCTTTAACTTTAGGTGCAATAAAACATACTACTTTAACGTAAGGTGCTGTAAAAGATGCTACTCAATTTTAGGTGCTGTAAAACATACAACTTTAATTTAAGGTGCAGTGAAACATATTAATTTATCTTTATTTTTAGGTGCAGTAAAACATACAACTTTAACTTTAGGTGCAGAAAAACATAACATCTTACCTTTAGATTCAGTAAAACATACTACTTTATCTTTGACTTTAGGTGAAGTAAAACATAATACTTTAACTTTAGGTATAGTGAAACATAAAACTTTAAGTTTACGTGCAGTAAAAGATAGTACTTTAACTTTAGGTGTAGTTAAACATACTACTTAAACTTTAGGTGCAGTAAAACATACTACTTTAACTTTAAGTGCAGTAAAAATAAAAGATTGCTTCTTTCTTTTGGTGCAGATGAATTTACCTAGGTACAACTGTTCTCTACAAGAAAAGCATTGATGCAATGCATCAAAGTGTGTCCAACATATGTTTGAAAAAAGACAATAATCACCTGACGAACTACAACGCCGGACATCCAATGAGTACTGGAGGCGTGGGCTGAAAGTGAGATGAAAAAGGATCAAATTATTGACCTTCACCTGGACATAACATGTGCTGCACCATTTGTATTGCATACAGTCTAAATGTAGCAAACATTTCATTTAATAACGCAACTAATATTTTAAGGAACTCCTATAAAAATATTGAAAGATTATAGCACTGCTAACAGATAAAAATAAAACCCGCTTAACCCAAGTGGTTCGAAGTTGCCAAAATAGGTACATTATATACGTGGTAAGAAGTGGAAGTGGTACAAATCTACAAAAGCAGATACTAAACACTCGCAACACCTCGGTAATTTCTATGAATAGTCTTGTGCAAATATTGCCAAGGAGATACGGATGGGGACATGGTAACTACAACAACATCCCATTACCAAATTTCTAACGAATTGCGTTATGGAAGGGGATATCCGCCAATATTCAATTTCAATTTTGCAAATTGCAACACTGCATATGCTTTAATTTGCTATTTGATTACAGAAACACGTTCGTTTTTACATGTATCTAATTCACAATTCTCGTATACAACTGGGATATTACAAATCTCAAGTCAACTTTTAATGGTGCATGTCTACAGTACATGTACATGTCACGAATGATTATAAATGCATGTATCACGCATTTTTTTTAATGTGCCACTAACACTGAATTATCACTTGATCTTCTATAATCACAAGCATAGGCCTATATATAGACCTACGTAGTCATATTATGATCAGGAGGTAAGTACAGAAAATATATCCCTAAAATTATAGAGCACAGATAAATAATACATGTGTAGGATTCTATCTGTAAGAAACTCACAACTTGAAAGTACCCTCGAACGCGGACAAGTTTAAGCGATACATTCTATTTATAGATGGACATTTCCGTGTTAGAAGCGCCCCCTTGCGTCCTAATGTTGAACTGGTGTTATGCGGTGTACAATTAACATAAGGGATTTGCGCCTTGTAAATAAGATTCAAGAAATGTAAAATGTAATGGTGATTTTCGCCCCGCAATTTGTAACTTGTAAATTGTATATGCAGGAAATGTGAAATTGTTCAACTGTTATGTTAAAATGTGAACATTTTCATGTGATATATAAAAGTTAGGATGTAATTAGATAAGCGTTATTTAGCATGCGCTGTGTTGCAATTTACAAATTGACATTTGAAGTGACAAATCCGAGTATTGAAAGTTAGAAATACATGTAGTAATAAGAATATAGGCGGATATCCCCTTCCATATGCCGCGCTTCAGCCACACGTCAACAACCATGTCGGTACACTGTTTACGGCACAGGTTCTTCCTTCGTGACAATATGTAGAATTTACTTAGGTCACGCAATCATAACGTTAGTTTTGAATAGAATGAACACGTGTTAATTAACGAAACATGTACCAAGGAGCACAATTTGATTTAAGCTACGCATTTGCTTCGACATTTTTTTTGTAAATCATTCCAAACGAAGCTGCCCAACATCTAGTGCCATATCTCAAACGTAGACCTTGCATATTTGTCAAAGATTTTAATTGACAAAAAAATAATAGCATCTAACTAACAAGCTTTGTGTTATTATTTATATTTTCCTAACATGATTTACATCTGGCTGTTGGGGGGGGGGGGGAGGCGAAGATACCTGGGTCATTTTAAATCGAAAGTTTGCAATTATTTCGAAACTGGACGAAATATTACCTAGTTTTGCAGAATCACACACTAGAGATTACATCAAATAACATTATTACATATCTTATGTCCTGTAAAGAGCACAATGGTTTGATAAACTATGACAAGCTTTCGATTGAAATAGATGATGTAGTAGCTTTGTTTAGAACAATTTGTGAAAGCATAGACCGAATACATGTTCATATGGAACTCTTAAATGTACATGTGTTATATGGTACAAGCTTTCCTTCATTAAAATGCATTGATTCGGTTAAAACCTAAGCTTTCTTTGACTGACCCAGATAAAATCCACGAGTTGTCCTAAATGTACCGTTTATAGGATAACACCATTTGTTGTTATGTAAAGTATGCTATTACAGTGAACTAGCTGTACTGACATATTCTTTTAGTGGAGTCAAATGTACCATTCACTTTTGTTAGAGTCCAATGTACCATATAACCACTTCCTTTCAATGAAGTAAATTACACCACACACAAACCATTTACTTTTTGTGAAGTCAAATATATTATAACCATTGTTAGCTTTAGTGTAATAAAGTACATTATAAAATATTTACTGTATGTGTAGTCAAATGTACCATGTTTCCTTTTACTGTAGTAAGTTATACATTAACTATACTTAAAACAACTTCTACCATGATGGTTTATTTACTAGATGCCAAATGATCTATTATAACCACATATCAATGCTGCACAAGTTTATAAATCATAACTACTTACTTTACGTAATTCTAGGCTAAATAATACCATATACTTAAGGTGCAGTAATATATATATAAACATTAACTTGTAGTGCAGTAAAATGCTAAACTTTTAACTTGTAGAGCAGTGAAACATAATGAAACGTTATCTTTTTGTGCAGTAAAATATTGCATATATTTTACCCTGGGCGCATTAATATACTAAACATTAAAGCCGGATGCAATAAAATATACTAAATTATAAACTTTGTGTGCATTATAATGTTAAGCCTACTAATTCATTTTCAACCAAACCCTATCTGTTGGTAAAAAAGACCTCTTTTATATGATTTTATACATACACGAAAATTGTTAAGTAAAGATAAATAGTGCAAAAAATATAAATCTACGCTGTATGTCACAGACTTATTGTAAATGTTATATAAACATGTTTATAAATACATCGTGTTAAACATTAAAACAATAAAGAAATTAAATTTTCCTCTAACATTATTTTTATTCTCTACATTTTTGCAATGAACATTGCAGACGGCTATCCGACGATTTCCGAAAATTAACGAAGAATGCCGATCTCTGGGTTGACAAGGTTCCGGTAAGTGTCACGGCTCGCATTGTGTGGACAGATCCGATGAGTTTTATCAGATCGTCACTGCTTGACGGGACTGATTCATAACAATTGTTTATCTCATGTCCCAGGATCACACCTTAATCTCTCTACTATATTCCAATAATACACAAACCTACAATGCTACAATACACAACAAGCAACCTTTATTATGTCAATCGGTTCTTGTACAATGATTTAGACTGTGACTTCTTTCATCGAAATATTTTACTTTAAACTTTAAATTCGTTCATTGACGTTTATACTTGTATAGAACAATACTTAAAAGATACTTATGTAAAACCAGAGACAATTGTAATACAAATAGCACGTTAAATATTTTGGTTGCCGTTTGTTGTTAAGGAACATATTGTAGAGTGAGCCATGGAATCGCCAGATGTGCTTCTTCGTGGATTAGAAGTGTTTGGGTGTTTGTGTTCCGTAGCGAAATGTCACTGACATCTGACAGAGTTCCAACCTGTGTATCTTCGGAACCCGATGTGGCCGGTAAGGATCTTGTTAAAATCAGTAAATACAGAAATGAAGAAACAATGAGTTAATCTGGACATACTGTTCTGGAGCCTAACTAAGTACCGCCTAAGTAAGAGATCTTTGTGAATAACTAATGTGCCACTAGAAATTCGTAACTGTTTGCATTCATAGCAAGCACAACTGAATCAGACTCAGGTAAATAGAGTAAATCCAAATGAGCCACTTCCCACTTTGCTTCCAGACTAGGACCTACACTTTTTGTCGTTGAGTTTTTTATTTAATTACTACCAAAGTCTTGTTAGCTATGCCTGAAATTGTTAGTCAATAAGTAATGCAGCATCGGTTATAATGAATGTACCTTTATAGTAGTTTATAGATCAACGACGGGAGCACATAATTCACAACTATCGGAAATTGGATTATTTATATAATATTGTGTATTTCTATATTCTTTAGTGAAATAAAGTTCTCTTTCCAGATTAAACATGGGCATTTTACAAAACAATCCTAAAGTACCATTGCAATTGAAAGAAAACATTCATTTTACCCTTACCTTTCGATTGCCACCAACATCGTCAGTAAACATCTATGATGCCAGAGAGACAAAGTATTCACTAGCTACATTAAGCTACTACAAATAGCAAGCACTAGTCCGTGTCGAATCACTGACGATTTGAAATACTTCTCACTTGAGTTTTTTCTGCATTTGTGATGGCCTAAAGACAGACCTGTCTCTTTGATCAAACCTTAACCTTAGCATGTTGATGTTTCCTGATTCCCTTTGTATCATGCTAAACCATGTTTTAGTTGTCGCTTATTTGACAGGGTCCCACGAACATTTTGTGATCGACCTCGATATGCCTTTTGTGGCCCCACGCAGCTTCCACACTGATTTCCACCCCATCAAACAGCTAGGTATGTATTTACGAGGCACGCCCTAGCTCAATCCGCTCATAACGCTTTCCTTCAAATCTCAAAACATTACAAACCGGTAATCTTTGTTTTCGGCAAGAATCTTGACCATCATGGTCGTGAGCTTGTTGCAGTGATATGTAAATCCAAGTGTTACATGCATCTCACGAACGTACGACAACTCGGCGTATGGAGATGACTATAAAGTAGATATTACGCATAATAGCAGAGGATGGTTTCCAGACAACATTTCCTTGCTGTATCCTCGCATGTTCACATAGGTAGAACTGCGATCACAAGACCAGCATAAAAGAATACCAGGGAGACTCCCATTGATAGAAATTTATTTAACCTATAAAAATACAAACGTACTGCTCTACAAATGATTGATTGTGTTTTGATAATTGATTGCATTTTGATCTTTGGTAACGCTTATTACAGAAGCATAGTTAATTATAATTTTACAAGTGTATCTGATGGACTTAAGTAATAACTCTTCTTTTAACGTTTTATACAAAAGGTAAATAAGAAAAGGTCCAATCAAATTTTCCACAGATATTTAACTTTAATCAACCTCTAGACAAACACAAACAGGACAAATGTAAATGTAACGTAAAACACAGAGACGAGACATGACACACAAAAAGAAAAACCATCTGTTACCGCCTTCGAACGGTCGGTCGTTTACAAAATGATTTTGCTTCTTTATATTAAACTTTGATAACATGCAGCTGGAAAGTATTACCTTTTTGTTGCTTGTTTATTTTCAAGAATGTAATTGATCTATATACAAAAAAATAAGTTGTTGGTATCTAAAACTAAAAATCATATTTTCGTGTCTTTGTTCTAATGTTTAAAAGTGAACGATCAAATGGTTTATAAAAAATGCATGTAGTTTTTTCTTTTAAGATATTTTTCCGTTGACCTAAGCTTGGGAATTAAGTTGTTAATATTTAACACATCAAAGTTAAAACTTTCAAGTAGCAAGTGCGTTCTAGCAGACCTAAGGGTACATCCTATTAATAAAAGTTGCACGTCGCTAATATGAATATAATTGAACCGATGCCTTATATACAAATTAAACTAAATTTGAACATATTTACGTTGAAATACGTCTGTAAATAAGGCCGGCTTTCCTTCATCTGTTAGCACCATCTTTTGACGCATTACGCAGTCATCAACCTTTTGGGACAAACATATTTTGTTTGTATGATTTTCACGGCTCCGTCTGTTCAACAGTGTTCAGATTTGCGTCCACAAACGAACTGCGCTGTGGGTGACCTGAATGCAAAGATTTAAATAGAAAATAACAACTGTACAGTGCAAAATGTTTTGGCAAATGGTCAAATTGAACTGTACGCTACTTCATACTGAAAAGAAGGTAGCCTGGACGGATCTTATTCGAGAAGCAGAAAACATTGCTGTCTATAAGTATTTGCTATAAACTTTTCAATCTTTTAACATCAACGAAACACTGTTTTCACATGAACAGGATGCTACAAACATTAACACTTCTCTGGTCATCTTTTTCTGGAGTCAAAACATCAATTTCACTGACAATGATTGTGTAGTTCTGCTAATAGAAATAATACCATATTTATACTGCAGACTACAGCGCGCGTACTGCGTTGATCGAGTCAATGTAAACTGACGCTTCTCTTTGGTCAGGTTTCATCTAGGCATTGCTTTACCCAGACATACCGTTACTTGTATGCAATGACAGTGGTTTATATTTATTATTTTTTTCGATTTAAAATGGAAATATTGTAAATAAATATCAGGGGTCAATAAAATAAAAATAAAATGCCACACATTTTATGTTAAGTCATGAAGCCCGTTATAGTAAACATACCAATTACTAAGTTATATTCATTTGATGCATATTGAGGTGATCTATTTTTGTATTGTGTTGATCTATTTTTTAATGCTCGCTTATCATTACTTAACAATAATACTTCAGGCAGCCATGGACCGGAAGTGGAACGGCGACTGGTGTTGTTGGGTCGGTCGGGAGCTGGAAAGAGCGCGTGCGCTAACACTCTATTCGGACGTCACGTGTTCCTTGAGGCCCGATGGGGCCGTTTCCACACCACTGAATGTCAGCGAGCGGTGGTGTCCAGGTACGGAAGACGCCTTGAGATTCTCGATACCCCGGGAACTCTGCTGGACGCCGACATCAACAACCCGAAAATCAAACGTGAGTTTGCCAAGATGATAGGAATTTGCTCGCCAGGCCCGCATGTGTTCGTGTTCGTCTTACCCACGCCACACATGCACAAATGTGACGTTGAAGTCTTCCAGAAGTTCATCCATGTGTTCGGATACGAAGTCCTCAACTATACGATCTTACTTTTTTCCAAAGCAGATGAGCTTGACTATTTTTCTCTAACAAAGCAAGCGTTTATTCTCTCGGCGCCAACAGAATGGAAGGCCATCATGAAGGCATGTAGTTATAGGTGCTGCTGGTTTCAAAACAGATCTACTCCTATTGATAAAGAACTCATGGTGCGCACCTTTTTAGAGACCATGGAAAATACTGTGTCAAAAAATCTAGGTGGATACTTTTGTAATGATTTGTTTTGGACTGTTGAAAAGACAATCATAGAAAGGGACATAACAAAACATCAACAAAACACAAAGCTGGATAAACTACGGCGCAAGCTGCGCCTAAATCTTGACGCTGGTATACGAAACAATTACGGCGATACAAGAAAGACACCGCATCGTACCAGGGACGATTTCAGACAGGATCTTGAAAGAAACAATCTAAAATTGATTGATACAATATGGCACACAGTCAAGTATTTCGACTGCGTGAAGATCCTGCGACGGCCAAAACTCCCGAGAATGTCGTATGACCATTCCAGACTGACCAGCCGCGTGGACACCAGTAATGACATGGACGATGACCTATCATTAGAGCTGACCGAACGGACACAGGCGGAAGTAGACGAGGGTCGACGACATGTGCCGACGGCGGTACCACAGGAACTTCAGATGAGAGGCAAAATACCGAAACTTCCTAGGCTATCGAAACTAAGACCGACTCATAAAGTCGTGCAAACCGAGCGAACCGAGAGGCCCGAACCAACCAAGTTACCGAGGCTAATACCTCATACCCGGAGATAATCAATGTTTAATATTTAGGAAAAGAAACAGTACAGCACAAAAATGTGTTTGTAGGCAACATCGTTTAAGGTATATAATACATGTTTAGATATACATTTGTTTCTTCTTTTACTAAATACCATCATTTATTTTCAGACAACAGTTTCATTTCATGCCAATTGATTTTTGTTTTATTTGTTTCCGCTATGTTTAATTCGTCATAAGTTTGGAATACACATTGTTTACGTGGTATATATTCCAAAGCCCTTCTTGCTTTAATGTCAAAACAACGGCAATGAAAGATGAATGCTACTTTTTGGTAGTATACCTATATACCTTCATGTGAATTTGCCTATTTTAGTGTAATGGTGTGCTATATGTTGTTCAAGCAAATGTTACTTAACTAAATACTCTTAAGTTGTTTTGGTCGATGTTCTAAAGCGTATGTTGATTAAAGCGGATGTACTGCCTATTGTTGTTTTACTATGTCGAAAAGAGCTTAGTTTCTGGCAAGTCCATCCGTCAAACTTTAAACATTTGCTTCCACCTGCATCATTGATTGTACCATGTTAAAGACGAGGGTGGTGATAGCATAATGTACATTCCAAAAGACATATTTTAGTGAAAAAACTTAAGATTGCATGGTTATTATGGAATAAAAGACTGGTCTGTGCCTGCCAATATGCCTCACCAGTCATATAAAAACGAGCTCTTTATTTTACAGTTTGCTAAAAGCTGTTAAATCATACATGTAAGTTACTATGTCTCTATAAGTATATATACTTTAATAAAACTTACTGGTTCATGAAACACGGTAATAAATTTTGCTTGTCCGTCTCATTGTCTTTATTTTGATCCGACAAGCATATTGATATTTTGTAAATTAACCGGAATAAAACATAACAGAAATTGCAGCAAGCAGGATTTGAACCCATGTCCTGAAGTATGACATTTGGAAAAGGAACTAACAGATCGGGCATACCGCCGTATGCAAGCTACCCTTGCTTGTATGGACATTCTTCAACTCCCTGGTAAAACACTAAAGATGTTTTGTCTATGTTATCAGCAAAACAAATTAAAACTCTGTTACCGGTAAAAGGCCCATAGCTTTAGGGGTAAACCATCATTGTTCTCCAGAGAGATGAACTTGACATGTACCAATTGCTGCAAAGTTCCCGTGTTTTGTAAGTAGAGAGTTTGCACGTAAGTCCGGGCTACTCTTTATCGGTATTAATATAAGTATCCAGAAGCAAGAGCTGGGAGTAAGGAAATATGAGAAAATTAAAGGGCACTAGAAACAATTATCCCTATTATGGAGACACAGCCAGAAAAGAAAAGAAACGGTCACATTACGTGTTATTTGTCGATGGACCTGAGTCCTTATCGTCGACGAGTGGTCTCCTGCACGTACATACGGGGCCGCCATTGATTTCAGAAGCATTATAAGCAAAAGAACGGGTGTAGTCGACATAGCTTTAAAACAATTAGACGCTGTGGAAATCCTGGCTTACATTTACCATGTAAAGAATCAGCAAAAATCAGGTAGAATGGCAACAATACTACTTGTGCTGTGTGATGGTCGTAAGAAATCTCCCCCCGTGCACGTAATCTATGTTGTCATTTAGTTCCTCATATAAGGATTGTTACTCGTATTTCCTTTGATGGAATTGACTTTAGTTCCTCAATTCCATCTTCGCATGAACAGGATACTACATCCATTTATTCTTGTCTGGTCATGTTTTCTTTTTGTTTCAAAAATTTACTTTTACTTATAATCAAACAATTTTGTGTGGTTTTTCTAATCCAAATAATACCACTTTCTTTTCTAAACACAGCGGACATTATTTTTCAATGACGTCACTACTTTCGTCATAACTTATCAAAGAAAACATCAGCACTTGGACATTTTGTTTTCAAATAGGTCGGTTTTGTTCTTACTTTACTTGGCTTGCATGTGAAATACCTTTGTCCTGTGCCTTTTCAGAGTTTAGTATATGTTGCAGTGCTCAAAGGACTTTTTCCTATATTCTTATTAATGGATAGCATAAACAATACAAAAACAATTTTCTTAGCTAACTGCGATTTTTAAAGAAAATAATTTACCAAAAGGCATTTGTCTAATTAATAGCTTCAAGAAAAATATTAGCATAACATTTTTAAAGAAAATTCTTTTTTAAATACCTAAATGAAAATGTTAAACATTTGACCGAGTTTAACGAATCACGCACATTCCACCAGGTAATGCTGATCACACTGATATCACTAGGACATAGATGTCATAGAAAGGCAATATTGAAAATAAAAAAAATAAATCAGAATAACTTAACAGCGTAATAAACGAATATAAGACCCATCCAATAAAAAAATACCCCTGTTTAACAATTTTTTTTAGATATAGTCTAATCACATAAACATCTGACCCTGTTGAAATAGCTGTTTAAACTCGTTTAAACGGAATAGGTGATATCGTATCTCCAGAAAATTAAAGCCAATTAAAGTTTTCAGTTGTATCGGGGAAACCTTTCTAAATCGGTACATATTGCCGCCTGACCGTTAGGCGGTAACTATCGGGTTTGCTCTTTTTGTTAAATGACTCATCACAGATTTCTTGTTACTATTACAATTGGCTTGCATGTAAATACTTTTGTCCAGTGCTTTTTCAAATTTTTGTATATGTTGCAATGCTCATATGACTTTGTGGTGTATATTCTTATTGAATTCAAACAAAAATTGTAGAAACATCTCACATGTATCTTAAACAAAAGCTTGAACATATTTATAAATTCAAACAAAAATCGTGGAAATATTTCACATGTATCTTTTAGGAACATATTAATAAGGTCAAACAAAAATCGTGCAACATGTATATTAAGTGAAGGCTTTTACCAGTCATGTTTCAGGTCAAATCTCCCTATCCGCAACAAGATAATTCGTTTTTTTTTTTTGTATTTGCTGTCTGATTGGAAAGGAATGCGTATCTGTGGGGGGGGGGGGGGGGGGGGGGGGGGGGGGGAGGCGGGGGGGGGGGGGGTGGTTAGAAAGCTTTTGATTAAGTATGGCTGTATAGTTTATGGTTAACTGTTTAAAATCTTTATTGAAATATTAGAGATGTCGACGAATATCTCTCTTTTGCTTTCCAGATAACCGTAAACACTATCAGGATCGTATCCAGTTAACTATATATTACATACACATGTTCACGACAATATAAAATGATAAGTGCCTTTTTTACTACATTGGTTTATTGTTACATTAAGAATTTGGCATGTTAAACAAAATTAGGGCAATAAATATTTACATATTTTGAATTGTGTGGTGGAAATGTCGCGGCAACAGTCAGGTGAACAAATGTTGTGCTACTAAACCGAAACTACAGTGCTGCAAAAATGACAAATATAAACAGTTTTACATATTGTAAATAGCTAGTGGTTGTTTGCGTAAATAAAATAAAATTGGATGGAATTGCGGAATTCGGGAAGTCCACAAAAACAACAACAAAAATGTAAATAAAGGCATAAAAATCACGTTTTTTTATTCCTACAATGTCGCGCTGTTGAACAATGAGTGACGTTATTGTCCGCTTCATTAATGCCATCTCGTGACGTTAATATGTGTTTGGTAAAATTATGACAAAAAATTAAAACAAACGGTTTAATTAAAACATGGTTTACTGTTGACTGTAAGTGAAAATACTTTTTAATCAAGAAAAGAAAATGACCAGAGGAGTGTCAATGGTTGTAGCATCCTGTCCATGTGAAAGTGGAATTGAGGAACCAACCTCCTATATCAATCAAAGGAAAATACACGTAAAATCCTTATAGGATGATTTAAATATCATAGATTACATGCAATTGAGGAGAGGGGCTGAATAAGTCCGAGGAGCGCTGCAACATACACCAAAACCTTTTTTGTATACGCCGACGGCATGGTTATATCTGCTACCTCGGGGATGCACTAAATTGATGCATTAAATTTGTTCTTTTATTATTGTCGAACAAAGAAGTTATATCATTATTTTATGGTATTTAC
This sequence comes from Sinonovacula constricta, assembly GCA_007844125.1. Taxonomy (NCBI): domain Eukaryota; kingdom Metazoa; phylum Mollusca; class Bivalvia; order Cardiida; family Solecurtidae; genus Sinonovacula; species Sinonovacula constricta. The sequence goes on along the minus strand of CM017560.1, from coordinate 11,389,525 downwards.
GGTAGATGTAATGCAGGACCTTAAATTAAAAGAATATAAAAAAAGCCTAAAATACTACGAAAGTGGGATTGAAGGTTCAAATCCTACTTGTTCACTTTGACGATTATTTATGTATCACTAATACCAGATTTAGGAAGAAAAAGTGCATTTCTAAAATAATATGTATTAAATAATTTGTGCTAAATTTGATAAAAAACTGTGCTTCCTGATATATTATAAGTCTAAGCAAATCTAACCCGCGTGGTAAAAGTAGTTTAAATTTAGCATATATAAAATATATTTGAAAAAAAAACTTGAAACAAATCGTATGGCTATCGAGAGGTTAGTGTTGATCAAGCACACTCAAACAGTCTTATAAATGTGTTTGGTATGTAAAGAATGTTTCCATATTTGAGATTTTTTCAGTCAAACCATCCAATTTGCATGTAGCATTGGTTTGTCTAATGTCACCATTAGTTTCCAAACGATACTATTTTGAATTCTCTTCCTTCTGAAAAAGATACCCTTTTATATAAACTTTATATAGGAAAAAAGTAAAATTCAAATTATAAAAACAAACAAACAACGGATGTAGAATTTTATTTAATTTATGCACGCACGTGTCCTTTATGGCATAAACCCTATCACTTGTGTCAATTTTCTAATTCTGTATGCTCTCTAAAAACTTCATTTACCTTAAACAGATGCATTTGTGTATGGGGATATAACTTATAGACACATATACAGACATATCAACCATTATAAAATTGAAAGATGTTAATAACTGTAAGTATTTAGTCTTAACTTTTCCCAAAGTAGAACAGTATGACTAAACAACATTATGTACTAAGATAAAAAAGAGAGAGTCAGTTAAGTTATTGGAGTGGGTGTGCAAATTTAAAACTGTGGGTGTGAAATCTTGCTTAGGATTTGATGGCTTGACTTCAATCGAAGCGTTGTATAAAGAATTTCTGAATAATATTCTCTCTATATATATCCATATAATGGTGTATGGTGATATTGGTCAATCCGCTGAAAACTGTAATAAAGCATATGATGGTATTTTCCTTAAATCTGTTAAATTCCGAAATCTAATAATTCAAACGGAGCCTTCAAGACGATCTCCAAACACCTAGGGTACAGCGTAATTTAAATCAAAACAAACCTCCAAACACCTTAATTGTAAACATCCTGATGGTTACCTTCTGCTATAAATCTAAAGTAATTATTGGTAGTCTTAAGACAACAAAATATCAACCAGACCACTCCTAATTGATATGATTATATATACAAATACAAAGAAAGGAACGACCATGCGTATAGATATAAGTTCCATTTAAACAAACAATTATTATATTTGCAATATTATTATTCATCGTTTTTACGAAATGTATTTTGCTGAAGCACTTCTTTTGGAAACTGGTTATGTTGTTGGACAGATAAACTCTCTGGTACTTTTTTCTTGCGCGCTTGCAATACCAAAGTATGTTAACTTTTGCGAAATGCGTATGATAAGCACAGCAGCTATGTATTTCTTCTTTATATTGCATGTATAGTATGTTTATATCCTCTTAAACTTTCATACTAATTTAGTATGTCTTAACGTAGTTATTAAAAACCAAAATGGCGTTTAAAAAGCTATATAACAATGGACAACGCCATGGGAATATGGGAAATGGAGGTACACTTCAACGTCATGATGCAAACTCCGCACAGGGTTTACGACATTGCTACGCTCGCTTAAAACCACTGCCATCATACAAAATCACGTGACGATAGATCATTCTTTGCCTGCCAACAGAGACTGCAGACACTCAATCTGTTTGGGTTTCTCTTTTATGAAGGAGCCAAACTCCGTTATTACTTTGTGAATTTCTTCAACAGTATCCATTGATTGTTTACATTGAACCGGTGTAACACTAAAATCTCGCCCTCGGCGAAAGGACGGAAATGGCCGAGTTGTTACGATTGTAGTGATAAATACATTCTTTTTTTTTCTTTATCGTTAGAATTTGTTTTTCCGTCCATTATTAGTCGTTTTTCTAACATACACATTCATTCCGATTGTCATGTTACTGAACAAAAATTAAAAGTAAAAAAATCAAATCCTTCCAGATCTGGAAGGATTTCTGTGTGGTAGCAGAGATTCTCCTTACTGAAAGGGGGAGATCACTGCGTTGGAGATTGGTCATGATGGTGTTGGGTCAGTCAATTCCTTGTGCTCCTTTGCCCTGTTGTATCGGCCTATCAAATCGGTTCATCCCTTCATTCTCTGCTATATAAAATAGCAAATCATAGCTTGAATATATAACAAGCTCTATCTATACATATGGTAGCTCTGATTTAGAAATTCTGTATTATTGCTATTATGGCATGGTGAGTACTTAATGATTTTATCACAACAGACTGGTTTTAATACACGTCTTTCTCATTTTCCTGATGTTTATAAATGTACAAATAAGCACTCACGCTTGCACTTGTTTAACTTCTAACACATGGCGTTTGACATGCTAATCATATGTACAGTTATGCTAATACCTTTTAATGGTTTATTCCTCTTCCAAAGAAACTATATATCTATGAAAATGTCTTAACAATAAATATATTTTTAAAAAGATATGCGGCGACGTCAATTAAGGTATATTCACGCATAAGCAGGTGTAACAGATTATCGACAGGTGATGACACGCAGTATCATATATCGGGCTTCACAGTTTTAGAAATGTGCAAAAGCACGATAATATGCATAATAACTTTCTAATCAGCCAACGTTTGAAGCTTCTACTAATCCATTTTGATTATAGAATATAATCGTTAATTTCGTTTGCTGGGCTTCGCAGTTTTTGAAATATGCTAAAGCATGATGGTGCGACGCTACCGAAAGATGATTGAACAATTGTAAATTAATGTGACTTACTAAATAGTACACAAACGGCGTATTAAATAATTTATAACGTTTTAGAATAAATGTGCTTCTCAGGCACTCATGTTTTTCTTTGATCAGATATTTGTTTTGATTTCTTTTTGCGAATTAAAATGATCAAATGTTTCATTTTTCGTATTTCATTAATTATTAAAATCATGAAGCGCATATGTCTATGGAAACGTTGATTTAATTGTTTCCATAGAAATGACAATTTAATTATGTCTATGGAAACGATAGCTTATCATCCGACAGCAACATTACTTTTAACAAAGTTTTAAATCCGGACATCCGTTAGGATCCTTTAAGGGATATCCGGCTCCCAAGTTTGGTATCCATGGACATCCCTATTATTTATATTTTTACAACTAAGACTGTAAAAATCTAAACACCACACGTTTTACCGTGGGGAATTTTTAATTTTAAATTTGATATTTTATTAATTTTTAAACCAAAACCGAATTGTGCTTTCTCTTTGGGTTCAATAGGCATAACACGATATAAAATGTTAATTGGAATTTCTACGAATAAGAGTAGCTTTGATATTCATTCGGGCTGAGCTTGCGCCAGCATTTGTAAGCAAAACTAAAGTTAGACAGCTACGCCAAATAAATACATGTTAGATTACGAATCTTGTATTGCAGGAATGCCTTAAAAATGCGAAATTTCTCGTGTTATTACTCAAAGATCTTGGTATGTTTGTTACAGATACTATGCCAAATGCCAAAAAGGTTGAAAGCTTTCATTACGCAATTATTAGTCTTCATTCAACATATGATTAAGAAAATAAAATAACAAACTACAATCCGATCGCTTAGAAAGACGTTCCATAGGTCCTATTACAACCAAAGAGTAAGATTTGGGTTCCCAATGGACAACACTTCTTTTGTGTGAACGCGAATTAGGTACAATGTAAATGATCAGATTATCATTGTTGTCTTTTGAGTCTAAAATGATTTTATAAACCATATCACAGACCCCCTAAGAGATGATTAAGATATGCATATATACTGTGTCCTTAGAACAACCCGATTAAAATATTGATCTGCCAAAACAATAGCAACTATTACAACGATTTTGTCGGGTAGATCGCAGCGAATTACTTGCCGAAAAGATGTATAATCCAGATACTTAAGGTTTAAGACACGCTGTATTTTAAAAGGGGTGTATGAAGCAAAAAAAACCCCACCTAAATCGGTAAAAGACCATACAATAATTCAATACGAAAAACAACCTACCGCGCATAGATTTTTATGAAATCCACGTTTTAGACAAGTTTCAAGAAAAATAGATTCTTATTAATATTCGTGAAGATAATGTGTGTAGTATAAAAAGAAAACCACTTTTAGATGTTGTTTTCCCTTTTTTTTTTTGCTCTGCATGCTCTCAATCCTAACCCTGCAAGCAATTTATGGCTAATTTATACAAAGGATCACAGGATAATTTATTAAAATATAAACTTCCTCTAGACAAAGGCAGCCACAAGTTAATGTTAAAATGATAAACATACTGAACTAGGGATTACATGAAAAGAAACAGTTACCACCAACGATAGACTAGTATGCTTACGGAGCTCTTCCAACTCGCACTTCTTATAGGTTTTTCTCAAATACCAACATTGTAAATAGAAATATCCAATAAAGTTAACAATTAGAAGAAAGCAATTTAATCGGAAGTAATTTCCTGTGCCAAATTACAATTCATTAGCAAAATAGCAATAATTGGCATTACATCACTTAAGATGCGTTTAAATATTTTATACTGGTTGACAATAATTTTATCAAGACATTTGTTTCAATTGTGCTAGTAATGTCAGTGTATGGATGAGTAGTTACTTCCGAACCATGCATTATGCCTAGGATGTCTCTTATTTGAGGAAGTTTAACACGCGAACCGTGTCAGCTCATTGTCCAGTGCAGATAATATTTATAACTATTTGGTTCTTGTTTAGACACGGACTGTGTTGCCTTGTACAACATGCGCCAAGTGAGAGTCATCGGAGCGGCTTTTGTCATCATTCAGGCAGGTACGTTTCTTTAACCGTTACCATATCAATGCTCATGAACGTACAATAATAACCATAATATTCAATGAAATTATATAGAAAAAGAAATAGATGAATAACTAAATACAAATAGCAACATCTTTTAATTCTTGTCATTTTTCCGTACACTTATTTGCTGTATTTTCTCTTGCCTTTGATTTTGTGCGTCTATTTTACTAGTTAAACGAACAGAGTTGGAAACGCATAACCGTATCTATCGACATGTAATGGGTATCGATACTATTTAATTCTGTATCTTCAGATTGGTTCATCTGTCTTATGGCCCAACCGCCGATATTTACCAACACCTTGGTGAATGTACCGGACGCTACAGATGTCAAGATAGTGGCAATTCCTGGACATGACATCACAGTCCTGTGTACAGCTAATACCAATGGTACTGATTTCACAACGCTCAAGCTGTCCAGTTCTTTTGGTGTTACTGAAGATAATAATATTGGACAGCAAACGATATTGTCAACAAACAGAACGTTATATGGCCGAGATATCTTGATTGACACAAACATACGTGTAAATTGTTCAAGAAAAAGTAAATCATTGGACCAGAATCTCATTTCTGGGACAGTTACAACGTCTTGTAAGTACTTATTCATTCGATGTAGTTATATAGTTGAAGGTCGCATTATTATTGTGATTATTACGCCTTTCCATTTGCTATAAATGTTTTCATGATTTGACAAATGATAAAATATAAGGTAGTAATTTAGATGTACACACTTAACTAGTAAGTATTTAATCGTGTAATTTTGACAGTGAAAAATAATATTTCTAAACGAGTTTTTTTGCATAACTACAATGCATAGCTTCCCCATTTTATACACATATATGAGAGCATATTATCTCGGAAGAAAGTAAGTTAAGTACCAAATCCAAACTACTGTATTTTTGTACATCATTATGTTAAGCAAATTACTGTATACCAATACTCTGTCCATCTCTGGACGATATTGACCGTCAAACCGGCTTCTTTTACTGATTTACTCATGATTTGGTCCCTTCGTAACAGGGTTCAAGGACTTTATCATAAAGCAGTGGCGTGACAAAAGAATCCACGGGAATCGATCCATAATCAAGGTCATCTGCAGTCTGCCTGCCATGACGCCTCAGCCGGACGTTACGTTAACGTACCAAGGCAGCGTCATCGACATCAACAAGGGAAGCACAGAATACAATTTGAAGGTGACGAAGGAGGACAACGGTAGACCTGTGTATTGTTGTGTTGCTATTCCACTTGCCGGCAGCACATGTATCAACCTCATACTGGACGTCTTATGTATGTAAAAAGTCGGGATTGTTAATGTGTTAATGAGGTTTTAAATCTTTAATACCAGAAGCTTGTATGGTATATAATGATGTTCTTCTGTCAAGAAGCTACAATATCATATTTTGATTAATTACTTCTTTGCTGTTGGCGACATGTCTCAAGTGCTCAACCCCGGCATGCTTTCTTGATGGGTATGAAAGAAAATTTAAATATTTCTTTTCAGTTGGTCTCTTTCGGAGGCCTCTAAGAAAACCACATGTTTGCTTCCTTTTAAGATCACATTGTATCATTTACCGCTCTGATGTCAATGTCAGTTTTAGCAGAAATCCCCATCGTGGTAATTATATATTGAAAAGAATGGTTGCAAGCCAGCAGTTTAATGGAATCGTGGTGTTGAGCTTTGATCAGACATGGCAAAGGCGATCTGGAAATAGAAAACAATTGTTATCAGTGGATTTGTCTTACGTACGCATGTCCAAGTCGAGCCGAGAACTGGAGATATGTGGAGATACCTTGCAGACTTATATTGCGCCAGGTGTTCTATCCAGCGTCTATTTGTGCATTTCTCAGTATCTTAAAGGTGGAACAGTTGGCCTACATCAAATGTATGTAACAATACCTTACAATTGCTTTGGGGAATTAGGGCATAATTTCTGCATAAACTCGTACTTTAGTACGAGAAAAGACGGTTTCGAACAATGCCTACATTTTTACACAGTACAAATCGCGATAAAAACGCTCTAAAAGTTAAATCATTCTACATCTGTAAATAAGCACGACAGTGATTTCTGCTTTAAATGCATACCGAAGTCAGAGCGGATAACCCGGACGATATAACCTAATCTTAAAAGTGATTTGTCACGTGGTTTTCCTACTTAAAAATAGCTATGTCTGCAGCGTGGCACATTTAGGAAATACCTGTTTGCAATGAGGAATGGGAATCTGTTTCACTGTACAGACTGACATAGGACACCAATGAGCAGCATTTTTCAAGATCTTTTAAGGTAAAAATGACTTTTTTGGTTAATTGAGCAAATTATTTTGGTCCAAACTGTCCGATACCACCTTTAACTAAACAAGGAAAGAAAAAAAGTTACTGTACAACATATGAATTAACCGGATATGTATTTTGCTGTTGTACCTTATTCTTCTTTAACAATAGATTAGTCATAATCATACATTCTTTGTCAAAACTAAAATTAAGTTTATCAAATTTTATCGTGCCAAATGCTTGATTAATTTGGTTGTAGGGGTTTTCTGTCCCGCTTGTTAACAAGTAAAAGAATCCATATAACTTTTGATATATCTAGGATTCAATATATGACGCATCACGAATTGATATATTACTGCTCGTAGCTTTGACGTGGCTGCAAGTATTACAAGTACACATGGAGTTAAACCTTTTTATTTTTAACAAACGAATACTTACACGTCTTATATATAACTCACAATCTGTGGTGGGTTAGGTGGAGCGATATAATATCAAGGTCATTAACCGGTCACCTCTGTGACATCTTATGTCCAATCTGTGTAACGTTGGGTGAAGGGATATAACATCAAGGTCGTAAAGCGGCCACCTCTGTAACATCATGGACCTACTCTCTGTAACGTTGGGTGGAGGGATATAACATGAAAGTCGTTAAGAGGCCACCTTTGTAACATCATGGACCTACTCTCTGTAACGTTGGGTGGAGAGATATAACATGAAAGTAGTTAAGCGGCCACCCATGTAACATCATGGACCTACTCTCTGTAACGTTGGGTGGAGGGATATAACATCAAGGTCGCTAAGCGGCCACCTCTGTAACATCATGGACCTACTCTCTGTAACGTTGGGTGGAGGGATATAACATCAAAGTCGTAAAGCGGCCACCTCTGTAACATCATGGACCTACTCTCTGTAACGTTGGGTGGAGGGATATAACATGAAAGTCGTTAAGAGGCCACCCATGTAACATTATGGACCTACTCTCTGTAACGTTGGGTGGAGGGATATAACATCAAGGTCGTTAAGCGGCCACCTTTGTAACATCATGGACCTACTCAGTGTAACGTTGGATGGAGGGATATAACATCAAGGTCGTTAAGCGGCCACCTTTGTAACATCATGGACCTACTCTCTGTAACGTTGGGTGGAGGGATATAACATGAAAGTCATTAAGCGGCCACCTCTGTAACATCATGGACCTACTCTCTGTAACGTTGGGTGGAGGGATATAACATGAAAGTCGTTAAGCGACCACCTTTGTAACATCATGGACCTACTCTCTGTAACGTTGGGTGGAGGGATATAACATGAAAGTCGTTAAGCGGCCACCTCTGTAACATCATGGACCTACTCTCTGTAACGTTGGGTGGAGGGATATAACATCAAGGTCGTTAAGAGGCCACCTTTGTAACATCATGGACCTACTCTCTGTAACGTTGGGTGGAGAGATATAACATGAAAGTCGTTAAGCGGCCACCCATGTAACATCATGGACCTACTCTCTGTAACGTTGGGTAGAGGGATATAACACCAAGGTCGCTAAGCGGCCACCTCTGTAACATCATGGACATACTCTCTGTAACGTTGGGTGGAGGGATATAACATCAAAGTCGTAAAGCGGCCACCTCTGTAACATCATGGACCTACTCTCTGTAACATTGGGTGGAGGGATATAACATGAAAGTCGTTAAGAGGCCACCCATGTAACAGTATGGACATACTCTCTGTAACGTTGGGTGGAGGGATATAACATGAAAGTCGTTAAGCGACCACCTCTGTAACATCATGGACCTACTCTCTGTAACGTTGGGTGGAGGGATATAACATCAAGGTCGTTAAGCGGCCACCTCTGTAACATCATGGACCTACTCTCTGTAACGTTGGGTGGAGGGATATAACATGAAAGTCGTTAAGCGGCCACCTCTGTAACATCATGGACCTACTCTCTGTAACGTTGGGTGGAGGGATATAACATGAAAGTCGTTAAGCGGCCACCTTTGTAACATCATGGACCTACTCTCTGTAACGTTGCGTGGAGGGATATAACATGAAAGTCGTTAAGCGGCCACCTCTGTAACATCATGGACCTACTCTCTGTAACGTTGGGTGGAGGGATATAACATCAAGGTCGTTAAGCGGCCACCTCTGTAACATCATGGACCTACTCTCTGTAACGTAGGGTGGAGGGATATAACATGAAAGTCGTTAAACGACCACCTCTGTAACATCATGGACCTACTCTCTGTAACGTTGGGTGGAGAGATATAACATTAAGGTCGCTAAGCGACCACCTCTGTAACATCATGGACCTACTCTCTGTAACGTTGGATGGAGGGATATAACATCAAGGTCGTAAAGCGACCACCTCTGTAACATCATGGACCTACTCTCTGTAACGTTGGGTGGAGGGATATAACATCAAGGTCGTTAAGCGGCCACCCATGTAACATCATGGACCTACTCTGTGGAATGTAGATTGTTGTACTAGGCAAACTTGAAAGGATGGGTGGTAGAATAGAATATATCAAGTTCCTTAATAGGCCACCTCTGTGGCAATATGGACCAACTCTGTGGAAGGTTGGGTGGATAAATATAACATATCACCTCTGTGACATCATGGACCAACTCTGTGGAAGGTTGGGTGGATGAATATAACATATCACCTCTGTGACATCATGGACAAACTCCGTGAAAGGTTGGGTGATGAATATAACATATCACCTCTGTGACATCATGAGTTCATTCTCATTGCAACTCTGCATTCGTCACAAAAATGTTTGGCGTCGGTGACACGTTAGTGTAAAATATTATAGAGGATTTAAGTCCCTAAGTGGGTGGAAAAGAAAAAAAATACAATGTTGAAACAATATTTTCAGCACGTTAAAGAATCTTAATTATAATCGCGTATGATATCTGTGTAGTTGTATAGTCTAAGACTATTGTAGTATTGTAGACAGTATAGGTTCGTGGTGCATTTGTACGTTAAATTGGTAAGTGGATTTCTACAAAATACAACCCCCTCGATATTCATTCAGACTAATCTGCATCAGCATTTCTAGGTAAGTCAAAATTGGGGATAATCAGCTAGAAAAAATAAAATTGTTGTCTATTTCACATTAAGTAAATGGTATAAACGCCACATAACACACTTCAGGTCGAAAAGTTAAAGACATATGACTAGCTTGTACCTTTGTAATGAGATTACAGCGACATGATTATAGGTTTCGAAGAAACATTACACATGTTGTAAGTATTTCATCTTTGTACGTCACTGTCGATACATATTAAAATACTGAGAGTATTGATGAGTGTCGGGATTTTAATGACAATTTTCTTGTCGCTGTTGATGATAATGGTGGCAGTGTTATTGTTGCTATTGCGGTTGAAGCTGCCGCAGCTGCTTCTGACGTCCACGATGTTGTTAATGGCGATACCGTATTTGCGTTATCCTCATTTTTTGCCATGTTTTCAGTCTATTTCACAACTTTTTATGACAATATAGCGGAAATTGTATTATTTTTGTTGGTTTTGATTGTTAATTTTATTCGCATAACGTTAACATTTTTCTTCTAGCGTGAACTTTTAAAATCAATGGACAGATATTATGCCAATGTATACAACTGAGGCTTACTTAACACTTAGCATTTGTAACTGCGAAAACGGTAGTTTTGTCATAGTCATTGCAATAAAGCAATTGATGGATTTATCTGATGACCTCACACATGAATGAGCGAAGGGCCTTCCGAAATTATTCAGCATTTCTACCAAGCGTATTTTCTGAAGACTCGCTTGTCAATTACCATCTATGCTGTTGTTAATTCTCAGAGAAAAAACACTTTTTTTAAAAGAAACTCGAGCTGTGTGAACCTTACAGTTTAAGGCCATATAAGAAGTTCAATATGTCTTCAATATTCTATTCGATATGCAATGTTTAAGTATCATAATGCATAAAAAATAAGGTGAGTGTTGCAGCATGTTCTAAAATTGATGAAAATGATAAAAAAACACATGCCAAAAGTATACATGTGCCGATGAAAAGACAACGTGACAAAAAGCTGAGTGAAGAATGTGGATAAAACAGAAAAATAAGAAAAGAAAAACTATTACAGATGTTAAAGTTTAACTACCACTAGCCAAAAACATACTTAGTAATTGTATAAGTGTCGAAACAGGGACGACACATAACAAAAAAACCAACAGCTACCGCTTTGGAACGGTCAGACAGCAAAGGACTGACTGGGGTGTTTTCTCACAAACAGTGTAAATAAAACAACTCATAAAAAGTCATTAAAGTGACAACCAGCACCTGCACCGAGAGTTAAAACTTATAAAAGATATCTTAAAACACCCATTATAATGAACTATCGACACATGTACACGGTGTACAGGAAATAAAAAGCATAAAATAGCAATCATAACAGCAACACCACCTTGGAACGGTCGGTCTGTTGGAAAGAGGACAGTGTGTGCTAAAACTAGTTTACAGAGCTCTATTAGCTTTAATCTTAGTGCATTCTACGTCTAGTTACTTGTACTGCTTCTTGTGGCTTTTTAACCTTCCTTTTTAGCTTTTCATCAATGATTTTCTTGTTACTTAATGTTATCATTGTTGTTGTTGTGTATTCAAGAATCTAATAGGCATATGCTAATATTGTCAGTTGTGATCAGTAAGCTGCCAAGACCACATATCTAATTAAGACAGCAATTCATTCTTGTTGCTCTAGCAATATATTTTTTTTTGCATATAATTGTAGCATATGATTACTAATAGCAGATTCGGCGTTTTTATATTCTTATTTGTTTTCAATGCTACATTGCCTCCGTCCAGCATTTATATCCAGACATGTTCCATGTTACCTGCGTGTAAAAATGAGCACCAGTTAAGGATAATGTGGTGGTGTATGTAAGCATGCATATTTAAATTGGATTTTAAAGACAGCATGTATTATGTTATCTAAACATTTTTTTAAAACTTTGTGTTTGTTTCTCATCTGAAGACCCTCCTCAAAGCGCTACTATTATGGTAATGTCGGTTTCCAAAGAGAAGGTCATCGTAAAGTGCACGACAGAAGAATCTAACCCTGCCAGTAACATCACGTGGTCCGTGGAGGGTGGTAACCGGACACTTCCTTCTGAAATGACTATCAATCTGGGCAGCCAGAGTGGTCATGTGTCGTCACAGGTGATGTTATACACGCATTGAATCTCATATATATTTATGATATTTTTGTGTTTTTGTTCATTGGTATTTTATTGTTTGGGCTCAGCTTACGGATTACTTTAACGACACCAAGATTAAAATCCAATGTATTACTAAGCCACAGCAAGTTTTAACGTTCCACATATACCAGTTTATGAGATAATATTCCCATATATAATTGTCACGTGTCTTTGAGTCAATTAACAGATGTTACAACAGAACCTTGGTTGGTGATGAAGGATAAGAAAGCGCTAATGAGAATATTTTTATTGACAAGTCCTTGATCATTTTTATTGACACTTCCTCAGACGGGCTGTAGCCATGCCCATCTTAGCGACGGATCATCGCTGTAACTAAAATGGCGTCGCTCGTATTGAAATGTATGAAAATTATGCGCTTGTGTGATTTTTTCTTTTTAGTTGCTTAGTGTTATGTTGGCTTGACATATTGATATATGCAATGAGAATAATTATGTGCATTGTATTAAAGTGGACATTTGATAAAATTTGCCTTGATTCTTTAATATCGCAAATTATAATTTTGTTCGGGGAAGCATTAAATTCGAATCTTCTACGCCGTTAAAATGAATTGCGATGTTACAACAGCAGTGGCACTGCGGTTATAGTAACTGACCTCGATGAACGCCAGTCAGATCAGTCAAAATTTCTGATTGGTCGGACCTGCAACATTCAATCTAGCATGTCGTGCAAATGTTGCTCTACATGGACACTTCCATCACCAGCATTGATAAATAAAACACTGTGTAGATGTTATTTTTACCTTCAGTCCAAAATACCGTATGATATAACGACAGCTATGTATGCACGTATATGCTAATTATAAACAACACTTGTACTCGGTTGGTTTGCAGACAATCGAAGTAACGGAGATAGACGATAACGTGACAGTAACCATTATCTGCTTGGTAACCAACCACATGTTCCCGAATCTCAACTTATCCAAGCAAATACAAGTCAACGTTACTGGTAAGTCAAACCTAGAACTATTTTTCGGTATATGTCTTCGCAGGTAACCTAACACCACCTTTTTGATTGACAGTTAAGAGTATTGTCAAATCAGGGCGCCGAAATATTGTTAACAATACGTCAAAGAAGATGTTAAATTGTTGTCATCTTGATATGAAAACGGTTAACAGTCAATAAATGCCATCGAAAGAAGTGCATTCGATGTTAAAAAATCCATACCAGTGTAAATAATGGTCGCTCATTATCGCTATTATAACTTATGTTTGAATATATTGCTTTGGTTACGAAAAGCATTCTGCAATACTTATTTGCATAAAACAAGGTCAAGTAAAGTGTTTTTGCACAAGAATGAAAATTGCGACAAAATTCGCTTATAGTTGCAATATGTTTTACCTGAATTACAATAACGACATGTTTAGGGAGTCTATAAGAATATTACGAGACAATGTTGCGGAATAAATCCAAATTCGCACAAAGGTCGCATAGATTGCGGGAGACACTCTCAAGAACTTTGCTCGATGTTCGTGCGAATGTCGCAAGAAATAAAAATGTTTTGTAACGTCGCAAGACATATTATGCGAACTGATGCACTATTTATATACATTGTTTCCGTTGCTCAAGCCACCATCATATATCTGATGTCAAAAGTCGATGATCAATCAATACTTTATAATCATGGTAAAGATTACATGCATGCAGCCGCATTATACTTGAAGTAAAAAGAGACAGTGAAACAAAGAAACGTGGCCTAAAGAAAAAAAAGTATTTGCGTCAGAGACTAACCGCCGATAAAGCGTATATACGGTGTTTAAGAGAAACGGATGAAACATCTCAAGGAAAATGATATGAAAGTTTTTGCGAATTAACACGGAAACATGCGATCAAGTGGTGAACGGTATCATCTACAAGCTTAAGAAGAAAACGACCAACTTTAGAAAGCGACTGTCTTTTGGACTAAAGCTGGTCATTACCTTATGGTACCTTGCGACAGGGTACTCATGAGTCTGCCATATGCGTTCAGGGCTGCACCCAACGCTATCGCCGGTATTGTATCAAAGGTGCGTCAGTCAATCTATTATCACTACAACATAACAGCAATTCAGTGTCAAACAACTGCGGAGGGGTGGAATGAAGTGTCCCGAGGTTATGGCGAGATGTAGAGCCTTTATCTCTGTTGTGGCAGCATCAATGGCAAGCACATGGGGATCCAGGCACCGCCACATTCTGACAGTTTATATTACAGTTTATATTACATTTATAAAGTGTTCTACTAAACCATCATGTTGTTCCTAGTTGATGCTGACTACAAGTTCATATACGTCGATATGGCCGCCTATGGTACTGACTCAGATGCTTACATTTCAAGGGAATATGATCTCGGGTTTCTTTGCCGAAACGCCGCCAATCTCGCCTGATGTTCTTCTTTAAATTTAAATTTATCACCTTACATTTATTACACAGTCTTTAATTTCTGGAGATCATCGTCCCCTTTTTTTTCTGGGGTTTACAGGTGTTGTTTTCCGGCTATGAATAATGCGATCTATCGATGACCCTGCATTTTTTGTAAATGACTGTTACACAACTATTCACCATTTTCTTTGCAAGAGTACCAAGATGAGTGCGTTGTGTCGCTAGTTCTACTCACACTGCATACTTGTCTCACTACTTGGATGTCGCCATGACGATAATTAATAAAAACAATTTTCTATTGTCAGATCAGGTTATGTTTAACAGCCGTCATAAAGACATTGTTCCGACAATAATCCTGTTGGCAGTGTCCGGTCTCGGTCTGGTGTGCGTAGTCGGGACAGGCATCTTGTTTCTTCTCAAGCATAGCCACCATACTGACTGCTCACGTACCAACTCACGTAACGACAACATGTAAGTCAGACAACAGCTTTTATTTCCTTTCTGTTAGTAAATGTTGCTGCCCCTTACACGCCATTATCCTCTGACGACGTCCGGGTCTTACCCTGACATAACACATCGTCGTGTTTTGTATAGTTAAACTGAAATAAAAAAAAACTTGAGGCAGATAAAACTTTGTCTTCACGCTCCACCCCACATTTGTAATGGAATCTGACCAAATTTTTAAAGGAATATTAAGTTTCAACAACTTCCATTTTTCGGTGGACATTACTGTTAACTACATATATAAAATTGTTGTATATTATTTCTACATTTAATATATATAATGTAATATTTTATGTATGCATCGTATTTTACAGAAACAAAGAAAACAAGCCAGGTATGTATGTAACGATTGTTTTTGTTTCATGACGAATAATGATGAAACAGATACTTCTTTCGAAAATTGTTCAGCATCATGTTGTGCTTTTTTAAATATTCATGTGTTCCTTTTGATATAGGTTTCTAATTGTGCTCCTTCATGTGCAGTTTTATTTTTATTCTTATACTGAACTGTGCAAAAGAAATTTAAGTGATTTAAAGTATTGTTAATTTTGGCTGGTTGCTGGAAGCAGGTAAATATATCCATCACGATTGTACTACTACAGGTATAGCAGTTAATAGAAAACGTGCACCTATTGCATACTTTTCATTTCATGAAATGCTGTTGATCCAGATATTTGATGATCTCTTTAAAACTGGGTTTCGTGTCATTTCAATGCATTGTTTACTAATAATATTATTTTCACAAGTATCACAAGTAAACATGTTATATTTAAAACACTGCCCCCATACTACGTATGTAGTATGTATTGTAATGAGATTTCACTGTGCACAAACAACACAAAACATTATGATAGCTTATCACCTGACGTAAGAATGCTGCTTCACTGGAAAGTCTTTCCTTGTCAGAAGAATATTGTCTGAGTTGTTTAACGAATATATTGAACGTCATAGTTATATACATAATAAGTATACTCACATAAGTATTTACCCACCCAATACTTTATACCAAATCAACCACAGAATTCCAATTTAGGGACACTTAAAATATGTTCGTCATCTGGTCTTTCTCATAGTTTCAAGTGGTGGTTGTGTTGGTTTCATAATATATTTTGGACAATAATGCCATTAGGTGCCTACACTTTCATGTTAAGATTTCTGCCAACGTCTGGTGGAGTCCGTGCTTATATCAAAATATTTATCTAGGGTCATCCTCTAATATTTACAGCTGGTAAGCACTATAGTAAATAAATTTTATAAGTTGGGTTTATGTCAACACAACATTAATACCAAGGTATATAATTATTGACATTTACATACTTCAGCAACTCCTTTATCGACAAACCGCCGTGTGAAGCCTCCGACGCCGGCTAAACCTTATTTTTCGCCACAAAACCTAGATCTCGTCGAAAATGAAACCGATGCATTTGAACGGGAGGATCAGATTGATCAGCCTAGTGGCGACGCTTACGAACCGGAAAATTGGCATGCACAGCAAGGTGCAATTATTGAACACATACGGGGCAACAGGAAATCCGATGAAGTTATTTACGAAAACAGTCTTCCTCAGCCGCCATTAGAGAACAGTCAGCTGAGTGAATATCAGACAATGACTAGTGGCGTGTTTGCTGGATTTACAGATGACCATGAGAAGCATTACGAAAACGTCTGATAGAGAAATGCACGTGCGACAGTTCTACATATACATACTTAAATATTACTTTTGCTTTCGTCGCCATAGTCGATTATAGCAGCTAATTTCATCGAGCATTTTCTTTAAACCCGCCAAAAGAAAACAATATTTTTTTTCCGAATTCTAGATTTGTACTGTTCCATCCTACGAGTTAATGATCTTTTTTCTTTCCGAATAAAACAAAGATGGGCTTCCTCACTTTCGAGCCTGGTTTAAGTAAATACGTAACTGATCGGAACATTTCGGGATTCCACCGAACTAATGTAAACTCTTTCATGACTCCGCAGTGCTCAAAGACTTTAGAAATTTAATGATTTTTATTGAGTCATTTAAAATTATGTTAACAATTATGTACAAGCAGTCATTATAAATGTCGTAGAATGTATCTGGGACGTTATTTGCACCAAATTCGGTGATGAAATTCCAAACCATATTACCTTAAAGAAAACAGATTTTAAAAGATCTTAAATGTCCTTAAAATATTTCAACATTACTCAGTATAAATACGGTTGCTTTCAATACATTTTATATTTAACATATTTTGTAGAATAGAAGATGCATTCATGAACACTTATATTGAAAATACAAGAAAAAGATTTGCTGAAACAGATGTTCGATGTCTCACTTTGATAGGATAGTTTGTGTTTTTGTGTTGATCATTGCTTTGATATGCTTTTTTTGTTATTATAACCATGACTATTCCTAAACTGTATAGAGAATGATTTTGGCTTTATATAACATTTCAAGAGAAATGTCCCATTTTCTTGAAATTGTGTAAAGGTACACGTGTTCAATCAAATTTTATGTTTGTCTTATAGCCATTTTTAATTGCAGATCGTTAAAAGTGGTATCCGACAGTTTGTCAAATATATGTAACAATTATTTGTCACTGTTTGGTGGAAATCAGGCATAATTTCTGCATAAACTAATATTTTAGTCTTTGTAAATACTTTCTTTATTGTTAGACAATAAACATTTCGTAAACAATATTTTAATTAATATATAAATAAGCACAATAGTGATCTCGACTAAAAATAGATATCGACGTCAGAGCGGTTTACCCGGATGACGATATAAGGTGAACACAAAAAAACAGTTGTCACTTGGTTTTCTTAGTTTTAAAACGTTATCTCTGAAGCGTGGCTCAGATTGGAAATACCTGTTTGAGAATTTTGTAGAAGCCTTTTTAGGTAAAAATGAATTTTTTGGTTATTGGAGGAAAAGAAACTTGGTCCGCACTATCGGATACCACCTTTTACTGTTTTTCTTACAGATATCCACAGTTTCACGCGTGGCTATTACAGTGATATAGTTGTGTTTGTCATCCAAACAATAGTATTATAAATATTAATGTACACTTATTGTTAAATGAACGAAATTTAATACTAAATTTCAATAAATTCCTTTGATAAAATAATTCACGCCATTTTTAAAATAATCGCAAAAAATAAAACTAAGGTAATAAAGATATATTTTCAGTTATTTAAACGTGTTTAAAATGAACCATGTTGCATTTTGACAATTTTCTTAACCACATCGGATATGATAATCTGACTACAGGCTTATTGTAATCATGTTGAAAAATAGCATTCTCGCCCTTTTAAATAAACAGAACATATTCGTGGTTTTGAAAGCCGGCAACATGCATTAAGATAAGGGTGAATAGTTTTATTAAGCAAAACAATTATCTATAAAGATAATAAAGTTATTTCTGACCCAAGTCCTTATTCAATTTATAAAATTTTACTTACTATAAATTCCAATGGAATGCTCATCAAGATATATTTTTCAGAAAAGTGAGTCTATTTTACTACGATACTACGGGTGTTAATCCAGTAAACAGCATTCTTTATTGAATTGCGCATTTCAAGCATAACATAAATTGTAGCAAACTTATGTCCATATTCATGTTTATTTTTTCTAAACCCCAGAGAGTAAGTGTACATGGATTCTAGGTATTTCCTTACATGTTCATACTTGTATGATGCCAGAACAGCTCTTAATGTGCTAGTAATGAATTGACAAGAAAATCGTGTAAAATATATTTTTACATCATGCTAGAAAGCTTTCCATGTATGATCAACACCCGGAATTCGGAAACGTACTCTGAAAGCTGTAAAATTTATTGACATTGGTTCGTCAAACGTTCATTAAATAATAACCGACCGACACAGCGGCAAAATTGTAGAACTCAGTGATGTTCATAAACCAAATTCATCTTCCTACTTTTATTAAGCACAGTGTCTATACGCGCCCCGCATCGGTCTAGCTCCTAGCATATTTATCGCCCTACTTTTATTATGCATAGTCTCTATACGGCGCCCCGCATCGGTCTGGCTCGCAGCATATTTGTCGTCTTGCCTTTATTAAGCACAATCTCTATACGCGTCCCGCATCAGTCTCGCTCCCAACATATCCATCTTCCTGCTTCCATGAAACTGTGGCGTAACGGGGCTCCTCAGTAGAACGCAACATCATCCGATGATAACGATTTTATTTGTGAAAGTTACATTTTACAATCTAATCACAGTGAGACATGAATGCCTCTCTTAACGCGTCCAAATCCACACTCCTCTCCTGGCTTATCTCCGTTCCTCCTCTTTCTATTCTGCACTCCTTATATACATAGTCTAATCTACTATGTAATTGCTCATCCGTACTGAGCTCGCATATACTTTTTGACGATCTTTTCACTCATGCAGTAAACCGTCTCCACGATTCCGGCCTATATTTTGACGTATGCATCATTTATGGTCCGAATCGTGCCTCTCTATTGCCATTTTACTAGTTTCCCGGTACACAAAATGTATATTGTATCGTTCGGGTTATTATTAATGTCATTTCTGTCCCTCTTAAAATTAACTTTTTGCACTTAGTTTAATTAAACAACACGATGTCTTAACTTATCAATTATAATCATTTATTATATAACTGAAAACTTTTAACACGTTTATTATTTACTTGATAACTTATTAATATGGTAATTTTGCATTACAAAACTCTACATACCGTATTTGTATAAATTATTCAAGACCGAAAAAGCGAATATAGCATTACTTTCGTTTCAAGCAATGTATTAATATATTTGCGTGTTTTCTTTTGTGTGCGTGAGTTAAAAGGTTGGCCTGAGGTTAATTATAAGGTGAAGATGTGTACTCTGTCAAACAATTATAGGCATAAAACATTATAATTAATGTTTAAATAGAGGAATTAATTCATGTTCTCTTATATAGGTTCCAAAATTGTAAGTAATAAATATGAGCATTATTTTAACCTGTAAAGTCACGTAAGAGGGAAGACACGAAAGAAGATTGAATCAGTCCTTCTCACATCGTTGTGTTAAGAAAGTAGGTATGTACATATGTTGATAGTTTATTTTATTACTAGATATTATGTATGTACATAAGTTCATTGTATCTGTTTTAACTCTCAAAGCAGGTGCTTGCTGTTAGTTGTTTCACTTTGGCGGGATATTTTATTTACACTATTTGTTGAATAGAAAAACCTTCACAAAGTGCGAGGTTGGAGCGCTCCACAAACCAGGTTTAAACACCCCAGTCGGCCCTGTTGCCGACTGACCATTCCAAGGCGGTAACTGATGGCTTTTTCGTTTTGTTTGTTATGTCTCGTCTCTGTGTTTTTGTCACATTTACATTTATCCTGTTTAGTTTTGTCTACAGGTAGATAAAATTTAAATATCTGTGGAAATATTGATAGGACCTTTTCTTATTTACCTACTAATTCATTGGAATCGATAACCGTAACAACCCAGCATTTCGGAATTCTAGATCTCATGGTTGCAAAAATGATGCTTGTGGCATTAAAGGCAACGGCGAAGCCTTTCTGTCCATGTGACCTTTATACATCCAAGATATGCATCATATGTTCTGGTCAGGAATAGAGCTGCTAGTAACAGCAGATGTTTTTTTTGCGAAAAATACATGCAAATTATTGGTGTTTTATAGATGTTATTGTGTGAATGGGCCATTGTATCAACTGAAATATTGTAACATTATTTGAAGTAGTTTAATAAAAAGCTCTTAGTCCAGAAAGCACCAATATTTTCTCACTGTACTTTGTCTTGACTGTGTTTTTCTTTACACCATGTTTCTTTTAATAAGTATCGACATGTCCACCATCAAGTGCCAGCAATCACGTTAAATTAATCATTCTTATATATTGATCCAAATTTAGTCATACTAATGTCGTTTTAATTTTTATCATTTAAACATCAATTTCCTTATGTTATTGACGTCATTTAAGGAATGCACCAGGTCACTAGAAACATAAATATAAAGGAATAAATTTAATGTGTTGTTACAAGACAAAATTTACTTATGATACATCTTCATTTTTGTTACTGTTAGGTCATAAAAGTCCACTCAATTCTAAATACAAAGAAAAAGTAATATACTTGTCAAACTTCTTGAACTAGAGCAACGGTTGTAACGGTTTGCACGTATCCATAGCACAGTTATTATATAATTTTCAATATTCTTTGCATTATCATAGAGTTGCTGTTCATATCTTTTATTACACGTATACCTTTCTTCGATATTTATAGGTTCATAACATATTACATTTATACAATTGTTTTTGTATCGTTTCTTCTAATGTGAGTATCATTGTTGTTACTCGCTGGAGTAAAAATCCAGCTCAAATGTCGATAACATAAATATAGGTTATTAACAGATAATTTTTAAACAATATCTCCGTTATGGTCGTCAGAGATTAAGGTTATTATAATCTTACGATGTGGCATTGATGCACTTTTAACAATAATCGCAAATGTTTAATAACATTCAATTAAACAAAATGTTCGTTTCGTTACTGCGCACATTGTAAACAATTACTTAAACTGACTAGTGCACTTTCCAGCAATAGCAATTACAAACTATAATATTTAATAATATTGTTCAAATATCAATTTAGTACATTGTTTACAATAGTTAGTTTTCAGTTTAAAGAATGGAAACAGTATTATAAACTGTTTGTACTTGGTCAAAGTCATGTTACTTTCCACTTATCTACTGAGAGAGTAACACACTGCTTTGGATAAGTAAAAAATAGAGAAGCTACATAATTAAACAATTAACATAATTTAAACGATATTAAGTCCACCCCAATGCACTGCTATCTAGATAATGTCTTTTTCTAAGAAAAAATGTGATTGTGCAGTGCACGATGGGAAAACCCTGCCAGTAACATCATGTGGTCCATGGAGGGTGGTATCTGAAATGACTATCAATCGGGGCATCCATAGTGGACATGTGGCGTCACAGGTGATGTTATACACGTACTGAATCTCATATATATTTCTGAAATTGTATTTTATATTGTATATATAGTATTTTTGTTAATTGGTATGTTATTGTGTTTCCCATTGTTTGTGTCACTCAATTTATAACTAAGCCACAGAATGGTTCAACGTTCTCAATATACGAGCTATGGAGAAGATAATCGACTCCAAATCATGTCTGAAATCCAGTTAACAAAATACACAAAAGAACACTTATCGCTACATACCATCGCTGTAACTAGGTTAGAAAACGGTGGCCAAAATGGCGTTGCTCACTTTGAAATATATATGCAAAAGTAGACGGACATTGTGTATATTTTTTGTTGTTGCTTAGATTCAGGTTGACTTGCCTTACAAATAGAAACGGAAGTAGTTTATTGTATAAAATTGGATATCTGGTTAAACTTTGACTCTTTCTTGCTGGTAAAAATTTTGTTCGAAAGAATGCAGCAGATTTTAAAAGAAATCTCACTTAAACTTGTAGTAAGCAGCCACCCAAAGGACAGCGTAAATTTGGCTACATAAGACGACCCAGCAAGCCTTGTATATCGGTCCAATATCGGACCAATATAGTTCTATCGGGCCAATATCGAATCGATCTCAGGCCCGGATCCAAAAATTTGTTCTGCTGGGGTTGGGGTGGCGGGACGTTAGTTTTACGTTCACTGTCTTATGGGATGTTTAAAGAGTATGGGATTGTGAACTTTTGGCGCTTTGTAAAAAGTTGTTATTGTGTCGGCAGACAATATAACTACATAATAAGGAAACCAAGGGCACCTCTTGCAGCTGCATTGGCACCGGCCGTATCTGCTCGCCTTTCCGCCGGACTCTGCCAATAATGCAGAGAGTGGGATCCTGGCAGTGGGCACACTAGGATCTCCATACCACCCACCCAGGCCTGCACAATGAGAGGACACTCCAGCTTCGCTGTCTCAGCATAGACTAAACACGGGGAGCAACAGACACCAGTGATAAGCCGAGGCTCGTTTTAGCGCAGAGCCGGGCGCTAGGGGTTACTCTCGACGGTGGGAGGAGTCCACTGACTCCAATAGAAAGTTTCTGCCCGCCTCAACCCGGGCAGCCCCGCGCAATAAGGTACTACCTCGCCACAGCTTTGTTGCTTTATTGGGTGCATGAGGCTTAGACAAAATCGATAGGCTTGTTGTAAATTAGCACTAGGCCAACACCGAAAAAGGAAAGGAAGTCACCAGCCCTGTGGCTGGCAGCCTGGAACGTCAGAACAATGTGTGCTGGCCTCTCTGACGACCATCAGCAAGTAGACGACGCCAGTAAAACCGCCATCATCGATCGCGAGCTGGCGAAGCGGAATGTTGACCTCCTGGAGACACGTCTCGCTTAGAGTGGCAGTCACAAGGAGAAGGACCGAAAATATCCACAGATATTTGCTAATAGCTTGATGTTATTATAATGATAAATACAACTGAAAATACAGCTTACATGTTCTACCTTAACGTTTATCTGGGGTATTCGTCCATCATCAATAGTTATATGTTGGATATTGGATCATTTAAGTGTCACTGCAATTTGTTAGATTTTCAGTTAATGACATATAACATAGAACACATCTGTTTACATTTTATTTCATCTGAACTGCTGTACAGGTAAAGATTACCAAGTCATTTGTGTGGATTCTACTTAATCCAGTACTTTAGAACAATTTAATTGGCAAGTAAGTAGCTTATTGTTGTTGTTCTTTTAAAAGATATATTGCTGGAACATAGGTATGCCCATGGTAGCGATGTCCACCTATTTTGGTGGATGAAGACCCCAGAAAAATGTTTCGGTAGTACCATCGGTGCGCCTGAGGTCAGCTTGAAAATCTTTTCCCTTCAAGACCTTTGTCCAGACTTGAAAAAAAACATATGACAAAGTCCTATGAGTATTTCAACATATACCAAACTCCGAAAAGGCACAGAACAAAGGTATTTCACATGCAAGCCAAGCGAAAAGTAAGAACAAGTTTGTGATGAGTCATTTTAGGAAAAGAGCAAACCCGACAATTACCGCCTTGGAACGGTCAGTCGGCAATATGGACCGAATGGGGTGCTTAAACCGGTTTTACAGAGCTCTAACCCTGTCGAACCCATGTGTTGAGAGGCCATGGAACATATGTATTTGGCTGATATTATTATTGTTTTGAAATATTTAATTTTAAACGATTTGATTTTGTACAATACAAATGGGGACACACACTTATACATTTCCACTTTAAGTAGGGGAACGCATGCGATATCTTTTAAAAATAACTGGGGACTTTAATTGTTAAACTATAAAAATTAAGCTTTCTTTTATATGCTTATAATGAATTACCATGCGTCGCGGCAAGACTATGTATTCGCTTACATTTAGTAATAAGTTTGCATTTTTCTCGACATATATTTCGTATGTCCAAAAAGGTAAATGCATCTAGACGTGACCGTAGAAACAGCAGACAATAGGTATAGGATCTAGATATTTTAAGACTTTATAATAACTGTGTGAAAAAGAAACGCCGTTGCAGCAAGTGCAATGCCTATGTAAAATGTACATGCATGGTATAGGCATTCCATTTATACACAAATCGAAATTTGGTCAAGAATTTATGAGTTTATGAAACATCTTTTCAAATGATGTAACCTTTACAATAAAATGTCGAGAACGAATTCTTGTGTATTACCCAACCGAAACGGGGTGGCACACAATAATTCGTACATATCAATTGGGGACTTTGATTGTAACCCTTAAAAATGGAGATGCCTCAATTATTTGCACTTGTTCTTTGTCCGTTTTTGTTTCTTTGTTGTTTTTTTGTTTTTGTTGTTTTTGCTTGTTTTGGATTACGATGCAGGTCATGAAATGTATAGGGTAAAATTGTCGGTTATATCCAATATATAACATATTGTCGACATGGAGTTATCAAGCAGTATTAACTACATACATGTTATTTTAAGTTCGTATAATTTACCGACGTGGAGCCTTTATGTCGGATATATTTGCAAAATAGAATTATTATGCATATTAACTACCGACGCGAGGTTTAAGAATACCGACATAGCGTTATTGGGCCATATTTGCTAACATGGAATTAATCCGATCTAATTACAGGAATTGCGTTAATATGCCGTATATTAAATACCGACATTAAGTTCAATGCCATTTAAATAACAGACATTGAGTTAACAGTCTGCTTTTAGTCTTGACATAGATTCCATGAAAAAAATACACTCAGACTTGATCGTAGAAATAGCAGACATTAAGTTAAATCTTAAATGACATAGAAAGCTTCAAGTCTGTATGATAACTGGGTAAAAAAGCAATTGATTGCTTGTGCAAATACTTCAAACCTTTACCGGATCACAACGACGGTGTAAACCGGATAACCGGATATCGTCCGTGCATCCGGATAGCAATATGACATCCAGTTAACCGTATAGAATGCACATACTTTTGAATAAAAATAACATCTGACTTCACTAAATTTGATTTCCGACTCTATCTTTCTGTGTCATCATAATTATATAGTCACGCACAACCATTTCTTTCCCTCCCGGCAAATCAGTACTGTTTTTTCCACCATTTATGTAAGGCTCCAATGAAAACTTGTATATTTTTAAGACGAGTTAAGTAGTAACTTCCATAAATACTCTACATCGAAATTATGCACATCACATTCTCCACCACCTAACTGAAATCTCAATTCAGGAAATATAAATGCATATAAATGTATAAAATTCGACGACACTGCATTAAGTGTTTGCTGAAAAAAAAGATAGCAAAACTTGCTTTAATTCTTTCCTTCCAAATATATGCAAACAACGATCGATGGGAAAACAGAGATACAAATGTAATCTAGCTGCATTTCATGGTCTAAATAGAAGGGAAGTATGTGTTTGCCTGTTTCGGCATATTTTGTGAAGAATTCGAACAAGTTTTCAACAACAAAGTTATGTTGCTAAAGGTTTATGTTTTCGCATTTTTCAAACTTTCATAGTCATTAAACCATTAAAATGATTAACCTTTTGTCCAGGTACAATTCAGTACGCATTTAGAAACATTTTCTTTCCGGACCTCTATTTCTACCCACGGACCTCTATGATGTATGTCAAAGTCGGTCTTCGTCTCCCACAGCTGAAAAGTTCTGTAACCGGGCCTGTAACCTATAGCTATATTTTAATATCTTACAATTTTAATATTACAATAGTTAGTTATATGTTTTCCTTTGAAATACCTGTGGCAAGTTACTGTTATCATGCGGCAGGCCATTTTCAAAATGAAGTGATGAATACTGAGTAAGTGAGCGAACAGGTGCACTCAACGCTCTTCGAATTATGCTGCAGTGAAATTTCGTTGAAGTAAACACATATTGTGTATAAGCATTTTTATGTTCAAGTAGATTAAGTTAATGGTTAATACATTACACTCTTGTCATTATAATGCTAAATTCTATACATGTACAACAGTCAGCAAAAAATAACAAATAGATTGTGCTACTGTGGAAATTAGCTTGTTATCATGCTTCAATATAAAGGTACTGAGAAAAATGCTGCAATAAAGGGGCAAGACTTTTCTCGTGCGTTATATTTTCACATGCTATTAGACACTATCGAAGGTGTGAAAATAATAATCGTATTATTCCCAATCCGAAAAAAGGAAAAATGCGAATTTAAAGTTGCAGTGCCGACGAGGACAGTACCGTACTACGTATAAAAATAAGCTTAAAACGAATAATAACTATGTCAGGAACTTAAGCATATAGTAATTCGATGATGTATGTGTAACTTTCCCACATACACACGATATTTGATCGTATTTTTCAGAGACAAAATAATTCTACTTTCACTCTGCACGCCGTCATTCGTTGAAAATCGCTGATCCTAATTTGCAAAAATGCCCGTATGGTAATATAAACGATATCAACTTGTTACGACCGGTGTCGCTATTTAAGATTATTAATAAAATGGCACGTTTACTAAACGACGAAATGGTGTAACAGATAAACAAGTCAGCAACAAACTAGTACCATAATGTTTTATGTAAAAACAATTAAATCCATGGCGTAACAAAGTAACAACAAATATATCAGACAAAATTTGAGAATGCGAAATAAATGTTAGCGTACAGTTTTTCCCTTAAGGAGATGTCCTTTTAACAGGTAATAATCCAACGTCGAATAATCCTGAAGAGTTTTCGGTAGAATGTCCTCGTAGATACACACAGTTGAAATAATCCAAAGGTAGAACAATACACGAATGTAATTAATATAATTCAAAATCCAACACTTAAATATTTATATCACTGTAGAACATAATAAGTCCACGTACGTTCCAACACAGAAAGAAATAATATAGAAGCTGCACAATATTTCCAAACTATATGTCCAAACTCTATGTCCAAACTTTATATCCAAACTTCCAACTTAAATGGGCTAACAAGCCCTTATATAGACCCAAAGAATTTTAGAACGCAGAAGTCTCCAGAACATTCACGAAACCCAGTTAAAAATAAGCAAATAAACTTTATAGCATGATCCTTTTCTTTCTAGCAGTTAAGCGAATGCTACGTCATGCGAGATACGTCATGCAAAATACGTCATACGTCATGACTACTACGATAAACAACCCTTTAACCAATCGTAACAACTCAGCCATTTCCGTAACTTTCGGAAAAAAGAAGAAATCGCCGAGGGGTCTCAAATGCCCTTTAACCTGACAAGCCTAACCTTAAACGCTGGTGTACTACTGTACATAACAAAATAGATTCTGGTTCCTACCTTTGAAAGAACTTTTCGTGCCAAACAATATCGCGCCAAATAAAATTTGTACCAATACTTGTAACACACATACACACACACGCGCACGCACGCACGCAAAGAGAGAGAGAGAGAGAGAGAGAGAGAGAGAGAGAGAGGGAGGGAGAGTACCGTAGCTCAAATTCAACTTTTTTCATTATCCCCTTTGATGATACTATTTAACTGCAACAGTACTGCTGATACTCATTATTATGCTACAGCTAATCTTTATGCAACATATAAAACTTGAAGTAAAGACATTTAACGGCTTGAAACATATCTTTGTATATATCCTTGTATATTATTACAAGGAGTTAAAAATAATACTAAACAAGTTCATGATTTTGCATATACTTTATTTTTTAAAACTTTATTTTAGTTTAACAAACTACTGCTCAAAAGCTGACTCTATGATACCCCCAGATACAAAACAGTAAAAGTATGGAATTAAGTTTTCAAAGAGGGAAGGATTGAAGATCATGTTCTGTTTAATCTATTATAACGTTTGTGTTTATTTGGTCTAGTTTGCTGCCCTAACGGAATATAATTGTTTTTTTTTCCCATGAGTATAAAACGTATCTAGCCATTGCATTATGCGGTAGTGTTGTTTGTTATTAACATTATAGTGCAATATCTTCAGTTTTTTTTAAGTTTTTAAAAAATGCCTTGCTGCATTGCTGTCGTTTTCAAGTTTTTATATTGTTAGATACAGCAATAATTGTTTTCTTTAATCATTTCCTCATGCTTGTTAAGAATGCATGGGTGCTGATATTGTTTCTTTCTTTAAACCATGAAATTATTGTAATATATGTACATGTACATTATGTAGTTTAATTTTAATTAAAATGTGAATAACGTAACTATGTACTGTTGCAAAACTGTTTCTTATACAGTACGTCCTTTTAAGTATTTAACTACTGTTAACAGACAAAATGACATGCATAGTATCTTGTTATGCTCCATGCTTCATAAAATATTTCTAGTTTGCTCCACGGTCCTGTTGATTTCGTGTATGGCAAGAACATAGTAAATAACGTATACCAAAAGTAACGCTTTTTTCTAAAACATCCTTATCCAAGAAATTGTTTTCAATGTTTCTTATCTTGTACCTTAAGGTATCTTTTACATAAATTTAAACAGAAAAATGTGGGTTTCAATTTTTTTTCGTCAAGACAATAACTCATTTAGTGACCTTAGGTTGGTGGTCTTCACTGAAAAATATTGTAACAAAAGTTACAGTTTACTGTAAAGTTAGCAGCTTTTATTATTTTACAGACTTTTATGTGAAGAATCAACAATTTGGAGACAAATTTATACAGAAACAACAACAAAAATGATAAGAATATTACCGATGATACTTTAAAAATATAGTCTCAAAACCTGTCGGCAAAACGCCAAAGTCAATGCGGTTGTCATTTTGTATAAGAAAGGTGATACCTACATTGTATTTCCTTATAAAGGTTTTTTTCACTTTTACATTTTTTTGGGTGTGTGTGTGTGTGTGTGGTGTGTGTGTGTATGTGTGTGTGTGTGTGTGTGTGTGTGTGGGGGGGGGGGGGGGGGTTACGGCACACCGACACTTAACAGGTCATACGGCGCCTAATACAACGTTAAATGTGAATAGAGCATAATCAGGTTAAAACCAAATTACACAAGTAAAATATAGAAAACTATCAGGTTAAAAAAATTCAACTATAATTGAAAACAGGTCAACACATAAATCGGTTTAAAAAGTATAACGGTTGGTAAATAAACTGGTTAAAAATTTATAACTTATTAAGAATACTAATCTCGTTCAAGATGCAAACAAGTTTAGAATCCGACACTGTCCTAAATAGTTCGTGCATGTTATTGACATTAAAATACTTCGACCGTATGTGGTCTGTGGCGATACACTGTAATAAAATATAGTTGACTGTCAGTGACTCCTGGCAAAGAACACAAACAGGTTGAACTCCTCTTTTTAAAAGATATAAATGAGTTAATCTAGTATGTCCAATGCGACAGCGAGTAAGAGCTACGTCTTCTCGTCGACTTTCTCTGCAAGCAGAGATATTGGCACCAACGTTAGGTTTAATTTGTAAGTTGTAATTTGTTACAAACAATAATCTCCCAACTTGTTTGCCACTTGGTTAAAATATGTCGGTAAATAAGTGGTTTAAAGTCAGTGTGTGGGATGCATAGATCTGTCTCAGTTAGTGCTGAGGCAGATTTTGCACTCTTATCTGCATCTTCGTTTTCTCGGATGCCTACATGACTAGAAAGCCAAGGAAGAGATTTCGTAAGTGTCATATAAAGTTTGAAAATTGACAAGAACTGTGCGAACATGTGGATTTGAATAATTCAGTTAATTTATGCTCAGCAATACAGATAATGAGTCTGAAAATATAACATATTTTTCACAGGAATGTTCTGAAATGAAATCAAGGCTTAGATCACTTTTACATATTTTACAGAAAAAAAATGCTGAATTTATATATGGAAAAAGGGGGTTTACGTACCCGTTTTTATAACCACTACGCTGGCCATATGGTCACGAACATTTTCTGTGTATCTTTCAAGCACGTGTCCATGTTTACAAAGTATTTAAATACACAATAAAAGTATAACTAACAATCATTTCTAAAAAAGATCTAGTTCCATGTGTTGCATACAATCGGTTTAACAACATACATAATTAAATATCAACATGATTAGATATCATTTACACTGTATAGCAAAAAGTGATACTGTGTAATAATTTGACCACAATTTATTACGCAAATAAAATAAATAAAAAGGTATCTTGAAAACTGTTTCATTTTTGTAGGTCTAAGTATGCTGAACTTATCAAAGTGAAAAATGAGATGGCTTACATTCTTATTTATTTATTGTAAATTAGAGCGTATGCTCGTAAAGAATTTGGCAACTTCAACTAATAAATAGTTAAACGCAATTTTTAAAAACTACACACGTTTTCTTCTTAATCAGGTAGAGTGATGCAGAAATAATTGTCAAAGTGAAAAAGTAGAAAGCAAAAAAGCTGAACATGCATGCTCATACCGGAATTCGAACCATCTACCCCACAGTCTCGAAGCACTTTCACCCCTTTCACTACTTAACTTCCTACCTAATCAAAAAGCTTCTATGCAAAAACTGATTGCGCCGCGCGAACTACCGCAATCGTCTTTAAGCGTATCACCCTTTATCACATTATAAAACATGTAAAAGTTATTACAATGTCAGATTGTTCAAGGCAATGACACGATTTTTTTTTCTACTGCAGCAAGACAATATAAAATGCCAAAACTTACAAATACCAACGTCAAGTAATCCCACCCTATTATTTGTTTTACAGATGCACTTATGTGACCTTGACGAGTATATTGACAATACTTAGTTGACCTGATCTGTATCAATATATACGGTGAAAAATTCCATTCATATACATGTAATTGTGTATTTAAATGTTTCATAAGTATGTGCAATGTCGTTTGCATACACAACCATGAATGCCTGTGATCTTTGTATTGTATCTTTATGTGGTGCTTACTCTCTGTGATATTCGGATTGATATTTACAACGCTGGGTTCAGGGCAGGTTAATCTCAAAGGACTTATAATGGCCTGAGCAGGCCATTTCTGGCCACCTTTCTGTACACCCACGGCTCTTTTAGGGGTAATTGCATTTGCGCTTGACACAGCAGACAACCAGTCACTTCCTCCAACCAAACACCAATACATTTTACTCCTGACACATCTTTACAATAAGATTCTCTTCTACATTGTCATTGGGCCTTGACTATTGTACTTTTAGTAATACAATACAAAGTGGCTGGCCTACAGTGAGAATGGTGTTTGACCTGGATTCTTTAGTTTCGCTGCTTGCCTCGGGATTGTCATACAATGCTTGACTACAGCCACTGACTGGCCTACAGTGAGAATGGCGTTTGACCTGGATTCTTTAGTTTCATTGCTTGCCTCGGGATTGCCATACCATGCTTGACTACAGCCACTGACTGGCCTACAGTGAGAATGGCGTTTGACCTGGATTCTTTAGTTTCGTTGCTTGCCTCGGGATTGCCATACCATGCTTGACTACAGTCACTGGCTATGCTTCATCTCTGAAAAAGCAGCAAAGTCGGTATTCAAAGAAATTCTTTCTGCAAAATATGATGACTTTGAAATATGCTCATCACTTTTAAGCCGCCAGTGGTCTACAATTGTAGGTATATGATTCTGCAAATCTGGTTCTCATTCACATTACACTCAGCTGACCCATTTTTGCAGTGTTCTTTGTTTCTGCGCTGGCATGCTTCTTGTCGTGATTATAGGCAAACATAGTTTTCAGTAGTGCTACAGTATTTCTGTCAGCTTTAGCATTACTCAGGTTCATTTCGTATTTATATTTAGGTCCATTTGTCTTCTGTCTGTTTTATGCTTAGTCAAAGAAATCGCAGTACCTCGAACTGCACCTTTTAATGTGTTGGTTGATGTATTGTGGTCAATTGTATTCAGGTTTCCAATGATAATACATTCTCAACTAGGGTTGAGTTAATCAAGATTCTTTTTGTTTTAGTCAACGAGTTTAAATGCATGGTTATCATTGCTGTCCTGGTCTTTAAAACTTTCTATAAAGGTCCCAGGATCTGCCAATTCGCTTGTTTATTATTATTATTAGCTAATGTTTCTAAAATTGAATCTGAGCATATTTTGTTTTTCTTTTCTTAGAAGTTTTACATTTTAAATGATTTACGGCATATTTGCTGGCGTATGTTACTGCTCCATGGCATGTTTACGATTTGAGGTATTATCAGATTGCCACTTGTATTTTTGAGGGAGGCATCATAATGTCTAGTCACTGTCTTTGCAGACCAATTGATGTGACTTGGAAGGGATTACTCTTAGACTTAGCACTAATAAGGCCAAACCTGCTGATGGCTTGTTCTAACAAAGTAAGACAATAAAACTGATTGTAGAAAAAGGGAATTGATTTGCAGGCTGTTTAAAGTCAGTCGATATTAAAAAAGTGTCTATACATGACTCGTTTTAGAGCATAAAATATTAACTATATCTATCAATTACATCAAAGAGTCACCGTATATGTATAAATGTCCATAGTCTCAGCAAAACTATGCACGTTTTGTTTTAATATGTCCCCTTTATCTAGCATATACATCTCTTGGAACTATCGTTTGCACATTGCAGTTGATAAAACATTCACAATATTAATAGCTTGTATATTTGCAGTACAACTGCATTATTGATGATGTAATCAATATTCTAAAATGCTGAAACGTGAGCTTATGTTATGAAATCAGTCATCATGATTACAGATTAAAACATATTATTTGCGTATATTTTTGGTCTAAAAATATTTGCATAATTATAGAAAAATAAGGAAAAAACCCAACTCTATACTGCTTTAATGAATTTTCATTTTTCAAACTAAAATCAACTCTAGTCAACTGATAGCACTTTATAAAAAACATTTTAAACAGGGCGATAAGAATTAACATTTTGACTAGTAAATTCCATATTTTCTGTGCAATGAAAATGTCACTTCCATCACAAATAAAATTGACACAATAATTCAGTACTAGATAGATTTCAAAAAAATCTAATTTAGAGCACTGTAGCATATGGAAGATATCCAACTAATCTTATGGAAAATGTGGTCACATTTACAATAGAATGGGAAATTTACCTAATGAACATGCTCGATTTCACACCTAATTCATACATTTGCATTTTTAAGGGAAAATTACCAGACAAAATTTGAAAGAATGACTGATCTTTTAACATGTATTCGTAAAGACGCAACTGATCTTTCCTACTTAGACTTTGACATGTGAAAAAGGCTGGAATATTTAATGAGAATATGTTACAAAGTCCTTTGCAATATTCACCAAACTTTGAAAAGGCATATAACAAAGGTATCAACATGCAAGCCAAATGTAAAATAACAAATATTTGATAAGACTAGCCGTTTTAGCAACAACAAGTATCTGATATGAAATCCTCTATCTGATTACATCATCCTCTTCTACTACATGGTCTAAAATTCAGATGCCTTCACAATTTTACTGAATCTTATTGAGCCTGTATAAATATTTGATAAAAATATAATGATATCAGATGGTGAAATAGCAACTTATTGTTTGAATGTAGTTGCATGTTTATATATAGACAAAGTACATTTCCGGGTTGATGGTCTATGATTGCTCTGGTGCGATAATATTTTGAAAAAGATAACGTTTAAATTGCTTTGACAATTTGAATTGAAAGCCATACTATTAACTGCTTAAAACACTGATAAAGAAGATTGACTCAAGATAAAAAAAAATTCTACTAACATGGCGTGATGATACACCAAACCAATATGCTAAATGGTTGTACTCAAATCCCATTCTAATTTTAACTAAACATAATAGCATTTCAATCAACACAGAGTCAATGTTTCATTTTCTTCCCTTGTCTTCTTGGTTCTTGGAGTAGTTTATTTACCATCCCACAGCTTAGTGTTTTATGTTTGTTTGTTTGTTTATTGGGTTTATCGTCCCATTAACAGTATTTCAGTTATCTGGAGACGGTGTCCACTTGAAGCAGATAGATAGATTGCTCGAAGTTAATTTGGTCTTTCATGCTTAAGTAAGTACGGCCTTTATTTGTCTGTGACAGTTGATAATGCCAATTTTGCTTAAATTGGTCTAATAGGATTTGCTTAACATATTTATGTACATTTTTAGGTTTAATCAGAATTGGTTATGACATATGTTGGATCGGCCTATTGATATAAAATCGATTTTATCTTTCCGATCCATTTGAATTCAGTATAATGTTCCATAGATAACATATATTTATATATTTGATGCGACAGTTTGCTATCTTTACCGCTAACAAGTCTCGACCAGTAGTTTACCATTAATGTGTTAACATTTATATATAAAGGGAATCGACCAAGTTCGCCGTAAAGAAAATTTTATGGAGTTGAATTTCTTGCTTAAGTTATTCGTCTTAAAAATTGGCAATGTACTCGTTCTATCATTTCCAGGTTTTCAAAGCCGAATATTTTTGTTCCATAAGTCAAGATGGAGAGGACGGAATTGTCAAAAAGTTTCACTACTAATTCTAAAGGTAAGTCTGCTTTATTTATTCTCGTATATAATAAGTGAAGAGATTTATTTGCTTGTTCTACTACATGTTTGCGTTCTGTTAGAAAAGATCCGTTACTGGAAAAGGTTACACCAAGATAATGATAGTTGTTTGTGATATCAAAAGTTGTACCGATGAAAGAAAAAGAATAGTTTATCAGTTGCCTTGCACAAAAACCGTCACTTTAGTTTTGGAAAGGTGCCAAACATTACAGTATTCATTAAAAGTGTTTAGACTCCGTTGAAGGTCTTCAGCTGTGTCAGATAAAAGGATGGTATCATCGGCATAGAGTAAAATTAATCGTTTTAGCCACGTATGTTTGTTATGCTCGATGTGAATACCAGAAATAATGTATTGTTTTGTAGTAATTAATGCCAAAGACCTGCCCTCCAGATGGTGTCAAAAGCTTGCGAGAAATCTATAAACGCACAAAATAATTTTTTCTTCCTTTTCTGTAGTAGTTCTATTAGAGCATTGCGAGTAAATATATGGTCAGAGCATGAATATCCTTGTCTAAAACCAGCTTGATTTTCATTTAAAATATCTTCTTCATCTACATATTTTGATAATCGTTTATTTAATACTGAAGTAAATAACTTGCCAAGACAGCTAAGTATAGTAATTGGTCTGTAGTTTTTAGGATCTTTTTTATTTCCTTTGTTCTTATAGTTGGGAGTATCATTCCTTCGAGTCGATGGAATGTGGCCCATCTGGAGTACAACGTTGAATAAGGTGCAGTATAGATTTATCATCTTATCTTGGGAGGACTTGATGTGCTCATTAATTATGTTATCAAAGGGGCTTGATGCTTTCCCCGATTTAAGAATAGAGATACGATTGCGATTTCCTCTGGAGAAAAGGATGCGTCTTATAAATTATTGATATAAGTATTATTAATGGGAGGGGGTGTTCATCATATATATTATTTTCATTGATACCTTTAAAGTAGTCGTAGAATTCTTCAAGTGTTGGTGATTTACTTTTGTCATTAGTTTTTGGTTTTAAGCTGTTTAAGAATTTCCAATACTGTTTTGCGGGGTGGGGAGTGTGTGTGTGTGTGTGTGTGTGTGTGTGTGTGTGTGTGTGTGTGTGTGTGTGTGTGTGTGTGTGTGTGTGTGTGTGTGTGTGTGTGTGGGGGGTGATGGGTTCATTTAGATTTCTAAGCTTATTTTATTTTTTTTATTTTTTATACTTGTATAAATTTGTCCATTGTCTTTTTGTACTTTTTTACTTGCCTCTTTTAATTTAATTTTATCTTCATGATTTTTCGTTTTCTTAAAAGTATCTTTAGCCTTATTGTATTCTGACTTAGCTCTCTTACACTGCGGACCAACCCAAGGCTTGTCTTCATAAGTTTGGTTTTGGCGAGTTCTAGACTTATATTCTGTAGATTTTTCTGATGAGGCTGTAAATAGATCAGCAATTTGATTTGTTGCCCAGTCAATGGTTGTGGGAGTCTGATTTTCATTAAGAGTTTATATTATTCTTTGTACATCAGTTACATCGATATGTTCAGCAAATGAATTCTGATGCGATATGGTCCAGGGTGAGCGCCTGTTGCTTAAGTTTTCATGTGTGTTTGAGTCTGAATTTAAGTTACCTTTTATTGTTACATGCAGAGCGTTATGTCCATCTGAGAAAAGCGAATAGTATTAAATATTTCAAATTCATGTATATTAGCAAAACACTCCGCTGATGCGATCAGGTAAACGATAACAGACGAGTCTCTATAAGTATGTGAGCCTACAAGCTTGTCTTTATCTACTCTTCCATTTACAATAAAAAGATTTTTATTTCTGCAAGTGTCTATTAATCTAAATCCTAGTGAGTCAGTTCAGTTATCTAAAGAATAACGTTCAGTAGGTATCGAGAGATTTTCTAGAATGGTGTGCTTGTTTAGAAGAGAGTGTGTTTCAATATCCATATCATAAAGGTCAGGTGAGATAAAATCTGGTAATTTTCCTGTTCTGCTGTTTGTATCTCACATTAAATAAATGTCCTTAAAAGTATTACACTTGGTCGCGATATCTTCTTCAAATTCAGTTAGAGAAAATCTTCATTTAGGAACGTGAATTTTCATGTTGTAGGTATATAGAGCCTACTACACTTGGCTCATTATGTGGTTTAGTACTGTCACAGACTTTTAGCCAGTATATATTCTGTTGAGCTAGGTAATATTTCAACAAATGGGGCGAGTTCATCTTTAACATAAATGCCTAAACCTCCAGATTTTCTTAAAAATCGCTGCCTTCTGTGTTTATGAAAAAAATTGTAACCCGGTATGTCAGCAATATCATGGTCATCGAGATGCGTTTCCGAGATACAAAATATATCGTAGAACAAACACTAAAAACTCATTGTAGTTTAGCTTTTGCTTCAGTCCTCTTACATTTAATGCGCATATTTTATATCGTTTTTTATATCCCACTATTTACAGAGTCAGAAAAACCATCGGCATCCCCCTCAAGTCCCTAATGGTCATTTAATGAGGGCTGTTCTCCAGTCGACTGGTTTACGGGACGACTTTCATCCATCCAAGGGCGAAGGATAGTTTTGTCGCCGGCGGGCGTTCTAGGAGACTGCATTGAGCGATTTGGTGCCCTTGGGCGTGACTCACGGGACGGACAGGGTGATTTGGACTGCAGCCTTCTGTTGTGTGAGATGACAGACTCGGGTCTGGGAAACTGTTGTTTCGGGACAGTAGGCTGATGACGATTCGCTTGTGGTCCTGGTGAAGCGCGCGGTATGTGATTCGTGCTGGATACCGTTCGATTAAAACTCGATGATGGGTGCGGATACGATCACCGTGCATGATGCGGTTCCAGTCAGGAAAGGCGTCAGCTACTACACGGTCGTCTTTCAAGATCTTTGCTGGAAACACCATGTGTACTTTGCTGTTTGGACACGACTGACGTAATAATCTCTTGTACTCGGGCCATAGTGATTTGCGTGCATCGACTATCTCCCGGGGATAGTCTCTGTTGATGGTAAAGTGTGTACCCTTTAAACGGTTGGCCTTGGATAACGCATACTCAACATCACGTGTGTCAAGAATGTTTGCAATTTTCGGGCGAGACGCCCCCTTTTACATGTTTCTTGCCTGTGTACACGGGGTGTGGCCATTACTATGTTTATGTCAAGCTTGTCTCGCAAGAAATCTGACAACATTGTAAAACAATTTTCATTCGCACTCTCACTAAAGCCATTAAAGATGAGGTTGTTACGGCTGCTTCTTGCCTCTAAGTCAATAGTTTTATATTCCATGAACTTCAGCCTTGACTCGTGCTCATCTAGTTTTAGTTCTATACCCTCTAACATACGTTGAGACGCCAAGCACATGTCAACTTTGCTCTCGATGGCGCACATTTTTGATCAGATTTATCAAAATCAGTTTTACTCCCAATACTTCCTGAACTAACTCGTGGGCGTTTCTTACCGTTAACAATTGTCGTCAACTCCATATCATATGCGTCTATTTCAGCCTCAGGCTGTGTAAACACTGACGTCTCACCTGGGTTTTCGCCATTGACAAATTCAGATGAAATGGACGGTGTGATTCCATGCGAGGTTGACGATGCTGTTAATTCAGAATCAATTACCTGGTTCTCTTGTCATCTTGTTGACATTTGTAGACATAATTATTAAAGTGCAAGTGCCTAAATGTCTCAGTATATTACGATTTTTCGTAAATTTTGCGAGATTTAAAAAAAATGGCGTCCTGTCTAATCAGAAACGGAAGTCAGCTGGGAATCAGGATATAGTCCGATACACTGAAAGTGTTGACAGTTAAAATTCGATTGATAAATGTTTAAAGTATATAGATAAATAAGAAAACGGTTAGAACTTGGTAAAAAGGTCGTTATATTGAAATGTTGACACTACCCAAGTCGTGACAACGAGTAATGGAATAACTCCTAATCCATCGTGCGAGCTGCCCCTGGGGTTCTCTTAACTGTTATAATCATGTCAGGTTCGATGGATCAGTTCTTACTACAAACGGCGTACCTAGAAGACAACATCTGTCTCGTGAATGCTAGCAATTCTTTACGGGTTACAACGTATAGTCTCTGCTCCTTTGTCAGAGCAAACCTTCCATAAGAGTTATAAAAGATTTTTGTTGCTGTTCTTTCCATTCTTTCTATCTGGAACAAGACATATTTCTCTGGTTTAAGTTTGGGCACATACCCCCTAAAACGGCCAGATGTTTCTCCTAGGTTAGGAAAATGAACTTCAAAACTTTGTCCAGAGCATTGCAAAGGCCAGAACCTATTTTGGCAATCTTAATAAACCATACTTCGTATGAAATGCTGTCTTCCTGCGGTCTTCATTTTTTTACCTGCCAATATGCGGAATAAGCATTTAACTTTTAAAACCCAGCAGATTTCCCGCAAATGTGTTACTTGACTTACCAAACTGTACGTGGTCGGGAATGATAGTCGATTTTTGGTAGACTTTTCCTGACCACTGAAATTGGATATGGCTGTCCTAGTTCAAGCCCATGTTTCAACAATATCATTTTATTAATATGTAGATTCATTGAATCATCTTTTCTGAAAGTGAACATTGCACGAACATTACTGGTTTGGGTCTTAACAATTTTTGATTAGCCAGACTTGTGTCTTTTCAATTTTTGTATATGTTGCAATGCTCATAGGACTTTGTCTTATATATTCTTATTGCTAGTGGCTTTTTGATGAGTTTGTCGAACACGCGATCGGACAGAATGATTACTTCTGCTACAATTTCGACAACTGCTTCTAAGACATTTACTTCCACTTCTTTAATGCTGAGCTGGGATGATGATCATAAATGACAAACCGTAATAGTTTCTTTATCAGCATTTTCAATTTCAGCTTCAAACTTTACATCGAAGTAATCACCATGCTGGCTCACACGTGTGCCTACTTCATTGACCCTCTGCCGTTTCACGATTTCCTTGTCCTGGGGGCGTCTGGACAATCACGTATGTAATGTTCCAGCGTTCCACATCCATGATAACAAGGATCATTGTCGATAGAACTCTTAAAGCCTCATCTGGTTTTCTGCATAGACAGTGGCATTTCCTTATCATGTTTCGCATTTCTTCAGTTCAGGCATTTATGCGATTCATATGATCATCTTGTTTGGGCTTATTAACAGCACAGACCATGATTTCTGCTGGTCCGAACGAGGTCCGTTTGCCCTTTTTTAAAACAGCTTGCCTGACATGTTAATATCTCATGATGGGTTCACTAGCATCTTCTATGGATCGTGAACTTTGCATCCAAACACAGTGACCGGTTTCTTCATCCAGACGTCTTTTTTCAGTGTTTATTGATGTACATTTGGTTTGCAACCAGCTTCTCTTACCGTCATATTGAAGGCTTGGGCGAGCACTCTCCATTGGGTTTCTCCTTCGATGAGTATAGTTTGACCGAAATCTTCCTCAATTTCAGGTTCTGACATGGAGCCATCGTCATAGGTCTCTTTACTGTCTTATTCTGGAACTTCACCTTCATAAGTTGGTTTAAACGTCTTAGACCGCTTTATATAAGTGTCTCTTATTCTACTGGATAAATCCTTCTATTCGTCTCTTAATGGACTCAGCGTCCACTGCCAGACTAGAGGAGTGATGGTTTCTATCCACCATGTCTTTATCGTCAGGTAGGTGCTTAAACAAGGAGGATAAGCCCTTCTTGCTCTTTGCTTTCCTGGCACTGAATTCTATGGAGTCGGAAATTTCACTCGATTCCAGGATTTGTGGCATTAAGATTTTTCTTCTTCTTATGAACTTTGCCAGGCTTTACCCTACCCCAGCTGAAGGTAAAATTTATTCCTCACTGTCAAAGTTTATAGTGATCTT
This sequence comes from Sinonovacula constricta, assembly GCA_007844125.1. NCBI lineage: Eukaryota > Metazoa > Mollusca > Bivalvia > Cardiida > Solecurtidae > Sinonovacula > Sinonovacula constricta. Next base: position 11,348,454 of record CM017560.1, on the reverse strand, counting down.
AAAGTTATCTATCAAACAGTATTGGTTATTCCAATACGAGCCTAATTCTGGCTAATTTAAGTAACCAACAAGCTAATTATTACTAACCTACAGCAAAACTATTGATAATCATGGATTTTCGACTAATCAGGATGTAAACTAGCAGAGTATAAATAAATTAATCAAACATATTTTCAACATGGTCTCTTTGACCCAAATTATGGGTCAATTTACATAATATTTAAGACGGATAAGACGGAGTTATTTTCCCATTTTCATGCAATTTAACGGAGCATCCGTTTTCAATGATATTTATATACACAAGGGAAATGGGTAAGTTTTGATATTACTTATGAAGATATTGTCATTTTTCTCTTTTATGTTTGCATATAAAACAACAAATTTAATGAAAATACAGTTTTAAAATATCTATGTCCAGCAAAAGTTAGAAACCTCTAAAATTTTTGCAATTTCTAAAATTGACGTTTGTTCCAGTGAAATTATTAAATTTATTAATATAAGATCATACCTGTATTGAGCTTGTAACTTTTTTCGCTCTATCTTTACATATATAGTTTATTGTATATAGCGTTAAAATTCATGTCAAGCAATAATGTGAATTTTGGGCGACGTAAGATAACGTCATTTCATTTTAGTAATACAATTTACATAAAAGTTTTTGTTGTTTTTGTTAAATGCATATCACTTTCGTGAAATGATTGTTTGTAACAGTTTGTGCTCCTGTTGTAATTCAGATGTTTTGTGTGTGTGCGTGTGTGTGTGTGTGTGTGTGTGAGTGTGTGTGTGTGTGTGTGTTTGTGTGTGTGTCTGTGTGTGTGTGTGTTGTGTGTGTGTTTGTGTGTGTGTTTTATATATATATATTTTCAGTGTCGCCAATCAAGGTAATCTTTATTTTTATGCATGGGCTATGGTAATCACGATGTGAAAGAAGTAAATACAAATCGAAATATCATACACAGGTAGAGAAAAAATATGGTCTTCCATCAGTGATCTTTAACCTGGTTGAATAATATCAAAAAATGAGAGAATAATAATAATATTTACACCCTCTATATAAAGTATATCATATATTTCGTAAAACATCATCAAAGAAAAATATGATGAGACGTTTTACAGTAACAATTTATTTTATTAATCTGTAGATTCTCTGAATCAAAGCATAATTCCGTTTAATATTAACAACGTAAAAGAATGAAATTAAATAACTCAGTCAAAATCGACCAATGTGACTCATAAATTCTCCATAATCGATAAAAGCAAGTAAGGTCAGTCGGGCTAGCGGAAACAAACCACAATTCTAGAGCAAGTCATGCTGTGGATGCTTCTGAAGAGTTCTGCTGATTTCGTATAAGATTACAAAATATTATATAATTGAACTATTTTTTGTACAGGCATTGACACTATCTGAGCATTGCCACTCAGCGGATGTATTATCTTAAAAGGTAGAGAATGGAATGCAACATAAGAAACTATTTTGAAAAAAACAAACAATAACAACACAAAAAACCAACAACAAACAAACAAAGAACATTTAAAAATACGGAAGCATCAATATGAGCTTCTAACAATGTATACTGTTTATATGAGAAATAAACGGAATGCGAGTACAACCGTGTGTTTCAAGTCTGAATGTCAATGGAAATGCCGGGAACGCAAACTACTAAAATGCACTCACACAAAACCCACAAAAAACGAAGTGCCCTCTTACACAAATATCTTGGTACAAACCCGACCCCAATAACCGCATAACGGTGGCGATTACAGCCTAGTTACAAGAAAAGTCGTTGATGCGAAGCATCAAATGCGACGCAAAAACTGATATGGGAGCAAGAAACAAAGACATCTGAAAGTTGTGGTTTTGGGGCGCTGTCGCTTGCAGAGTTATGTGAAAACTGGATTTTGGAAGCATGCAGGATTGGCGCTCCATGACCTTGACTACTCGCGGACAGGTATTCATGCCTGGGGAGAAGTAGTGCTTGACAGAACAAATATGTATGTCCAAGGCGGTTAGACGTGTCAATTGTGTCCAGGCATGCTTCAAATGTTCACAGTAACATTGTTTATCTGTTTAAACTGGTTCATTATATCGTGTAATTCAAATATACATGAAATGCAGATTTATTATTAAATAATGCCGTGTACGAATATCACTCATTGACTACTAGAAAGGGTCGAAATGGGGAGCGAACTACTATTATAACGAGTGGCCCACTGACTATGCCTTATCTACGAGGCTGATATATTTACTTTGTCCAGCGCGGTTCTAGATTTACTCAAAAGAGATCTTGACTGATGTGTTCACATATTTGTCACATCTTTATAATGCTTAAACACATTACTAACTCAAGTGTTTAAATGAAGAGAATACTAATGAACTAGTAAGTTGGGATGGGAGCGAGGTTTTACTTAACCGTTTATTGGGCAAAATAGGTTGGGTTTTTCTACCCTTATATATCTGTTGCAGAAGAGTGGGGTGGGGCGTATTTGTCCACCTTGCCAATTTTTTCAGGGGTTTTAGTCATTTTCCAAACATCATTACGTATATCTAGTCAGAATCAAGAATGCACTACATTTTGTCATATTAACCTCAACGTCATGGTGTCTTAAAACATATTGTGTGGCAACAATTTTACAACAAGTAGTACATTTCCTATTTACAAACTAAAACTTAAAAGAGCATTCATTAGCCCAATTTAGCATTCTACAAAAAGTGCACAAACCACACACAAACATAAATAAGCTCAAGGTCGCTGTAAAGTACATCATGAATTTCAATAACAATAAAAATGATAAAATTGGGCGCTTTTAAAAGCGGTTTCCAAATCTTTTATTATCCGTCTTAAAGAGAGTTTGGAAAATCATCTTCACAAATTTGTATGTTTGAGTAAAAACGATTCTGACCACTGCCTCATTTGTTAAACAGCACAGAAATAATTCGCTCAAAATCCCTAAATAAGCACGATGGGGATTTCTGCCTAAAATAGACATTGAAGTCAGGGCGAATAATCCAGCTGATGACATGTGATGTTAAAAGTAAGTGGTCACGTGTTTTCCTTAGCTCAAAAGATAGGTAACTGTGCAGCGTGGCTCAGAAAAGGAATACATGTTTGTAATGACGAGTGGGTTGTTATACTAAAATTTTCAATATATGTAGGGCATCAATAAAAAGTATTTCGCGAGATCTTTTCTTGTAAAAAGTTAACAAGTTGCTGTCAAGTAAAAGGTTGTATGTCATTCTATATTGGACCGAAATACGACAAAATATCAAACTGACTCATTATTGAAAGCAATATTTAATACTATCCAAGATGGATACTGCTATTGAGTAAATCTGGGGGTAAGGAAATAAGTCTGAACAAATTTTGTTTTCGCAAAATGTTCGTGTAATAAAAGTCTTGGAAAAGGAACAAAATCTCATGTCAAATCTAGTCTCCCTAGTCCATAACCTTAACCTTAACCTCTTGATAAAAAAAACAACTTCAACCATGTTATAAATGCTTGCTTGTGTTGAGCGTTTCTTTAATGATCATCCGGGTCTTTTTGAAAATTTGACATAACGGGTCTAGGGTTTTAATTAGGAGCCATCCGATCCCGAGTGCATAGCCTTAGCCTCTTGACCAAGAACACTTCAGACAGATTATAAAGAAAGGCGTTCTTTGTACATTTTTCGTATGCAAGTGAACCGATCATTCAATCTTTAATAGGGTCCTTTGTAAAATGTATCGTGACAGTGCTAGGGCTTGAATTTGAAACCCTCCGATCAAGAGTCCAAAAAACATCATCTCTTGACCACAAACACTTCACAGATGCAATAAAAAACATTCTTCGCAGCACTGGAAATGCTATTTTTTTAAATTGCGCGGACCTTCGTAAATCGTTAATGTATATTGCGGTAATCATTAAATGTTACATAAACATTGCATCTAAATTTTATCAGATCCCTGTTACGAGATTCAATGGATTGATCAAAAAGAGGTTGTTATTTTTTCTGTCTAAGGACTGTTTCGTTGCTTATAGATAATCTCAATTTGTTAACATGGAACCTGAAAGGACGTAACGAAGAGAATTCTATCTACTTTCGTAAGTAAGGGCGTACAGACTATTCACGTACATTTAGGTAAATGTTTAGAAATGTTAATAATAAAAAGAAAAAAAAATCTCTCGTTTTCTGCCATGTTTGGATGAAAGTTACAGAAATATTTACAAAAAATATATTAATAAATAAATAAAAAATAGAACGCCGTTTACCGAATAAGGACCCGTATTTTATCAGGGTTAGAAAGTCCGCTAAACGGACTTCCTCCATGTGCAAATTTCAGAGAGCATTTTATATATAGGCGTCGCGCTTAACCGCGTCGCCAATTAACACGTATGATTCTGTGTAAAAGTAATCTTGCTATGATTTGTCTGTATATTTTACATTAGATGTATTATATGTTCTACATGTATGCCTGGTATTGCCCAGAAATATGTTACAGTGGTTGAAATATAGTTCAGCACTACATACCTAGTGGAAAAAAAAATCTTATGTCATTGTATCATGCTATCTTGTAGTGTAATGAATGAGTAAGTATTTTCAGCATGTTAAGTAATACACGGTAGCTCACTTGAATAGCAAAATGCATTTTTCTATATATCATTTGGGTATATTTATTTGCAAACGACAGAAAAAAGGTTGCAAAACAACTATTTAGTTGCACTACAATTCCAACGTGTACTACTTCCTTCTGAGCGCTAAAATAATATTAGGCACGACAGTCGAACACTGCGTCCAACGTCACTGTTAATGAACAATGCATTTTTATTATAACTATTATTATTATTATTATTATTATTATTATTATTATTATTATTATTATTATTATTATTACATCACATCCTTTTATTTTAATCTGCCAATTTTATGTGAAATCTTAAAAAGTGACTACGGTAGCTCTACATTTTACATTTTACAATTAAAGAAAGAATACAAGATAGACTATTTTTAATGTAAAGTTGTAGAAAATAAAGAAAGATTAAGGAAAAGAAAGGAAAGTAAAAGGAATTGACAAAGAGGTAAAATGCTTTGTTTAACATTTCAATATTTACCCCTTTTAAGATGTAATATTGAGTACAGAAAACTGTTATCAAAGATACAGAAAGTAAATAATGCCCCAAACAGTTATATGGAACCCAGCTTGGCCCTTTGTTAACCTGGAGACATTCACATTGTTGTTCACAATATATCTGCTAGGTGTAAGATCCCCTGGTATCCTTCTACTCTCTCTCTCTCTCTCTCTCTCACTCTTCTCTCTCGCTCTCTCTCTCTCTTCTGGCACAACAATAATTCTCTGTTACTCAGCTGAATGTTAATTATTTTATTCCATTGTGATTATGAATTTGAATTTAGAGTACAACAACAAAGAGTATTCAAGGGTTGATAATTTAAATTACTTCCCTTGAAAGGGTTACATCATGGGCACGTTTGGATATCTACCCGATATTGGACCAATATATAGAAATGATTTGACTTTTATAAGGTCAAAGGCTTGTTTATTTTCACAATTGGACTAATGGTCGACAAAATATGTATACGATATGATTATATTAAAACCTAGATGTATTAAACAATTGAACTAATGTTGGTGTATATATCCGTACAATCATGGAGAACGGCCGTATATTGTATCATTGTTGTAAACTGATATCAGTTTTCAGATATCGGTCCGATATACAAATGCTTGCTGGGATGTATTGGTTTCTATTCTTGCAAAAAGAAAAAATCGTTTTATTAAGCGTCGCGTTTCACGTTTCGGCGAGCGTTTTCCCTAAATGTTGTGTGTTGTCAGAGTTGTCCGTATATTTCTTTTATCGTTAGTGTTTTAGCGCATTCTCAATTATCTGCTATTTTATACAGCTAGGCTTAATTAATCAGTATTTCCTCTATAGTTTTAATGGTTGTTTTACCTGTGTTGAACTGTTTATGCCAGAAAGGTTTTTCTTAAGTAAAATAAAGACAAATATGTCACCATCTTCTACAATTATACAAAGGTTGTTACCATATACAATAAAATATATAAACGATAATGAATTATGTTTAACAGACCGAGTAAAATAACGCCTTAGTTTGATTATAAACGCGACCATGCATTTTCTAAGCAGATGGTTCATTTCTTTTATTATTTTACAAATTTTAATCATTTAACGATAAATAATAGCACATAACATACATGAATATAAAATACTGATGTTCGCTTAACCAATTATGGTTTCTCTATACCACTTCTTTCCACACCTTGCGATCAATGCCTGGCATCTGCGTTTTCCCTTTATGTGCTGTATTGACAGTATGACCCTGCTTATTGTATATTGCCAGCGAAGCCCCTTTACGCATATTTAGTGAGTGCTTACAATTAACCTAAAAATGGTTACAAACATTATCTGAGTTATGCACACTAAAATCCCAACAAGGAGTGCCCTGTTCTATTCTTAGCCAAAAAATACCCCACAGTCCAAAAGTAACAAACAAGTGATAGTATCACCAAAGAAAGCGTCTGCTTAATATTTACTGGCTATCTTGAAAAAACGTTTATTCTCACAATTTTCTTGCATGGCTTCATCAGCAGTGCTTGTAAACTGTATGACATTACTTCTTAGCTCGTCAAAACGAGCTGCCAGACGTACTGTCTGTCTGCTAACAGCGATTGAATCTCCGATCATAATGTGGATCAAACCAATGCCAAAATATCGTATTGCTTACAAAGGAATAGGGTGCATATAGCATATTTCCTTCGACTTTATGTCAGTGAAAAGCATTCACTGCATGTTCCGTATGGTTTCAAGCATGAAACGAAACCTGTGAAGTACCTTATCACTGTCTAATCCCTCAAGAAGATTTATTCCGTCACAAAAGTTTTAATGTTTGCATTGCTGTACGAACGAGGAGATAAAATAAGCAAAAAACACTTACAACAGTGTTTTATTGCACATTTGATCTCCGCGTTCGTGTCTAGCTATTTTCTCTGCTTGAGTACGGTCTTGAGATTGATTCAAATACCAAAATTAAAATATCTTTGTGGACGCAGATCATTAAGTTGGATTAAAAGTTTGAGCTTTATATAGTCAAGAAACCAGGAAGATTGGATACATGCAGTGATCAATGAAATTATTATTATTGCATGGTAGAGCGTTAAGTGTATAATTATGGGTAACACTATGCTGTATGTTCATGCTGTCGCTGTCTACTGTAACTCATAGCGTTGTGTATGTTTGCGTTTGTAAAATAGTTTGAATGCATCATAAACAGAGGATTATCAAACTCTACTATGTTCTGTTTGCAGAGAATGTCGTCTCTGACGAATCTTAAAAGTCAGCGCAATATATTTCGGACGATAGTTGTCATTGTGGTGTTTATGCTAGTTATATGCCTTTTTAGATACAGGTATGTCGTATTTTTTCACTTCAGATTCCTTTGTTCTCTTATGTATCTTCATTTATTATTCTTCCTCGTGCTCTCCTTTTCCGTTTGGAACTTGCACAGGCGCTGAAATTATTCCAAAATTAAGAAAAACAAGTTTAAAATTGTTTTCTTTGCATCCAAATTACCTTGTAAATTTCTCAAAATCATTACGAACAGGTTTTAATGTTAACATTCGATTTTAACGATTAGGTCATCTTTACTTTTAAGCATACAAAAATAGGTGTGTTTTTGTTCCTTTTCTTGTGTTGCAAGAGCATAGTGGACCATCTACAATAGACATTTTTACATCAAATTGGTTGTACAAAGGATTCTAGGAACAATTCTTCTCTTATACCATGTTTAATTGGTTAAGATGGTCAAAAATACATATATGCCTTCAAGACATCTATCCAGGACGTATTTTTGTATCAATATATCACAATATTTTTTTCAGCTTATATGATATTTTCAAAATTGACAATATTTTTTTCATGAAAATGCAATTTTGCCTTTCTGTTATTTTTGTAACCATTTCAGTGTATTATTATCAGCATATAGGTCAGGGGTTTTCGGTCCGCGATCTTCATAGTTTTCTTGCTCATACAAAATTACAAAAGAAATAATTTATCTTTCAATGTATGATTTTTCTGGACTAGAAAAAAGTGATAAAATATGTGTAAGATGAGGGAAGACTTAATTACATTTTTGCCATAGGTGTCAGTATTCTTGTTTCCAATGTTGTTCTTTTGATTTCATTTTTAGATTCTCATAGTTAAAAATATAATTTTTTCAACATCAAGGCTCATCCGAAATAGTTTCAAATTAGTGTCTCCGCATATTAATTTTCATTTTGTTTTAATTGTCCTTTTACACTATTAATTTATTTAATAATAATAAGATGCCTTCTGCATACCGTGTTAGCTTATATTCTTCATCGTGAATTTCTATTCCTTTCACATCACTGTTATCTTTTTAATTTTGTTGATAATATTTCTGCACACAGGTTAACATGTAAGGTGAAATAGGATATCTGCAATCTATCCCTACTTCAAAACAGCTGATAAAAACAATTAATGTGAACACTGACATGAATATAATATATAATTAGTTTATATTTAGTACAGAGGCCTTTCTATAAAGTAAAAATATTAATGTATAGTAATGGCAAATAATTATCCTTAATTGTCTTATTCAAATCACATTTTATATGTAATACTTTATCTTCTAATTCTCTCTTTTTTTCTTTTTTTTTCTTTTTACATTTAAAACTATAGAAGGGTATTGTTTTTCTTTTTATTTCAATCCGTAGTGCTTCTAGTAAGTTGGGAATTTATTATGAATTGTTGTGTGACATGTCTTAGTCTATATTTACTGTGTCGTATGCTGGCAACCCATATTGTATGGTTACTATATCTACTATTTTATTTATAGTATCAATATATTCTGAATTATTTAGACGTTAGCTCCTGAACTTCGAGAGGCCTTTTCTATGATTGACAGTTGAGAAAGTTAGTTGTAACAATATTTTAGAATGGTCTGACCTGCAGCATCATTTTCGGTGTCTTTAACTCTGTGTGTATAAGGTAAATAAATACCATAAAAATAAATAAAAGTAAATAAAAAAACAAGTCTGCCATGCTGTGTTGCATTTATTTTTTCCACGTACATTTAATTCCATCTCCATTTATTTCCTAAAAGATATCCACATAGATTTTCATTTCTATTACTGATAACATCTTTTTATTTCAATGATGCTGTGTTTTAATTATTTATATCTTTTATAGTCTAATATATGGTTTAATAACTCGAATTCGTTATAACATGCACCTAAACATCGACGGTCCAGACGTAGTAGTAGTAAATATAGTATTGTCCATGTTAAAATAGAATAAATGTCATTGACCGTGTATAAGAAAGTGCATAAGAGAAGTATTCTAATAAACAGGCATTCACTTTTTCCGTGTAGCTGTCTAACCTCACTTTTGACCTACATAACAAATGCTGATGCAGGGTCTGCCCAGTGAATATCAGAGCATCTCGCAAAGGTAGAAATTCCAGCCAACACCATTTACAGTATTGTTTCTATTAAACTCGTGGGGATGCGGTTTTTTAAGTCAGTAAAATTTCTTAATCACGTCACTACAGTATATTGTAGAGTATATATGTGTATAGTACATAATTTGATCCTACATTAAAAATAACTTAATTTGTATCATATGCCACAAAGCAAATCGTTCACACCCGCACTGTCTAACTGCTTCGTAAGTTATAAAGTGTCTATAATGTGGGAAACTTCAAAGTTATGACGCGCAGAGGAAGCATGGAGCGAGCGACTAGTGTAAAAATGTTTTTTTTTCTTACCAACTCAGTTTCTAAAAAAACCCATAAACACGATAAAATAATATGCAAGTTAATGCATCACAAACGCTGCATATCCTTTTGAAAGATCTTTCTTTTTAAGTATTTTTATTAGTTATTAGTATAACTTTGTTATCACAAAGAGGTAATTAAATTCCACACTGCGTGTCCATTTCTTGCTGACAGATTTTATGAGTTTTTTTTAAAAAAGGAACATGCTGATACATTTTTCAATCTTGCTGTCCACAATTGTTTGCAAGATTATGCATATTGTTTTATATCGACTTTAAATAAATATTAATAAAATACACTTTTATTAAATGTCGGAGATAATTTTATGACTTGGTTCTAGATCAAAGAAGCTTGAAATAAGGCAATAAACAATATCACTAATTAAATAATGTAAGAAGCACGCCAATGCAAGGCCACGCTCACAATACCAATGAAATTATGTTGGCGTACGATGACGTAGGTTTTGTAAGTGTAATGTTTACAACTATGGCCACTTGTAATGCACATCACTACATAAAGAAAACATGTGTATTGAATGCGTACCACCGTGTCTGTGTAGCTTTGTGCCTGGCGAATTATGTCATGTAACATAGTAAATAAAAAGGATCAAGCTGATACAATTCAAATTCAAACAAACCAAAACATTCTTTAAATACAACAGGAAGTTACCTCAAAAGGGAGGTTTACACGCGTATTTAGCAATAATATAACCAAAATTTAAATTAAACTTGAAGAAGGACGAGGGAAGTATTTATTTCCAGTATAAATGAAAAGTTTTATCCAAGACACAAGATTTTGTTGCGTGGAAACAAATTAAAACCTTTCCTAATTAAGATGATCTGCCTGTTCATAGAATACTAACAAAGTATACATGTTCAGTTGTGTAAAAACTGGTTGTGTCTAAATCCGTAGCTTATCAGTACTCAGGCTTCATGTAAAGGTGATATCCAACAATGTTCCCCTCTTCAAATACATGTGAAGACAATAAACCACTACCTTTAGGTATTTTAGAATCATCACGTTTCACATGTACGGCCTTGTATAAGTTAAGACGATTTAATAAAGCATCAATACGTATTAGTATATTATGCAATGGCAATACAACGTAAGTCATGAAATATTTAATATGAGTTTTCATCATTGTCTTATCTATTTTAAGACGATATGTTCCGTATCCTGTATAATCAAAGCAATGTTGTTGTTTGTAAATTTTCGGCAAATTGCACTTTTCAAGAGTTAAACGCAAACAATTGCTCTCTTTACATATTTTTAAACGTTCATGGATGTTGCCATATTAAAAAATCAAAAGGTTATTTATAAATAAATATTTTTCATACGTTATCGTTAGAATAAAACAATAAATATATACCTTTAAAAACTATATCAAAATAATATCTTGTTTGTTTAGTCGATTGATGATTTTCCTTTTTGGTGGCAGAATTTACTGCGCTTTGAAAGCACAGGAATGATATTTTATGATGTTTCTTGCCATAGTTCTGTTCAGAGTTGTACATTGAATTCAATTGCGTGTATCATCTTCTGTTTGCCTTATTAAATGTTCCCATTCATCTGTAACCACACAACTTCTTCTTTGTTGGATTGAGGACTATATATCTTGGGACAGCTCGCTTAGATAAAGAATCGCATACGTAGGTCTTTCTATGCACGCAGACAGGTCTTTCCAAAATAAAGAAATGTTCACGTGCTCAGAGATGGACTTGTGCACGTGATGTTTTTTGTAAAAGTAAATTGATCCGGAAACTATATACTGTTTTAAAAATACATTTAACTTACCACAGCAGGAAGACACACACAAATACCAGCATTAAAACATAGGAGCGGATCCAAGATTGTTTGTGTGTGTTTGTTTGTTTGTTTGTTTGTGTGTGTGTTTACCTTCAACACTGACGACTTGCTATGGAGCCACGACTTGCTATGGAGCCAGTCTATTAACAAAACCACCATGGTTTAGTTGTATTTTGTACTGAAAAGCAACAACAACCGCTTAACGTGTTGCATTGGTTAAATGCTTTTTGAAGTAATGATTGGCAAATATATACAATAATCTTCTTCGACACCCCTCTGCTAATGTCAAAGGAAACATAAGAAGTGTGTTTATTGATTTTTATTCCTTGTGGCATTCTTGCATTTTTAATTAAATGCCACACTTGTAGGGTATATACTCTTAATTCATATAATATTATGTCTATCCAACTGACTCATGTCAATAAACTCACTTTCTGATTGCTGTTTGACAAAGACGCTTTATAATCTGCATACACTAAAGACACCAAAAGAGCAAACAACCAATAAAACTACGCTTTCTTTTGTTGTTGCTGTTTTTTTTAATTTAATAATTTTCTGTTTGTAATGCAAAAATTAAGAAATTTGCATTTTTAAGCTTATTCTCTATAAGTCTCTAAATTATAGAAGCATGAAAAAGAATATATTTCATAGTTTAAAGATTGTTTTGTTTATGTCAAATGTATGTAACAATTTCTTGAACATGTTTTGGGGGGAATTTCGGCTTTAGATCGGCGTTCACTCATACTTAATCAAATAAGACGATTTTGTACATTACCTGTTAGCCGGAACAATCGTGAAATAATTATTATCTTTAAATATCATAACGAGGATTTCTGCTTTAAATTGATATCGACGTCAAGGAGTATTGTCCTGATGATGATATGACGTTCACAAAAGTAAGTGGTCACGTGACTTTCTTAGTTTCAAAATTGCTGACTGTGCAGCGTGGCTCAGATAGGAAATACATTTTTGTAGTCTCGGTTGGGTATTATGCTTCACTTTTCACAAAGATTTAGGACACAAATAAACATAAATTCGCGGGATCTTTTTAGGCAACCATAGATCATTTGGTTATTTGAGAAGGAAAGAAATTGGTCGGATACTGTCTTAAAGAGACCAACATTTTCTCAAACATTTTAATCAGTTTTAATTTCCTGTATCTTATACAAATACGCTGCCAATGTCCAGACTATCTTGGCAAGGCCGGGAAATAGCACCGTGATATTGAGTACAGGTCACGAGTTTAGTCCTTTTTTGTCACTTTTCTCTCCAAAGGTTGTTCAGCTAAAATTGCCGATAGTACGAAAAAACGTTCCGTGTCATAAAAATATCATAGAAAATCGTATTGCTAAAGGCAATTTTTCTCTGACGCAACGAAAAGATGCAACGGATATAAATACTGAACTTGCGAAACGAATATACGCACCAAATTTACATAACGAACATTTCCACCGCATCTGAACATATGCACAGAATGCACGCAAAAACACACACATCGAAATTGCGCAACGAACAAACGCACTGATTTTTTTGCCACAAAGATACGCACCGAATTTACGCGTTTATGGAATACTGGCCTAATGTTTTCAAGCTCTGTCCGTCCGTCCGTCCGTCTGTCTGTCTATCCACCCACTTTTCTAATGTTTTGATGTTACTATGATTAAATTAACTTTTTAAATGGTAAAATGATTTGGTTTCATTTTATTTATAATAGAACATGCAAAAAGCATGAAGGTCTTGCTAAAAACAGATTACAGAATTAGCTGGACGAATCTCGATTATGCATAGCAGCCCCTAAGTATATGGAACAGACTGAACACTTTGATAACACATGTATAAAGAAACTATAATATCCCGGTATTTATGTTAGTAAAGGTGTTAAAAAGCACAATTGGCTTCAAAATGAGCTTATTGAAAAACAAATTCGTCCTTTTCCTAGACTATATTTAGCGGACATCCTAATTGCGTTCTAAATATATTAGAAAAGTCCGATCGAGCATTCCATGACATGCACTAGGATATGTAGTGAAGCCTCAAGTAAACATAAATTTAATACTGATACGTTTTTTTAATATAGCAGCTTTGTTATTAAGCACGTTAACTATTAAAATAACCAGGTAAGTATTGTTATTTATTAATGAGATTGTGATCAAGCTGTTTAAAACGCATGAGGCAGGTTCTAAAAATAGCTTACTGCACTGCATAGGCAAAGATGGGATTCACCGTGCTGAAATTGTACCTGTGGTGTTACAAGGTAATTACCACCTAAACCTAGGATTTCAAGAAGGAGCTTAAACCATACCTTTTTAAGTCAACCACCAGAGACTGTCTGTTTACCGCCTTATACATGAAGCTTCTTTTTTCTTTCCAGAGAAAGTTTTCAACAAGTAAATAAGGTAAGTACAACATAACATATATGCATGTATATCAACAGTTTAAATCAAAGAAATTTGGGTTATCTTAGCCCACATATAAAAATTGATATGCCTACATCGCTTAACACTAAATCCTCCAGTTAAACATTCAGTTATTCTGAAAAAACAACAACAACGAAAAACAGAAGATCAAAATCGTGCGATGCATACATTAATAAGTTATATAGAATCAGCATGCCAATGGGAAATGGTCGTGCAATGGACAGTTTTAAATTGCTTATAGGAATAAATTTACAATAACTTTCCATAAAAATGACTTATTTATACCCCAACTGCGTATGAATTGGAATGTGACCTTATCTGGCTTCACAGTCATACACGTTCAGGTATTCGCTTTCTTGTAACATTTATATTTGACTTCGAGGTAAAGGTGTGTAATTATTGATGTACGAGGTAAAGGCTTGTGATTATTGATTTACGAGGTCCCAGTATTATCTATTCTCACAGGTAAAAGGTGTCAAAAAAGGTCGGACGTTAAGAATCTTCAGTTAAGCATGCAAAATGTATATAATTTGCGTATGCTACGGTCCATATATTTTAACGCTAGATCTAACAAGGACCAGCCATTTTACAGCAAAAGGTAATTTAGACAATTTTCTTGCTTCTATCTGAAAAAAAATTTCTTGGTCCAAAGTACGACATTGGTTTAAACAAACTGTGCTTTTGAGTTTACCAAAACAAGCTAACGGTACACCGTTAAGGAAGGAAATTAGGGTAAAAATTCCAACATGCTGATTTTCATTTCAACTGATCATTCTTTACACATTATATACATTTTCATGTTATTTAAATTCTTAAATAGTAATTTGATTTTATAATGTTTGTTTCATTATGTCAATATTATCTTTGATCTCGTGTCTTAATTGATAACTGTGTATTTTAATATTACATTCATTACTCTTCTTTCAGTAAATGTGTATCAACTGCAACATAATAATCCCAATAAACACTAAAATGTATTTAGTCTTAACAATAATAAATACATACAAATAAAAACGTAAGCAAATATTGCTGTTGTTATACTCATACTTTTCACGACCTTTAGATCTATACATGTTTTTATTTAGTTTCAATTAAAATCACATTGAAACTATTATCTTAAAGTGGCATATTGTTTTGCCCATAAGAAATATATGCATCACCAGAAAGTATATGTGTCTTATTTTTAAAAGAAGTTTGCGAACACGTATCTGTAATTTTTACACCCTCTTTCACCATGAACACGATCCTGATAATAAAACAATATAGATCTAGATTTAGATCTAGTGTATTTTTAAATGCCATTTACCAATGCTGTTGCTGGTGATGATAGTGATGACGGTGGTGTGAACGCTGGTCATAATGACATGATGTTGTCAATGGTGATGGAGGGAACAATAATGGTGAGATACATAATCTTTTTCTGGCCAGAAAAAAAAATGTCGCGATTTTGTTACTAATGTTGCACCATGCAGATACATCTAAGGGATGATCGTACTGAAGCTGGAATTACCCGAGGAGTTCCGTTTGTAGTGCCAGCTCACTGTTGTCTTGCTATTACAAGCTAGTGGGGCTGTTATATGCGGATAACATATTTTAACATTGTGCTAGTCGTTATGTATACAAACTACATTACACATATACACATATACGAAGTCCCCGTGGAGCTATCGGTAGGGTAATGGGTTTCTTCACAAGACTTCTCGGGTTCAAATTCTACAAAAATAAGCAAGTTTTATTTTATGCTTCTATTACTTTATTATGGACCCCCATCCTGTTCACTCCAAATTCTTTTGTCAATAAATTACCTTCCAACAACATACAAGTGTAAACTATTATAAAGAAGGTAATCAATTCAAAATGTCTGCGATATATGTTATAAATTTAGTTTTCTTCAATATTTGTGCAGGTTGACGATGTCCTGCCCATAGGGCCTATAATTTACGCAGACTGCCAAAAGATACCACCCCCACCCCGAGGCTCGATCTGGTCGGAGGATGTTTTTTCCAATGACCCAAGGGTAACAACTCTAGACGTTCTTCCAGATCCAGCTTTGTCCCTGATGCGACTGGAAGGAAACGATCACTTTAAACTGAACGATCCGATCCGCATAACCGTCCAGATCTACGACACCAAAGGACGCCTACGCTCCCCTGGCGGTGATCTAGTAAATATTTACTAGATAACAATTACGTCAAAAAGCTTTCATTTGAGCAATTTCCTAGGTAGATAAGAGTTCCAGAGATGAAAAAGAAATAATAGTCCTCACCATTAGATACATTGGGAACAACGTATAGTCATCTGCACTGATAAAAGTTGAATGCAGTTTTCTGGTCTACTGGAAGAATGTTTGCTTAAGCTATATAAGCTATGATTTTTCGACTTGATTACATCTGTAACCCCTTTACGGGATGTTTGCCATTTTTACTATAGGATAGCTTAAATAATTTGGTACCTTCGAACACTACATAAGAAGATGAATTTCGTTTTTGGACAAATCTATCATTCTATGTTTAAGCAATAAAAGCAAACTTAAACGATACTGGCTTATGCGTAAAGCCGTATATCAAAATGTTTAAAAAGAAAAAAAATCATTATAACATGACAAAATGACAGATGTGTACGTAGATTTTTTTAAAAAGTATTTGTTAGTTTTAATGAATTTAATGCGCTTCAATTATCCTCTACTAAGCGGTTACGTGTCTTTTGCGACCAGCATATTCAGCATATAGGGTAGTGAAATGGGTAGCAGAAGCATTAATTTATGATCGAGTTAATTTATGAATAGATTGACACCACATACCGAATTGACTACTCGTGCGTACAACTGTTGCAGTTACGGTTATTATCTATACAATTTGTTTAATTGATATTTAAAATTATTTACTTTGTCTAATACATGTAACACACTACTTACTCTTTATATAAAACGATAGATAAAAACTTGCACCATCCGGAATTTGTCCCAATCTATGTACAATTTTCGGCGATTTAAGGCGCAACCATTTGACGAAGGCATTGGTACACTCAGTATAAATTTGGTGTGAAACATTTAAGCTTTGTAGTGTAAGTAACCAAACTACTACTTATGATGGAGCAATATTTTCTTTGATTTAGTGAGGCACTTTTTATATTCTGAGTCATACGTTGGCATTCTAAAAGCAGTTATGTTGTAGTATTTAATATCTATTAGAGCACGCTTTGCAACAGATCTACTATTTAAGTATTTTTTCTTTACAGACATGCTCACATAAATAGGCAGTTCCTTGGGTGGCTGCTTAATACAAGTTTGACTGTACTTGTTAAACATGGTTAATTCGTTTATTCTGCATCTGTTTACAAAATGCTTATTGACTGCCAAGGTTCGTGTTTGGATTCGAGACCGGGAAAACTATGCAGCGGCATCAGCACAAGTCGTGGACAACAAAGACGGAAGTTACTCGGCATCCACTGTGGCATTCTGGGTCGGGAAACCAGAAATTGTGGCGGCCATTATAAATCCTCGGGAAGTCAGAGCTGCTATGCAACGCAGAAGGTGGGACATTTTTGCATTTCTTTAAATTGCTAAGAACGATTAAATACCACCCACCCACCTTTACTCCCCCCCACCCCTATCGCTTTCTAAAATTCCCTGAACATAGATAAGATGAAATATATGATTTAAATTTAAAAACAACTGATAAAATGGAGGTGGGTTTGATTTTAGAATTCAACAGTTTCCAGGGGAGCATGCTCCTTGTATAAGCACATGTGTACAAGTGTACAGAATCAGTCTTAGAATCATTATTTTCTGATTTCTAATGGTATTTAATGTTTGTATAAAATATAAATGGCATGCACGGATGAGGTAAAACGTGTTAAGTATATAGTAAGGTTGTTAAAACAACTCGATCCGCTCAAGTAACATTTGAAAAAGCTCACACACCCAGGTTAACTCCTAGATTACGATGTCGACGATGTTTACAATACTGATGAGGGAAACGATGCTGACGACAACGATAATAATAATTTTGATGCTGACGATACATTTAACACTGATAATGTTGACGATGATAACGATAATAAAGTTGGTGATGATTAGGTCGACGATGATAATGATAATAATTTAGGTAGTGATTATGACCAATAGAATATGATGATGACGGTTTCTGTGGTGATAGTTATAGAAATTATGATGATGCCAATGATGATGATGATTTTTATTGTGGTGGTATTGATGATGATGATGATGATTATTATTACTATTATTATGAAGATGATGATTTGTTTGAATTACAGGAAGGTATGCCCGCCCCTGAATATCAACACTGCAGTGTTCGAACATCCTCTTAACCGGAATATTTCAGAGGTTACCCCATGTAATTTTACCCCGGAAATGCCTGGGTATACAGAGCTGTGTAACTTGACAGGCGAAAATTTCGGGAGGCCTTGGTACTGTGTGAAACCAAGGTACAGTAGTTCTAAATATATAACAATTATATACAGATGGCAGCAACACAGTCATGATCGTTGTAGCAACAGAAAATTGTTTGAGTCAAACAACAGTCAATTAGTTTTTTATTCTATTTAGTCTATATCATCTTGTAAGCGCTGTTAGCTTCTTATTTAGTTTTGCAGCAACAGCTATACCAAAGTAAACAATGATCACATGAATAAAAGGGTTGTGAAATTCCAAGAACAAACAAACAAGAAGTCTCTTTGAAACAATTTGCGGCCTTGTCGAAGCATAAAACTGTTTACCGTATTTGTCACTGTGGTGTATATTGGCCGAAATTTAGTCATCAAAATTATTGTTCCGTTTACAATATAAAATATTCATTTAAGGGTAAATTATAGTTTTGATTTACGAAGACATAAAACAAACACTCGACAATAAACTGTGCAGTTTGTGTTTTACTTTAATTGTAAATAGCCAGGACTGTAGTTATCAGTCGGAAACATAATTTTTCAATAAAGTATTTTGCCTATTTAATAAAATTGAATTGCAGCATCTAGATATACTTAATTTACCAAAATATTAAAAAAACAACATTTAATGGAATGTTTTTTTATGCATTTGTCTGATAAATACCACTTGGGCTGTTGTGAACGCATTTATCCATCGTTCATCATCTAAAATATAAAATTAAAACTATACAGATCCAAATTTTCAACCTGGCCTGAATGCCTACTTAAAATCATGACCATCCTCGAATTTAACTCAGTAAGGAAAGAACAATGAAATTAGTCCTGTTTCAACTATGGTTAAATAATAAGTTTATTCTGTTTTATATAAATATATTTTTTTATAAAATATTAATAAACATTGTAAGCAATCAGTTTTTCTACTATTGCAACACCTGTGCCAGTATTAAATGCGTTGATATACATACCGACAGTATGCCAACGCATCCAGCGCTTTCATTTTTATCTTGCACATAAGCGACTGGAAATATTCCGACTGGAAATATTCATGCTGTCATTGATTTTTCTTCAGTAACCAAAGGCTCATGTGTAACGACTGGACCACTGTTAGGTGCCTGCGTCTGATACATAAAGGAAATGAACGCTGGAACCTGACTGAGCTAGAAATGCATATGCTTTTTAACACGTAAGTAAACAAAGAAAAAATAGGGTTACATTAACAGATACATTCTTCGAATTTGTGACGAGTAATCTGTCTGTAAACTGCCTTCATGTATTCGTTTGGTTCGATTTTAGATGTCATTTACAGCAAAGACTAAATTCATTAATAATAATAAGAAGAAGTGTAAATGACTAGCATCCTGAACAGCCTGCTTATGATCGCTTGGCAGCTACGGAATGACTAAAGCTATTTAGGCTGAATATACCGAGAGAAATATTCTGCCCATATCTCTCAAAATATATCATAATGCAGCTTATAATGGTATGGTTGGGGTGAATGAACTATTGTAAGAAGGTTTTCCAGTTGACTTGTGGATTTTAAATGGTCGCTGACTGACTGACAACTGATTTATTTAAGGGACAGCACAAACATTCGTATCTTATTGTAACCCCGTCATGTTGCCCAAGCATGAATTAAAAGAGTTTTGACCAATGTGCCAAATAGTGTGCCCAAATGATCGCTGCAAAGTATTTCATAAACACATCTATGAAGAAAATTCCATAAAGTTTTGAGTAAACTAACAATAAATGGATGCCTTACAGCTTTTCAAATGTCAAGAATAATTCCATACTCTTCCATTAGAGAAAACTAACATTGAATGTGTATTGTTAAAATGTGAAGCTATCCTTATTGAGGATGAAAGTGACAGAACTCTTGCACACTGAAAACTTTTTTAGAAATCATAATACATGCATGGTGTACTACTCTGGATAGGCATGGCAGACGAAATCAGAGAAGCAGTCGAAAATTATTCACAATGTCTGGAGACAATCCTTAGGTGACATTCAATCATATTTTGACGGATATTTTGCTTTGTAAGGATTGACCTCTATCGTAATACAATTACAGGTTGAAATACCCATAGATTAAATTACATGAAATATAGAAGTATTGTTCGTGGACTAATTGACTAATTACTCAATTCACAAAAGCAATCAATATATTTTTCAAGAAGTTAGAAAATGACTGTCAGTCTATTATATCATTTTATTAAGTTTGTCACATTTGTACAAGTGCAGCGATATTTATTTTGCACCTGCGTTATCTTTTTCTATATTGCCAACATGTCGATCTGCTTTCGTAGATGTCGAAATAATAATGAATTATAAAATATTAAACGTTAACCTTTTATTTCAGAAAATACCAAGCAATGATTTTACCAACACTGAAAGTAGTCGTTGCGGCAGGTTAGTCATCCATCCTAGTATATCTATCCGATAATAGTATAAAGATTAAATTAAGAATAAAACGGAATTTAACTCTTAGACGCATTGAAAACTGCATGCCGCAACTATTTCAGATATAAGGCCTCATCTGGCTGACACAGTGGGAGGTTAAGAGGCTGGAGGAAGCATAGTGAAAAAGGTAGTAGGTTTACGCCACTGGACAACCAGTCAGCATCAATGTGCATCTACCATAGCACGTTTAGTACACACACTTGTTGGTTAGTTACGCTCCCCACTGTGAGATTTCTCAGAGATGTAGCACTACTATCTTACCTGGTTGGTAGCAGGGGAACTAGAGAGAATGCCACTTTTATTTACTTCAACTAATACTTATTTGTACCGCCCACAGATCACTGAAATACTGTTGTGGGGGGACGATTAACAAAACACAATAATGTTTATTTTTAATTAATTAAGCCATTTATATTTAAATGACAAGAATCCTATTGTATTGTTTTGTTCTCGATTTCATTTCCAGACTCGACAAATAAGAAAGTATTTCAGCCGGATGTGAAGTGCAACATGCTTCCGCGTAGCATGACGTGGCAGCGCTATTCCCCAAAAGGATTCATGTACAAAAATCAGTGGAACAACCGCCAGTGTTATATCGACAGAAACAGACTAAATATCTTGGAATGCATCCGGGGCAAGAGAATCTTGATAATTGGCGATTCAACAGCAAGGCAAATATTTGAGAGCATGGAGAAATGGGTTCCTTGCCAATGGGTCACAGATACATGGGCCCTAAGCGGGAAACATAGACCCGCCAGGTGTATGTTAAAAGAAAACAATCGAACTGTCTTTGACATTATGTGGGCAATGCACGAGCTACCTTTTCTGACAGAAAATGCTCCAAGAAGTTATATGCGTTCAATTGGAATTTACTTAAACGAGATAGCCGATAATGAGGACATAATTCTTATACTTCATATACACGCCCATTTTAATAATTACCACTCTCATGTTTATCACGACGCTGTAAAAGAAATGGGGAAAAGTGTGCTTAAATTATTAAATAGAAACAAGCTTGTGAAAATCATTATAAAGGGACCGCATTCCTTTGCTTTTGTTAACCATGTTACAGCCTACGATTGTCCTGAGGCATATGTTGATGTCCACGAGGACATTTTGTTTGACGAATTAAAGAATTTATATACAAGGGTTTACTATCTGGACGTAAAGGATAGCACCGTTTCAACGGAACAGAAGTTTCTTCATCCCGATGATAATATCATCGATGAAATTGTGACCGAGACCTTTAGTTATATATGTCCTTATTGACAAGAATCGTCAATTAACGTGGACCTACGCATGTCCATCCAAACGTTAAGTTTATGCCTTAATATCTCAATAAGACCAGCATAAAACAATTCAAAACAAGAATAATATGGTTCTTAAGACATAACACAATATCGATTGACCCCTTTATTCGCATCAACTTCTAAACGAACTGGTCAGGGTAAGTTGGAACCCTGCAAATCATAACAAAGGTTGCCATGAATATTCAAACTACATAATATTTGACTCAATAGCGAGGTCAGCAGAGAAATGGACTGACTTCTGATTTCCTTTTATTATTTTGGGGGTCTTTTTTAGCCTTTTGCATATCTAGAACGCCTAAATTTTATTGATGATTTTTGTATTAATTGTATTCGCATAGCATTCAATTACTGTAATTAATGAATTAAAACATCGCGCCTGCCAGCGGTTATAGTGATTTGAGCAATTTATGAGATAGCCATAAGCTGGACTTACAAGCTCACGTGGTCTTTGACAACGTTAAGAGCAGATTGTCAGAACGATTGACATCTCCTCTGACACCGATGTATTTTCATGTCATAAACATGACCACACGGGCGTGGTCATTTTCAATCTGAGGCTATTCAAGAAACCTGTTACGACCCGTCGCGCTATGTAAGTTTATTTATAAAGTGGCATGTTTACTAAACGACGAAATGGTGTAACAGAAAGAACAAGCCAGCAACAAACTAATACAATAATGTTTTATTTTAATAAACAATTAAAACTATGGCGTAATAAAACAATAACAAATAAATGAAAAAAAATTCAGAAGGCAACATAAATGTTAGCTTACAGTTTGTCCCTTTAGGAGGTGTCCCTTTAATAGTCCAATTAAAAATCCAACGTCGAATAATCCTGAAGAGTTTTCGGTAGACTGTTCTCGTAGATAAGCACAGTTGAAATAATCCAAAGGTATAACAGTACACGAATGTTAATAATATAATTCAAAATTCAACAATTTTATATTTATATCACTGTAGAATATAGTAAGTCTACGTAAGTTCCAACACAGAAAGATTTAAGATAGAAGTATTTCCAAACGATATGTCCAATCTCTAAAGCAAACTTTTTATTCAAACTTCCAAACTTAACTTTTATTCGGCAAACGCGCCCTTATATATACCCAAAGAATTTCCAGAACATTCACGTACCCAGAACATTTTTGAAAAGCAGTTAAAAATAAACAACTTAACTTTCTAGCATTAACCTTTTCTTCTAGCAGTTACGCGAATGCTACGTCATCCAAAACACAACGGTAAATAACCCTTAACCTGACTAGCGTAACCTTAAACGCTGATGTACTGTACATAACAAACCTTTTAAAAGCTTTCGCCAACTGACCGTCCTTAAACTGCTGGTTTTTCTTTGTGTGTGTTATGTCTGGTCTGTGTGGGTTATTTTCATTTTTATATTTACCCTGTTTACCTTTTTCTAGAGGTAGTTCAGATTTTACATTTTCTTATTTTCATTATCTTGATATGTGGTGTAAAGCTTCCCTTTGGTGGTCGGCCTATTTCAAAATTGTTCAAAAGATTTTGATCAGTAAAAAATACGGCGGCCAGGGAGTGACCATTTAGTAAATATTTCAATATAGAAAAAAATGAGAAACGCTTTTTGTTAGAAGCTATAGAGATAGAGCATTATATATTTGATATACATTAAGAGGTTCTGTATGAAGACAGTTCAAAGATTTTTTTATCAGTCAAAAACAATGCCGTTTGGTAACTTTGAGTGAGCTTTGTTCCTTAGGTGATCCTGAATCGAGATTTTCAGCGAATTTTAAACTGTTAAAAGTATGTCCGTTACGGACACAGCCACTTTGCATATATGGTTAATTGGGAAAACATTGGAAATCTTCTTGTAAGAAACTACAAGAATTAGAACATTGACCTGTGGTATTCCTGTTTTAAATAATCAGTCAAAAGCATGGCTGCCAGGGGCGTGATCATTTTCATAAATATCTATGTATTAAAAAACGGAAACTGATTATCAAAGTATTACTTGTGTACATGTTTGACATTTATAATAGTCTGTTAAAACATTGCTGATATTCCATGCTCACTATTTCTGAACGTCTACGGCACTCTTGTGGGCAAGTTATCGTGGCCATGTTGTTTCAAACTGAACTCTTTAGATGCTAAAGTTATTGTTATGCTGTTTATAAACTGTAATTTTACTTAGTTACTAACTCTCGATGTAAGTGCTTGCTGTTTGTTGTCTCACTTTGGTAGGCTTTAGTAGTTTTCACTATTTGTTTTATAGGAAAACCGTCAAAAAGTGCGGGGTTAAGGTTTGCGTGCCCCAGTCGGTTTC
Organism: Sinonovacula constricta; assembly: GCA_007844125.1. NCBI lineage: Eukaryota > Metazoa > Mollusca > Bivalvia > Cardiida > Solecurtidae > Sinonovacula > Sinonovacula constricta. Next base: position 11,323,959 of record CM017560.1, on the reverse strand, counting down.
CCGATAACTGTTCTAAGTCGGTTACTGTTGTGTGTGATGTATGTTACTTTTTCATAAGCGTGTGTGCTGTGGTCTAGTGGTAGTTCATTTGTAGTATACGTGTGTACGTGGTACCGCGTAATTCTCATGACAAATTTATAACTTTGAACCTTAACTTTGAACCTTTAAAAATTATGCAATACACACAAAGTGGAAGCGATCTAACCTTAAAAAGTCTGACAAATATCATGACCGTTGGAATAATTTAAATGTCGTAACGTTTTGTAGGCGATAAAGTTGTTAAATAAAACAACCCAGACATTTATCAAAACTTCTTCGGTATTTACGTAACTATATAAAAGCTGGAATATCCGTTTTGTATTATTATTGAAGTACATGTATTTATGATTACCTGAATAAAATCTAAATAACACACGATTCTTTGTTTGGATTTTTATAAAGTAAACTTAGTGTTGTGTTTTAAATAATGTTCACAATAATCAAATAAAGTTCGGATAAGAAATGATTAATACTTCTTATTTATCACAACTTGCTCTCCTGGAGTGACATAAAAGATGGACATAAATATCATATGTAACTAGTTATATAAACAGGTGAATCATAGTGTCTATGGTGTTTTTGTATTCATTTATTTGTAAACGCCTTGATTATAGAAAAGTTGAATGGAGGTTTTATCATATCTGAATTATTAATAATGTGGCATAACGGATCTCCATAGCAGAACGCAACATCATCCCATGATTACAATTTTAATAATGAAAGTTACATTTTACAATCTACCAACAGTGAGGCGTGAATACATTCTCTCTAACGCGTCCAAATCCACTCTCCTCTCAAGCGTATCTCTCCTCGTTCTCTCCGCACTCCTAACATATATAGTCTAAAGCTAATTGCTCATTCGAACTGGGGTCGCATACATATTTGACGATCGTGTCATTCTTACAGTGCACAATTCACGCTTCCCGCCTATATTTGACGTATTCATCAATCTCTGTCCTGAACCGTGCCTCTTTATTGCTATTTTACTATTTCCCCGGTACACAAAATGTATATTGTATCATTGGGTTTTTTATTAATATTATTCATTGTCCTGCTTTATTTTAACTTGCACTTAGTTTAATTAAACGGCACGATGTCTTTAACTAACCAATTATAACCAATTATTGAACCAATTATTATTTTACTGAAAACTTATTAATATGGCAATGTTACATTACAATAATGATTATGAGCTTGAAGGCAGAAGGCTCTCGCCTTACATGGAGGCCTTACGACAGGGACGCAGCAGTCTGAGCAGACGACCCGGTTTGCAACTATCTTAGTTAACAATACTGGACAAGCCAACAGAAATACCCTGTCAAAATCAATCAATGATCCTAAACTATTATGGGAATTCTTCAATACCATGGAATGTGCCGAAACTCGAAATTTCCAAGTCATTCTATAATATGATTTGAACGGTCGACTGTTAGTACTTTTTAGGAAGAGTACAAAATAAATTGTTTATGCTGGAGGATTGCAAGTTTTGACCGTCATCTCCGTAGATTCAACAATGGTGGATACCTTGTTCGAGCATTGCAACATAAACTAAAATCTAAACGGCACAGGGTAAAGTTATTCAGATACAAGCCAAATGTAAAAGTGTGCACAAGGCTGTGACGAGTCAATAGACAAATACGGCTAACCTTATAGGGAGATAGGAATAGTAAGCAAACACATTTGAAACGCGTGTGAAGGGTTTAAACAAGCAAACCGTTCTGACCCTATCACCATTGAAAAGATCGAACAGCAGTAGCAGACGGGTAGATTAGGTGGCCACACACCAGATGTTCTTTTACAAACCAAATGTTTTTTCAACAGGGGTCATTTTGTTCTCCGCGGTTGTTCCGAACATAGATGTAGGTGTTGGAGGGGATGTGTTGCTCAATACGAAATTCTATATTTTGTTTAACAAACGCCAGACAAAGACGCGAACGGGTATGAATCCGAGGGATGTTCGCAGAGTCACTGAAGTTATGGGCAAATTAAAAAAAAAGACAGAGATATTGTCACTATATATAAACAATAAAAACCTCCAAGAAACTATACGTGTGTTCTTAGCTGGAGTTGTAATGGTTAATCATTTTAAGGCATTAGTAAGTAGTTGGCTTTAATTTTCATCATTTCTGGTACCGAGAATTTTATACAGGAAAGACAACTCTTTTCAGACTTTTGGAATATGTTATTTGGATTCCCTCCCTTGCATTGAAGAAAATTATGTACAACAGTAATGAAGACATTAATCATGCTTTTCTCTAGTCATTTCATTTTTTATTTTTGTTTCAATAATATAAAATATCTTCACTTTTACTGGTAGCCATTGACAATGAGAATAAAGTGGACAGTCTATCATATCTCTCTTCTAAATACTACGTGGACATTATGAAATACGTCACTACTTTCATTTCCTGGCGTCATAACTTAAAGTAAACATCAGCGCTTGGGCATCTATTATTTAAATAGATGTTGTTATTTTATCATTGCTTGCATTTGAGAAACCCAAAAGGAAGTGCGGAGGAAGGCAGATTCAACGAATGGCATAGTGTTTACATTGTGTGGAGACATTTAAATTAAATTAACAGTTGTTAGAGTTCATTTCAGGATTCAGGAAATGTTCATTTATGTTTTTCATTTTAGTGGCTGCAATTTTTTTAAACGATGATCTGTTTTTATGGCCATAGAACGCCATGTGAAAGGAAACATGACAAAGCTCTATCAGCATTTCCACATGTACCCAGATTTGAAAAGGCACAGATCAATGGGATTCACATGCAAAGAAAATGTAAAATTTAGATCAAGTCTGTGATCAGTCATTAAACAAAAGAGCAAACCCAATATATATATATATGAATGTATATATTATGTATGTATATATTAAATAACAACATTGACGAATTTACACTGTTAATACATTAATATGTATTGTTACAACGCACATATGCAGTGTTTAGATTTCAACCACATTTAACACTTTTTGTCCGTGTCCACCTAAAAACTAACGAACATGTGAACAGAGCATTAAGCCTTAAAACAGAGCAATTCTTGGAAAGTATCAACTGTCTATATCTATTGTGACGGACAGTAAATAAAAAGTCAAAATATTTCACAGAAGAAGGCTGTTAGTGTCAATAGACCATCTTGTGACTTTTGAAGATAAGCTTTAGTCTTTCACAAATCATTTTTCCTGAAACTGAAATCCAAATTCACACACTTTTCCAGGTACTTGTGTACTCACGTCCATCTGTCCACTCATTTTCACATCTTTCTTCTCATTATTTTATATGATCTTTTTAGAAGTAATTGTAATGTTTAGTTAGTGTCCTGCTTTTTTCGTCACTCATGCCAATAAGTGCATGATTTCTTTTTCTTCTCTCTTCTGCCAGTAGTAATACAATCATATATGATAAAGTGTACCTGCTTCCTTCTGGGATATACATTTCAGTATTCAATGAAAAATTTAATTGCTCTTTAAGAAATACATTTTGAACATTTATCAGAAGGAAAAAATACAAACCAATAAATTTTTCAGAAAAAGAAAATATGATCTGCCATCCCATGCCGAAATAAGTATCTATTTCATGATTTGTCTGCATCATGGATAATATTTGATATCACAAGTTAAGGTAGAGCAAATATAATGCTGCATCACCAGTTAAAGAATATCAAAATTAGAGTTAAAATGCTTCAAAACTTGGGGTTAATGGTTCGAATGTGCACGAATGGTCAACTGTTTTTTTTTCTTTCTACTTTTTCCCTTCTACAATAACTGTTGCATCACTCTACCAGGAAAATTTATAATTTTTAATTTTATTTTTGTAAATGAATTTTAATTATTTGATTTGCGCTAAATTTGATTACAAATTCGTTACCTGGTATATATAATGTCTAAAAAATCAAAACCATGCGATGATATTATTATTTTTATTTTGCAACATCAACAAAAATGCCTTATATAACATTTTAGGCAACTCTGAAATAAATTGTGTGGCTATCGAGAGCTCTGTCATTTTCGCAATAAGGTATATAAACAGAAAAATCGGGAAAATCAGTCTTACACGCGTTGGGTTTGTAAACAATAAATTACATATTTGGGATAGCTGCAGTCAAACCAACATGTTTGATTGGTTTATCTAATGCTATATCTTGTTTCAAAATGATACTCAATAGCAAAACACTTCTCCTAAAGAGGATAAAATATAATATTTGGAGTATGCTTATTTCTAAAAAGGAGACACATTTAATACCAATTTTAGAAAACTAAAATATCCATAAATTCAAATTGGATAGAGAATTTTCTTTAAATTTGGCATACACGTCTACATTAAAGTATACAACTCATCCGTTGTGTTAATTTTCAAATTCTATACATTTTCTATTACCCTTACTTTAGCTTAAATCAAGTTATTTGCTGAAAAAAGGCCTTATTAACCCTGTTGACATTAGAATGAATTCTTATCATTTTCTTTCCAAAATGTATGTACATAAAAAATCCTACATCAATCTTAAAGGTGGTATCAGACTGTTTGCCTATATCTAGTACAAGTAACACCATCTTAAATCTGTTCTGGAGCATTTGTGCTTAATTCTGCATCACCTATACTTTAGTTTAAGCAATGGTTGTAAAGAACATTCTATCAATTGTTAGACATTTCAAATAGAAAAATATATCGCTTTAAATTTCAGTTGTTCCAAAGCTGTTAATAACACGTTCGGGATTTCATAGTGAAATTGACGTCATAGCTGATTACCCGGATGATCATGTCATCTCAAAATATGGTCTCAAATGTACGTGGTCACGTGATTTTCTTAGCTTTATAATACAATGTAGCTAATTGAGCAGCATGGCTCGAATTGGAGATCGATTTTTGTAATGACAAGGATCACCCGAAAATAGCAATGTGTGTGATCCTTTTAGGTAACAATAATTTATTTGGATGCATGACAGAAAAGAAAATGACCAAACTTTGAATACCACCTTGGAAAGATGCGAAATTCACAGAAATTAAAATCTACTTTTGTAACACTGACAATGACGTTGATTCATCACAAATTCTGACCACCCTATGAAACTATGGTCAAATTTCATTTAGACATGTCGGAAGAGCACTCGAAAGAAAAGAAGGCATATTGACCGCATTCACGACAGTATTTTGAAGTATTTTTGAAAATATACGGGATAGATGTATGGTTTTCTTTTCGTCTATATACAATAATAGGCCGTGATTTTCTTTAAAGATTGACTCTGTTTACTCCTGTAAATGCAAACATGGACATATACTTCATACCTGTGTATAGTTTTATACTATGTATACTATTTTTGTATAAATAGGAAGTAAATATAATTTTCTCTATATCCAAACCACACTACCAAACTTATTCAAAGGAACATCTTTCAGGGAACATGTTTCAAAACATCGACATAACTGCATTTAAAGGGCTTTTATTTTGGTTTAATAAATTAACCACAACGTTTTCTGACGATGGTGCTATGTCATGGTAAGACCTGGACGTCGTCAGAATTGGTCGTCTCTCTTGGATATTAGCTAATAAGGCGCAGCAACATTTACTTCACACTTCGAAAAGGAAAAACATTTTGTCTAGCATGTAGTCAGTACGTGAGTTGGTACGTGAGCAGTCAGTATGGTATCTATGCTTAAGGCTTGAGAAGGAACAAGGTATATGTCACCACAACGCACACCAGACCGTGACCGGACACTGCCAATAGGATTATTGACGGCACAATTTCTTCTTGCAGACAGCTAGAGTGTAATCAAACCCATGTCTGACAATGGAAAGTCGGTTTGTTAACTTTTAATATTTATATGGCCAACAAAAGTTATCTTCTTTGACGCAATGCGTATATAACTGTCAATCAAAACGGGAGAGCTATGTTACATGCTTGCATGGGTCTAATGACCTAAAAACGTTAAGCCAGTGTTATTGCGTGCAAAGACGAACCAGAAAAGATAGTTCTAGGTTTGACTTAACAGTAACGTTGACTTGTCTTTGCTGGGATAAGTTGAGGTTCGGGAACATGTGGTTGGTTACCGGGTGGATTATGGTAACTGTCACGGTATCGTCTATCTCTGTTACTTCGAGGGACTGCAAACCAACCGAGTACAAAACAGTATTGATGCAGAAAATCAAACTTCAAGTCATCAGATAACTTATTTACTGTGAGCTTAGAATATGTTAAACACTTTGCCTTCACTTGTATATGACATAAGCGGAACCATTTGTATTTCGTCCTGTCTAAATGTCGTGAAAATTTATTTAAGAATGCAAGTCTGAGAAGACTCATGTAAGGAATACAGTCTAAGTTGTATTACAACATTGCTTACAGGTGAGAATAAAACCTGCCTAACCTATTTTGTTCGAAGTGGCAAACGTATAAATACCTTATATTCGTTTTACGATGTTGTAATCGTACGGTCTGAAACACCTAATGACAACTCTCAACAATTCATTCATTTGTACGAAATATACTTGTCCAAATTCCAAGGAGTAATTAACATTACGCCGAAATTTGATTGACAGGACAAGACGCCTAGCGTTAGCTAATCAGCGCGCTCCATTTGGTCACGTGATTATTTTGTTTTCGGTCGCCATTTTCCTTGGACAAGCTGAGTGCATTTCGTTGACCAAGAAACGGAGGAATAATTCTGATTTTAATAACAAAAAAGCGAGAAGAAAATGGTTAAAAGATGTCAGTGGGGTCTCTGTAATTCAGATAGTCGATATCCGGAACGTTTGACAGGCGGCATCGTTTTTATTCCATTTCCAAAGCCGAAACGTAACTTGGACAAATGTAAAAGATGGATAAAATCGTGTAAGCGTGAACACCACCAGTTGAATGTTGAAAAAATCGACGGAAATTACAACTTTTATCGTCTAACGCATTCTCGTTTTAATATATATGTATATATTCCATCTTTGTTATGACCTACTGCAGTAACTTCTACTCAGATCAAAGAAACAGATCCCCTTTAACTTGAGTAACATCGGACGATTTCGTTGTGATATATGGTAACAAAAATAATAAACACATTATCAAAGGTTAACTGCATTTATAAATCGTGGATTTAATGAAAATTACCCGGATTTACACGAACAGTATGCGTCTGTAACGGAATCTAGGCCGATCGTCATGTGCACACTGTGTGGCTTCTCGCTCTTTCGTTGTGAAAGGAAAACACTAGAATTAACGTCAATTTCTTCCTTCGATCTAAAAGTCAACCTGACTGATTGAATGTAAGATTCATTTGCGTATCGTCTGGCTTGAATTCTTTGCCGAAGTGACGATTTTCTTAGTATAAAATACTCACCAAAGTTCGCTGGTAGATCGCTTAAACAGGCAGCAATGTTTGTTGACAATGGGTCCTACGAGGATTAACATCCGATTAAAATATGGTGCAGAGTATACTATAACATTACATTTAATAACTTTTCAAATCTGGTGTAAATTGCAATAATTATTGAAGTTTGCTCCATTTTCCTTTCAACAAGGAAGATGCCATATAGGTGCGAAATGTATTGCTTCAATTTTTAAACCTCCCGCTTTTGTTATTATGGATATTCCACATTAGGTGTTAATTATATGCTTTGATCAAGACAAATAATAACCACTTCAATTTTCAACACATTCTTTTCAACTGCACCAGTGTTATTCAATTTTCTTACCGACAAAACATAGAAAACATTTATCGCTTTAATTGTGTTTATTTTCAAAGCAGTCATAATTATTTGACATATTTCGCTCACAAACGATAATACATTGGTCATGCTTTGTAATTTATGTTTTAATGTTCATATCTTACATTTAATATTTCATACAACTAACGCACACAATATTTAGTACATACAATAATATTTTCATTGGAGATGATGTGAATTGTATTGACACATGTTTATTGTTATTTATGCCCCTATCAACGAATTGTTGATATATATTATGTAATATATGAATACATATATACATTAAAATCGTTTTTTTATGTCTTTGTATGTCTTTGTTGTGTCTTTGTTGTGTCTTTGCATGTCTCTGTGTGTCTTTGCATGTCTTTTGAAATGTTTAGTAGGACCGTTGACAATAGAGTATTGACCCGATCGACGATAAGATGTCCAAGGTTATCAGATAGTGGGTCACGTGACTCGGTGGGCGGAGCAATCTACCCGCGAGCGTAATGTTAATAACAAATGATAACTACAACAACAGCATATGGACGATTTTCTAACGCATTCCATTAAAGGCTGAACATCTGCTAGCTCTTAACACTGTGGAAGTAAATGTGCAATAACCTTATAATATAATTTTCCGGCGGAGATTTCCGCATAGTTTTTAGTGTTTTACAACCGATGATTTTCAGAGGCGTTGAATATGTCCATTCTTATAGATCCCGACTAGACCCGTAACTGCAAGACAACACCATGATGTAATGTCACAGCTAAAAGGGTAGTAAATAGTTACTTTGTGTAGTGTACACCATGATGAAATGTCATAGCTAAAAGGGCAGTAAATAGTTACTTTGTGTATTGTACACCATGATGTAATGTCATAGCTAAAAGGGCAGTAAATAGTTACTTTGTATATTGTACACCATGCTGTAATGTCACAGCTAAAATGGCAGTTAATAGTTACTTTGTGTATTGAACACCATGATGTAATGTCACAGCAAACAGGGTAGTAAATAGTTACTTTTTGTATTGTACACCATCATGTAATGTCACAGCTAAAAGGGCAGTAAATAGTTACTTTGTATATTGTACACCATGATGTAATATCACAGCAAACAGGGCAGTAAATAGTTACTTTGTGTATTGTACACCATGATGTAATGTCACAGCTAAAAGGGCAGTAAATAGTTACTTTGTGTATTGTACACCATGATGTAATGTCATAGCTAAAAGTGTAGTAAATAGCTACTTTGTGTATTATACACCATGATGTAATGTCACAGAAAACAGGATAGTAAATAGTTACTTTGTGCATTGTACACCATGATGCAATGTCATAACTAAAAGGGCAGTAAATATTTACTTTAAGTATTGTACACCATGATGTAATGCCATAGCTAAAAGGGCAGTAAATAGTTACATCGTGTATTGTACACCATGATGTAATGTCACAGCAAACAGGGTAGTTAATAGTTACTTTGTGTATTGAACACCATGATGTAATGTCACAACTAAAAGGGCAGTAAATAGTTACTTTGTGTATTGTACACCATGATGTAATGTCATAGCTAAAAGGGTAGTAAATAGTTACTTTGTGTATTGTACAACATGAAGTAATGTCATAGCGAAAAGGGCAGTAAATAGTTACTTTGTGTATTGTACACCATGCTGTAATGTCATAGCGAAAAGGGCAGTAAATAGTAATTTTGTGTATTGTACACCATGATGTAATGTCATTGCTAAAAGGGCAATAAATAGTTACTTTGTGTATTGTACACTATGATGTAATGTCGCAGCTAAAATTGCAGTAAAAAGTTACTTTGAATATTGTACACCATGATGTAATTTCATAGCTTAAAGGGCATAACACATTTACTCTGCGTAATGTACACCATGTTGTAAAGTGGCAGATAAAAGGGTAGTTAATAGATACTTTGTGTATTGTACACCATGATGTAATGTCACAGCAAACAGGGCAGTAAATAGTTACTTTGTGTATTGTACACCATGATGTAATGTCATAGCTAAAAGTGTAGTAAATAGTTACTTTGTGTATTATACACCATGATGTAATGTCACAGAAAACAGGATAGTAAATAGTTACTTTGTGTATTGTACACCATGATGCAATGTCATAACTAAAAGGGCAGTAAATATTTACCTTAAGTATTGTACACCATGATGTAATGCCATAGCTAAAAGGGCAGTAAATAATTACATCGTGTATTGTACACCATGATGTAATGTCACAGCAAACAGGGTAGTTAATAGTTACTTTGTGTATTGAACACCATGATGTAATGTCACAACTAAAAGGGCAGTAAATAGTTACTTTGTGTATTGTACACCATGATGTAATGTCATAGCTAAAAGGGTAGTAAATAGTTACTTTGTGTATTGTACAACATGAAGTAATGTCATAGCGAAAAGGGCAGTAAATAGTTACTTTGTGTATTGTACACCATGCTGTAATGTCATAGCGAAAAGGGCAGTAAATAGTAATTTTGTGTATTGTACACCATGATGTAATGTCATTGCTAAAAGGGCAGTAAATAGTTACTTTGTGTATTGTACACTATGATGTAATGTCGCAGCTAAAATTGCAGTAAGAAGTTACTTTGAATATTGTACACCATTATGTAATTTCATAGCTTAAAGGGCATAACACATTTACTATGCGTAATGTACACCATGTTGTAAAGTGGCAGATAAAAGGGTAGTTAATAGATACTTTGTGTATTGTACACCATGATGTAATGTCACAGCTAAAAGGGCAGTAAATAGTTACTTTGTGTATTGTACACCATGATGTAATGTCACAGCTAAAAGAGAAGTAAATAGTTACTTTGTGTATTGTACACCATAATGTAATGTCACAGCTAAAAGGGCAGTAAATAGTTACTTTGTGTATTGTACACCATGATGTAATGTCACAGCTAAAAGGGCAGTAAATAGTTACTTTGTGTATTGTACACCATGATGTAATGTCACAGCTGAAAGGGCAGTAAATAGTTACTTTGTGTATTGTACAACATGATATAATGTCACAGCTAAAAGGGCAGTAAATAGTTACTTTGTGTATTGTACAACATGATATAATGTCACAGCTAAAAGGGCAGTAAATAGTTACTTTGTGTATTGTACAACATGATATAATGTCACAGCTAAAAGGGCAGTAAATAGTTACTTTGTGTATTGTACACCATCATGTAATGTCACAGCTAAAAGGGAAGTAAATAATTACTTTGTGTATTGTACACCATGCTGTAATGTCACAGCTAAAAGGGCAGTAAATAGTTACTTTGTGTATCGTACACCATGCTGTAATGTCACAGCTAAAAGGGCAGTAAATAGGTACTGTGTGTATTGTACACCATCATGTAATGTCACAGATAAAAGGGCAGTAAAAAGTTACTTTGTTTATTGCACACCATGCTGTAATGTCACAGCTAAAAGAGCAGTAAATAGTTACTTAGTGTATTGTACACCATGTTGTAATGTCACAGCTAAAAGGGCAGTAAATAGTTACTTTGTGTATTGTACACCATGATGTAATGTCACAGCTAAAAGGGCAGTAAATAGTTACTTTGTGTATTGTACACCATGATGTAATGTCATAGCTAAAAGTGTAGTAAATAGTTACTTTTTGTATTGTACACCATCATGTAATGTCACAGCTAAAAGGGCAGTAAATAGTTACTTTGTATATTGTACACCATGATGTAATATCACAGCAAACAGGGCAGTAAATAGTTACTTTGTGTATTGTACACCATGATGTAATGTCATAGCTAAAAGTGTAGTAAATAGCTACTTTGTGTATTATACACCATGATGTAATGTCACAGAAAACAGGATAGTAAATAGTTACTTTGTGCATTGTACACCATGATGCAATGTCATAACTAAAAGGGCAGTAAATATTTACTTTAAGTATTGTACACCATGATGTAATGCCATAGCTAAAAGGGCAGTAAATAGTTACATCGTGTATTGTACACCATGATGTAATGTCACAGCAAACAGGGTAGTTAATAGTTACTTTGTGTATTGAACACCATGATGTAATGTCACAACTAAAAGGGCAGTAAATAGTTACTTTGTGTATTGTACACCATGATGTAATGTCATAGCTAAAAGGGTAGTAAATAGTTACTTTGTGTATTGTACAACATGAAGTAATGTCATAGCGAAAAGGGCAGTAAATAGTTACTTTGTGTATTGTACACCATGCTGTAATGTCATAGCGAAAAGGGCAGTAAATAGTAATTTTGTGTGTTGTACACCATGATGTAATGTCATTGCTAAAAGGGCAGTAAATAGTTACTTTGTGTATTGTACACTATGATGTAATGTCGCAGCTAAAATTGCAGTAAAAAGTTACTTTGAATATTGTACACCATTATGTAATTTCATAGCTTAAAGGGCATAACACATTTACTCTGCGTAATGTACACCATGTTGTAAAGTGGCAGATAAAAGGGTAGTTAATAGATACTTTGTGTATTGTACACCATGATGTAATGTCACAGCTAAAAGGGCAGTAAATAGTTACTTTGTGTATTGTACACCATGATGTAATGTCATAGCTAAAAGGGCAGTAAATAGTTACTTTGTGTATTGTACACCATGATGTAATGTCATAGCTAAAAGGGCAGTAAATAGTTACTTTGTGTATTGTACACCATGATGTAATGTCACAGCTAAAAGAGAAGTAAATAGTTACTTTGTGTATTGTACACCATAATGTAATGTCACAGCTAAAAGGGCAGTAAATAGTTACTTTGTGTATTGTACACCATGATGTAATGTCACAGCTAAAAGGGCAGTAAATAGTTACTTTGTGTATTGTACACCATGATGTAATGTCACAGCTGAAAGGGCAGTAAATAGTTACTTTGTGTATTGTACAACATGATATAATGTCACAGCTAAAAGGGCAGTAAATAGTTACTTTGTGTATTGTACAACATGATATAATGTCACAGCTAAAAGGGCAGTAAATAGTTACTTTGTGTATTGTACAACATGATATAATGTCACAGCTAAAAGGGCAGTAAATAGTTACTTTGTGTATTGTACACCATGACGTAATGTCACAGCTAAAAGGGCAGTAAATAGTTACTGTGTGTATTGTACACCATCATGTAATGTCACAGCTAAAAGGGCAGTAAATAGTTACTGTGTGTATTGTACACCATCATGTAATGTCACAGCTAAAAGGGCAGTAAAAAGTTACTTTGTTTATTGCACACCATGCTGTAATGTCACAGCTAAAAGAGCAGTAAATAGTTACTTAGTGTATTGTACACCATGTTGTAATGTCACAGCTAAAAGGGCAGTAAATAGTTACTTTGTGTATTGTACACCATGATGTAATGTCACAGCTAAAAGGGCAGTAAATAGTTACTTTGTGTATTGTACACCATGATGTAATGTCATAGCTAAAAGTGTAGTAAATAGTTACTTTTTGTATTGTACACCATCATGTAATGTCACAGCTAAAATGGCAGTAAATAGTTACTTTGTATATTGTACACCATGATGTAATATCACAGCAAACAGGGCAGTAAATAGTTACTTTGTGTATTGTACACCATGATGTAATGTCACAGCTAAAAGGGCAGTAAATAGTTACTTTGTGTATTGTACACCATGATGTAATGTCATAGCTAAAAGTGTAGTAAATAGCTACTTTGTGTATTATACACCATGATGTAATGTCACAGAAAACAGGATAGTAAATAGTTACTTTGTGCATTGTACACCATGATGCAATGTCATAACTAAAAGGGCAGTAAATATTTACTTTAAGTATTGTACACCATGATGTAATGCCATAGCTAAAAGGGCAGTAAATAGTTACATCGTGTATTGTACACCATGATGTAATGTCACAGCAAACAGGGTAGTTAATAGTTACTTTGTGTATTGAACACCATGATGTAATGTCACAACTAAAATGGCAGTTAATAGTTACTTTGTGTATTGAACACCATGATGTAATGTCACAGCAAACAGGGTAGTAAATAGTTACTTTTTGTATTGTACACCATCATGTAATGTCACAGCTAAAAGGGCAGTAAATAGTTACTTTGTATATTGTACACCATGATGTAATATCACAGCAAACAGGGCAGTAAATAGTTACTTTGTGTATTGTACACCATGATGTAATGTCACAGCTTAAAGGGCAGTAAATAGTTACTTTGTGTATTGTACACCATGATGTAATGTCATAGCTAAAAGTGTAGTAAATAGCTACTTTGTGTATTATACACCATGATGTAATGTCACAGAAAACAGGATAGTAAATAGTTACTTTGTGCATTGTACACCATGATGCAATGTCATAACTAAAAGGGCAGTAAATATTTACTTTAAGTATTGTACACCATGATGTAATGCCATAGCTAAAAGGGCAGTAAATAGTTACATCGTGTATTGTACACCATGATGTAATGTCACAGCAAACAGGGTAGTTAATAGTTACTTTGTGTATTGAACACCATGATGTAATGTCACAACTAAAAGGGCAGTAAATAGTTACTTTGTGTATTGTACACCATGATGTAATGTCATAGCTAAAAGGGTAGTAAATAGTTACTTTGTGTATTGTACAACATGAAGTAATGTCATAGCGAAAAGGGCAGTAAATAGTTACTTTGTGTATTGTACACCATGCTGTAATGTCATAGCGAAAAGGGCAGTAAATAGTAATTTTGTGTATTGTACACCATGATGTAATGTCATTGCTAAAAGGGCAGTAAATAGTTACTTTGTGTATTGTACACTATGATGTAATGTCGCAGCTAAAATTGCAGTAAAAAGTTACTTTGAATATTGTACACCATGATGTAATTTCATAGCTTAAAGGGCATAACACATTTACTCTGCGTAATGTACACCATGTTGTAAAGTGGCAGATAAAAGGGTAGTTAATAGATACTTTGTGTATTGTACACCATGATGTAATGTCATAGCTAAAAGTGTAGTAAATAGTTACTTTGTGTATTATACACCATGATGTAATGTCACAGAAAACAGGATAGTAAATAGTTACTTTGTGCATTGTACACCATGATGCAATGTCATAACTAAAAGGGCAGTAAATATTTACCTTAAGTATTGTACACCATGATGTAATGCCATAGCTAAAAGGGCAGTAAATAGTTACATCGTGTATTGTACACCATGATGTAATGTCACAGCAAACAGGGTAGTTAATAGTTACTTTGTGTATTGAACACCATGATGTAATGTCACAACTAAAAGGGCAGTAAATAGTTACTTTGTGTATTGTACACCATGATGTAATGTCATAGCTAAAAGTGTAGTAAATAGTTACTTTGTGTATTGTACAACATGAAGTAATGTCATAGCGAAAAGGGCAGTAAATAGTTACTTTGTGTATTGTACACCATGCTGTAATGTCATAGCGAAAAGGGCAGTAAATAGTAATTTTGTGTATTGTACACCATGATGTAATGTCATTGCTAAAAGGGCAGTAAATAGTTACTTTGTGTATTGTACACTATGATGTAATGTCGCAGCTAAAATTGCAGTAAGAAGTTACTTTGAATATTGTACACCATTATGTAATTTCATAGCTTAATGGGCATAACACATTTACTCTGCGTAATGTACACCATGTTGTAAAGTGGCAGAGAAAAGGGTAGTTAATAGATACTTTGTGTATTGTACACCATGATGTAATGTCACAGCTAAAAGGGCAGTAAATAGTTACTTTGTGTATTGTACACCATGATGTAATGTCACAGCTAAAAGAGAAGTAAATAGTTACTTTGTGTATTGTACACCATAATGTAATGTCACAGCTAAAAGGGCAGTAAATAGTTACTTTGTGTATTGTACACCATGATGTAATGTCACAGCTAAAAGGGCAGTAAATAGTTACTTTGTGTATTGTACACCATGATGTAATGTCACAGCTGAAAGGGCAGTAAATAGTTACTTTGTGTATTGTACAACATGATATAATGTCACAGCTAAAAGGGCAGTAAATAGTTACTTTGTTTATTGTACAACATGATATAATGTCACAGCTAAAAGGGCAGTAAATAGTTACTTTGTGTATTGTACAACATGATATAATGTCACAGCTAAAAGGGCAGTAAATAGTTACTTTGTGTATTGTACACCATCATGTAATGTCACAGCTAAAAGGGAAGTAAATAATTACTTTGTGTATTGTACCCAATGCTGTAATGTCACAGCTAAAAGGGCAGTAAATAGTTACTTTGTGTATTGTACAACATGATATAATGTCACAGCTAAAAGGGCAGTAAATAGTTACTTTGTGTATTGTACAACATGATATAATGTCACAGCTAAAAGGGCAGTAAATAGTTACTTTGTGTATCGTACACCATGCTGTAATGTCACAGCTAAAAGGGCAGTAAATAGTTACTTTGTTTATTGCACACCATGCTGTAATGTCACAGCTAAAAGAGCAGTAAATAGTTACTTAGTGTATTTTACACCATGTTGTAATGTCACAGCTAAAAGGGCAGTAAATAGTTACTTTGTGTATTGTACACCATGATGTAATGTCACAGCTAAAAGGGCAGTAAATAGTTACTTTGTGTATTGTACACCATGATGTAATGTCATAGCTAAAAGTGTAGTAAATAGTTACTTTGTCTATTGTACACCATAATGTAATGTTATAGCTAAAAGGGCAGTAAATAGTTACTTTGTGTATTGTACACCATGATGTAATGTCATAGCTAAAAGTGTAGTAAATAGTTACTTTGTGTATTGTACACCATAATGTAATGTCACATCTAAATGGGCAGTAAATAGATACTTTTTATATTGTACACCATGATGTAATGTCATAGCTAAAAGGGCAGTAAATAGTTACTTTGTGTATTGTACAACATGATGTAATGTCATAGCTAAAAGTGTAGTAAATAGTTACTTTGTGTATTATACACCATGATGGAATGTCACAGAAAACAGGATAGTAAATAGTTACTTTGTGTATTGTACACCATGATGCAATGTCATAACTAAAAGGGCAGTAAATATTTACTTTAAGTATTGTACACCATGATGTAATGCCATAGCTAAAAGGGCAGTAAATAGTTACATTGTGTATTGTACACCATGATGTAATGTCACAGCAAACAGGGTAGTTAATAGTTACTTTGTGTATTGAACACCATGATGTAATGTCACAACTAAAAGGGCAGTAAATAGTTACTTTGTGTATTGTACACCATGATGTAATGTCATAGCTAAAAGGGTAGTAAATAGTTACTTTGTGTATTGTACAACATGAAGTAATGTCATAGCGAAAAGGGCAGTAAATAGTTACTTTGTGTATTGTACACCATGCTGTAATGTCATAGCGAAAAGGGCAGTAAATAGTAATTTTGTGTATTGTACACTATGATGTAATGTCGCAGCTAAAATTGCAGTAAAAAGTTACTTTGAATATTGTACACCATGATGTAATTTCATAGCTTAAAGGGCATAACACATTTACTCTGCGTAATGTACACCATGTTGTAAAGTGGCAGATAAAAGGGTAGTTAATAGATACTTTGTGTATTGTACACCATGATGTAATGTCAAAGCAAACAGGGCAGTAAATAGTTACTTTGTGTATTGTACACCATGATGTAATGTCATAGCTAAAAGTGTAGTAAATAGTTACTTTGTGTATTATACACCATGATGCAATGTCATAACTAAAAGGGCAGTAAATATTTACTTTAAGTATTGTACACCATGATGTAATGCCATAGCTAAAAGGGCAGTAAATAGTTACATCGTGTATTGTACACCATGATGTAATGTCACAGCAAACAGGGTAGTTAATAGTTACTTTGTGTATTATACACCATGATGTAATGTCACAACTAAAAGGGCAGTAAATAGTTACTTTGTGTATTGTACACCATGATGTAATGTCATAGCTAAAAGGGTAGTAAATAGTTACTTTTTGTATCGTACAACATGAAGTAATGTCATAGCCAAAAGGGCAGTAAATAGTTACTTTGTGTATTGTACACCATGCTGTAATGTCATAGCGAAAAGGGCAGTAAATAGTAATTTTGTGTATTGTACACCATGATGTAATGTCATTGCTAAAAGGGCAGTAAATAGTTACTTTGTGTATTGTACACTATGATGTAATGTCGCAGCTAAAATTGCAGTAAAAAGTTACTTTGAATATTGTACACCATGATGTAATTTCATAGCTTAAAGGGCATAACACATTTACTCTGCGTAATGTACACCATGTTGTAAAGTGGCAGATAAAAGGGTAGTTAATAGATACTTTGTGTATTGTACACCATGATGTAATGTCACAGTTAAAAGGGCAGTAAATAGTTACTTTGTGTATTGTACACCATGATGTAATGTCACAGCTAAAAGAGAAGTGAATAGTTACTTTGTGTATTGTACACCATGATCTAATGTCACAGCTAAAAGGGCAGTAAATAGTTACTTTGTGTATTGTACACCATGATGTAATGTCACAGCTAAAAGGGCAGTAAAAAGTTACTTTGTTTATTGCACACCATGCTGTAATGTCACAGCTAAAAGGGCAGTAAATAGTTACTTTGTGTATTGTACACCATGATGTAATGTCATAGCTAAAAGGGCAGTAAATAGTCACTTAGTGTATTGTACACCATGATGTAATGTCATAGCTAAAAGGGCAGTAAATAGTTACTTTGTGTATTGTACACCATGATGTAATGTCATAGCTAAAAGGGCAGTAAATAGTTACTTTGTGTATTGTACACCATGTTGTAATGTCACAGCTAAAAGGGCAGTAAAAGTTACTTTGTGTATTATACACCATGATGTAATGTCACAACTAAAAGTGTAGTAAATAGTTATTTTGTGTATTATACA
The DNA here is from genome assembly GCA_007844125.1 of Sinonovacula constricta. Lineage (NCBI taxonomy): Eukaryota > Metazoa > Mollusca > Bivalvia > Cardiida > Solecurtidae > Sinonovacula > Sinonovacula constricta. The sequence continues at coordinate 11,305,350 of CM017560.1, read as the reverse complement.
CCATGCTGTAATGTCACAGCTAAAAGTGCAGTAAATAGTTACTTTGTATATTGTACAACATGACGTAATGTCATAGCGAAAAGGGCAGTAAATAGTTACTTTGTGTATTGTACACCATGCTGTAATGTCATAGCGAAAAGGGCAGTAAATAGTAATTTTGTGTATTGTACACCATGATGTAATGTCATAGCTAAAATGGCAGTAAAAAGTTACTTTGTGTATTATACACCATGCTGTAATGTCACAGCTAAAAGTGTAGTAAATAGTTACTTTGTGTATTGTACACCATAATGTAATGTTATAGCTAAAAGGGCAGTAAATAGTTACTTTGTGTATTGTACAACATGATGTAATGTCATAGCTAAAAGGGCAGTAAATAGTTACTTTGTGTATTGTACACCATGATGTAATGTCATAGCTAAAAGGGCAGTAAATAGTTACTTTGTGTATTATACACCATCATGTAATGTCACAGCTAAAAGGGCAGTAAAAAGTTACTTTGTGTATTGCACACCATGCTGTAATGTCACAGCTAAAAGGGCAGTAAAATGTTACTTTGTGTATTGTACACCATGATGTAATGTCACAGCTAAAAGGGCAGTAAAATGTTACTTTGTGTATTGTACAACATGATGTAATGTCATAGCTAAAAGGGCAGTAAATAGTTACTTTGTGTATTGTACACCGTGCTGTAATGTCACAGCTAAATGGGCAGTAAATATATACTTTTTATATTGTACACCATGATGTAATGTCACAGCTAAAATGGCAGTAAAAGTTACTTTGTGTATTATACACCATGATGTAATGTCACAACTAAAAGTGTAGTAAATAGTTATTTTGTGTATTATACACCATGCTGTAATGTCACAGCTAAAAGTGTAGTAAATAGTTACTTTGTATATTGTACACCATGATGTAATGTCACAGCTTAAAGGCCAGTAAATAGTTACTTTGTGTATTGAACACAATGAAGTAATGTCACAGCTAAAAGGGAAGTAAGTAGATACTTTGTATATTTTACACCATGAGATACCAATCAAATCACATCTTTTGCGATGGTACGATATATTCATGAAAAGTATTCCTAAATGCGTCTTTGTCACTTACATTTGTCCGTATAATCATTTAAATTGACAGTTTTAAACGATTTGTGATGGTAACATAAAAGTACACTTTTGTAATATATTACATCAAAATTGATTGGGATGATGAAAACCTTACTTTACTATGTATAAAACCAAGCTTGAAATAAAAAAAAAACTTTTGAAGTGAACTGTTTTCCATTGAGAAACATACGAGATAATTTGGTTGTATCATCACTTGTAAGATTATTCATGGTAGATTTTAAATAAAAATAGCTTAGACTTCAATGTTTTACTTACATTATTACGTATTAACATTACAGAAGATAATTTCAAATGGCTTCAGAAGACATAAAACATCATTTCACCGACACAGAGATGGCCATATTAGCGACGTCCACCTAATTATTAACGGAGGCAGACCAGACCAGACTTATGTCTCTATAAAACCACCGGCGCACCACAGGATAGCTGGAAGTCATCCCCACACAATCAAGACATAAAAATTGCGTTTTGCGTATCAATGACTTGCTGCTGTTTTAAATTTCTAATGTGGTTTTTCAATAGGAAAATACAAAAAATGTCCATTACCACAGATATTTTAATCTGAACTACCTTAAGCGGGTATATAATTAATCAAACTTATGCTGTTGCAACCCGAAGTGGTTTTATGTCATCTGAGTCCGTTTTAGAAGCAACTCCTTCGATGTGTATACGTACAGAAAGAAACATGCCACTTTAAGCCATTTTGAGTAAATTTAAGTAATTTTTTATGACTGAGTCGGACGACTGATGTCACAAAACACACGACGAAGAAAATGGACAAAGCTACAAAAACGACATTCATGATTTTTCTGATCACCCTGCTCTTCTTCTTTAGCAACGTACCTCATTTTATTCTGATGATAATTAAACATTCCAATACGGATTTCGTGCCTAGTTTGAATTTCACTGGGCAGGTATTCTACAATACATTCACCTATTGCTTTTGCATCAACAATGTTGCGAACATTTTTATTTATGGGTTTTGTGATTTCCGTTTCAGATATGAGGTCAAAACTGCGTACATTCGACTTTTAAAATTACTGAGAATAATTTAGATACATATGTTTTCGGTGTATGTATCTAAATTAAAACTTGACAGAAAGTGTTTAAAAAATTATATTTAAAATGACGTATCTGTTGCGGTTTCTTTGTAAATTTACATGCTAACATAAGAATATATGAAAAAGTCTTATGAGCATTGCAACATATACCAAGTTATGACGAAAGCAGTGACGTCATTGAAAATAAATGTCCGCATAGTTTTACATGAGAGAGGGGTACCATTTCGATTTGAAAAACTACACAAAAACTGTTGTTTGTAAATGAAATTAACTTCTTGAATCAGGAAAATAAATGACAAGAGAAAAGTAAATTGTTGTAGCATCTTGTTCATGAGAAGATCACATTGAGGAACCAAAGTCCAATGTCCATAAAAAAATACACATAACAATCCTTATAGGATAAACTAAATGACAACATGCATAAGGAGATTGTTTACGACTGCCACACTGCACAAGTAACATTGTTGTGATCATGAATAAGAATATATGACAGAGTCCTATGAGCATTGCAACATATACCAAAATTTGAAAAGGCACAGGACAAAGTTTTCACATGCAAGTCAAATGTAAAAGTAAAAATAAACCAGTGATGAATCATTTACCAAAAAGAGCAAACCCAACAGATACCGCATTGGAACGGTCAGTCGGCAAAAAGGACCAACTGGGCTGCTTTAACCGGTTTTACAGAGCTCTAACCTTGCACTTACTGGTGGGTTTCTGAAATTCAAGCATTAAAAAGAAAACCTATATATTTGAATAAAATGTCACAAGCGTTGACGTTTTCTTTGATAACGAAAGTAGTGACATCATTGAACATAAATGTCCACATAGTGTTTTATTTCATGCTTTGTGTAAGAAGTGATATAACGAAAAGTGTACTTAGAGAACTACACGATCCGTACGTCATATTTATCTATAGCCAGTCAGCACTATAACTAAATACTTTTCAGTTAATTGGATGTCCATGTAAACATCACGCATTAACACGTATAACCCTTCCTATGTTCATTGGTGTAACTTCTGTTTAGATGTTTGGGTTAATGTTGTTGTCTAACCCTGTCTTTAACATTCTGTACACATAATCCTGTTTTGACACATCCTATGGTCAGTATTAACTAGTCATTTTGTACATTTAAGAGGAAATATTAATCGCTTTTGTATTTAATGGTTGAGTTGTACGTTTGTTCCTAACTTTTGTTATTTTTGTTGATGTATTTGATGTTGTCTTGTGACTATTCTTCCTGATTATACTGTTATTTAACAGTTTCTTTATTTTATTGTCTGCGAATATCTTTAATACTAACCTTTACTGGTCTTGTTATTACTATCAGTTGTATTATTATTATTATGACCAACACATTTTACTTACATCAATATTTTCATTATTCATTTATATTTTTATTTACTTTTCAAGGCCATTATCATTTTACACATTTTGATCTTTTCCAATTTCATTTACCTTTGTTCCATCATTTTCTGATAAGTTTTTACTTTAACCTTACTATCATATCGCCTCTATCCCTCTGAATAAATATATTCTCGTTTATGTATTGACGACTGTATTTTTTTTGTATGTAACTATTTTAATTATTGTTAATTGTTCTCTTATGTCTCAATTGTATCAAACAGAGAAGTACCATGCCGAAGTAGTGGTAAGCATTGTACCATTTGCAACTGACGAATGTAAATAACGTTGTTCCCGCATGGGTTTTTTGTTTATGAGCTAATGCTACATGTAGGCACGAATATGTAAATTTCGGAAAATGTTGTTAATTGCATGTTAATGTGTAATACTGCTGCCCCTTGCATGGACAAAGGTGGTTCCTGTACGAAGCCTTGTATCGTACATAGCAGGTTGCAGCTGTACTGTGTTGTTAAGTCGCCTAGAATGAAGACATTGCGATGTACTAAAGGACAACATTTTCAAATAAAATATACTGACTAACGATAAAAAGTCACCAAGTTGCTTTAGAATATTTCCACCATCTTTTTTTTTGAATCTGGCATTTATCGAGTATTGAAGGTGATGTCTTAAAGAATTCAAGCTTTCCTGTATTAGTATGCTTCATTTTAAGGAATGCCGCAAATGCTGCATAAAAATTATCTCCTTTACAACCTAGGTTGCAGTACCTGGGGCGCGCCGTTTTTACAATTATTACGAAATCGTGTATTTAACGGTAATGTCAGTTTCAGCACCATGGCCCTATCAAAAAGACCTTCTTCAATAATATATCCATAACCGTCCCCACATGTGAAATGCCACATCATTCTAGCGTAGTATTTGATTGATATAGACATCGTCGGGGATTAAAGCAAGACCACAGTCTTCTGTAACTTTAACATTTTATTCTTGGCTCGAACCGCGCCAAGCAAGCTGTCGGCTGGATAGCAAATCCTCTCTGTGGCCTCCAGACTGACTCTTCTCTCTCGCACAACTTGCTTATATACCATTACATCAAAATGGAAATGTCTTGACTTACTTATCAAGGGTTGATCTGCTGCTATTATATAATATAATGCATAACACCGTCTGGCATAGCTATTTGCACTCCCTGAACAGATCCTAATGAAGGTAGTAGTTGTCAGAAAATTGTAGTTTCACGCAAATAAGGAATTGTGTCTGCTAAAGTTAAGTAGAATTCATGTTGTTTGGTTTCATGTTTAATCATACATCGTTTTTCTCATGTTTATATTAGTTGTAGTTGGATTTTAGTAGTTTGTACATATTGTAGAGCACTTAATGTCGAGCACATGTTTGTAAATATTACGCTCATCTAAACCCCTAGAACCCAATGCCGGGCGTCAATTTATTTTCATTGTAACCGTAGTCATATGAAGCAAAGTCACTGACACCTTAGTGCCAAGACCGGTTTTTAAGTCAAGGTAGTGTCAAGAACGGTAGATTCGAACATTATAGTTCAAGAGCAATCTGCCCGCGCACATCCTGACAGTAGTAAATCAGTAAGGGTAATAGTTCGGTGCTATTATGTCATAATCATTACCTGCAGTAACATTGAGGTACGTTATATAGTATGTCGCATTATAGCTAAAGCATTTTAAAGAAAACTGCATCGTGAATCGCGCTTCTTTGGAAGAAAAGATTTGCGTCAACAGACGACGTTGAAACAAGAGCAGTTAAAATCATTTATTAGGAAACGTTAAATAGTATCAGTAGTTGAAGTATTTTATGTATTTGTTTTGCTGTTTATTTGAAGTGTGCGAAAAAACATAAGATAGGTTGCATCAGTCGTCCGACTCGGTCATAAAAAATTACTTATATTTACTCAAAATGGCTTAAAGTGGCATGTTTCTTTTTGTACGTATACACATCGAAGGAGTTGCTTCTAAAACGGACTCAGATGGCATAAAACCACTTCGGGTTGCAACAGCTTAAGTTTGATTAATTATATACCCGCTTAACCCGTTTTGAAAAAGTGTGATACAGTTTCAGAATATTCTGAATTTAGGAATCCCCAATTTATATGTGTAAATAATGTATTACTTTGATGAGATGCACAGATGAGTTTTACACCGTAAGTTTGAGCGAACAACCTTCAGTAAGTGAGAGGATGGAGCGCCTTACAAATCAGATTTTTTTCTTTTTGTGTGGTATGTCTCGCCTATGTGTTTTGACCCTTTTTACATTTGCTCGATACGCATTTGTCTAGAGGTAGTTCAGATAAAAATATCTGTGGTAATGGACATTTTTTTATTTTCCTATTGAAAAACCACATTAGAAATTTAAAACAGCAGCGAGTCATTGATACGCAAAACGCAATTTTTATGTCTTGATTGTGTGGGGATAGCTTTCAGCTATCCTGTGGTGCGCCGGTGGTTTTATAAAGACATAAGTCTGGTCTGGTCTGCCTCCGTTAATAATTAGGTGGACGTCGCTAATATGGCCATATCTGTGTCGGTATAATGATGTTTTATGTCTTCTGAAGCCATTTGAAATTATCTTCTGTAATATTAATACGTAATAATGTAAGTAAAACATTGAAGTCTAAGCTATTTTTATTTAAAATCTACCATGAATAATCTTACAAGTGATGATACAACCAAATTATCTCGTATGTTTCTCAATGGAAAAACAGTTCACTTCAAAAGTTTTTTTTTTAGTTCAAACTTGGTTTTATGCATAGTAAAGTAAGGTTTTCATCATCCCAATCAATTTTGATGTAATATTTACAAAAGTGTACTTTTATATGACCATCACAAATCGTTTAAAACTGTCAATTTAAATGATTATACGGACAAATGTAAGTGACAAATACGCATTTAGGAATACTTTTTATGAATATATCGTACCATCGCAAAAGATGTGATCTGATTGGTATCTCATGGTGTCCAATATACAAAGTATCTATTTACTACACTTTTAGCTGTGACATTACAGCATGGTGTATAATACACAAAGTAAATTTTTTACTGCCCTTTTAGCTGTGACATTACATCATGGTGTACAATATATAAAGTATCTATTTACTGCCCTTTTAGTTGTGACATTACAGCACGGTGTACAATACACAAAGTAACTATTTACTGCCCTTTTAGCTGTGACATTACATCATGGTGTACAATATACAAAGTATCTATTTACTGCCCTTTTAGCTGTGACATTACAGCACGCGTACAATACACAAAGTAACTTTTTACTGCCCTTTTAGCTGTGACATTACAGCATGGTGTACAATACACAAAGTAACTATTTACTGCCCTTTTAGCTGTGACATTACAGCATGGTGTACAATACACAAAGTAACTTTCTACTGCCCTTTTAGCTGTGACATTACATCATGGTGTATAATACACAAAGTAACTTTCTACTGCCCTTTTAGCTGTGACATTACATCATGGTGTATAATACACAAAGTAACTATTAACTGCCCTTTTAGCTGTGGCATTACATCATGGTGTATAATACACAAAGTAACTATTTACTACCCTTTTAGCTATGACATTACATCATGGTGTACAATATACTAAAAGACTATTTTCTGCCCTTTTCGCTATGACATTACTTCATGTTGTACAATACACAAGGTAACTATTTACTACCCTTTTAGCTATGACATTAAATCATGGTGTACAATACACAAAGTAACTATTTACTGCCCTTTTAGCTATGACATTAAAGCATGGTGTACAATACACAAAGTAACTATTTACTACCCTTTTTTCTGTGACATTACAGCATGGTGTACAATAGACAAAGTAACTATTTACTACCTTTTTTTCTGTGACATTACATCATGGTATATAAAACACAAAGTAACTTTTTACTACCCTTTTAGCTATGACATTATATCATGGTGAACAATACACAAAGTAACTATTTACTGCCCTTTTAGCTATAACATTACATTATGGTATACAATACACAAAGTAACTATTTACTACCTTTTTTTTCTGTGACATTACATCATGGTGTATAATACACAAAGTAACTATTTACTAACCTTTAAGCTATGACATTACATCATGGTGTACAATACACAAAGTAACTATTTACTACCCTTTTAGCTATGACATTACATTATGGTGTACAATACACAAAGTAACTATTTACTACCCTGTTTGCTGTGACATTACATCATGGTGTACAATACACAAAGTAACTATTTACTACCCTTTTAGCTATGACATTACATCATGGTGTACAATACACAAAGTAACTATTTACTGCCCTGTTTTTTGTGACATTACATCATGGTGTATAATACACAAAGTAACTATTTACTACCCTTTTAGCTATGACATTACATCATGGTGTACAATACTTAATGTAACTATTTACTACCCTTTTAGCTATGACATTACATCATGGTGTACAATACACAAAGTAACTATTTACTACCCTTTTTTTTGTGACATTACATCATGGTGTATAATACACAAAGTAACTATTTACTACCCTTTTAGCTATGACATTACATCATGGTGTACAATACACAAAGTAACTATTTACTGCCCTTTTAGCTATGACATTACATCATGGTGTACAATACTTAATGTAACTATTTACTACCCTTTTAGCTATGACATTACATCATGGTGTACAATACACAAAGTACCTATTTACTACCCTGTTTTCTGTGACATTACATCATGGTGTATAATACACAAAGTAACTATTTACTACCCTTTTAGCTATGACATTACATCATGGTGTACAATACACAAAGTAACTATTTACTGCCCTTTTAGCTATGACATTACATCATGGTGTACAATACTTAATGTAACTATTTACTACCCTTTTAGCTATGACATTACATCATGGTGTACAATACACAAAGTACCTATTTACTACCCTGTTTTCTGTGACATTACATCATGGTGTATAATACACAAAGTAACTATTTACTACCCTTTTAGCTATGACATTACATCATGGTGTACAATACACAAAGTAACTATTTACTGCCCTTTTAGCTATGACATTACATCATGGTGTACAATACTTAATGTAACTATTTACTACCCTTTTAGCTATGACATTACATCATGGTGTACAATACTTAATGTAACTATTTACTACCCTTTCAGCTATGACATTACATCATGGTGTATAATACACAAAGTAACTATTTACTACACTTTATGCTATGACATTACATCATGGTGTACAATACACATAGTAACTATTTACTGCCCTTTTAGCTGTGACATTACATCATAATGTACAATATACAAAGTAACTATTTACTGCCCTTTTAGCGGTGACATTACATGATGGTGTACAATACACAAAGTAACTATTTACTACCCTGTTTGCTGTGACATTACACCATGGTGTTCAATGCACAAAGTAACTATTTACTGCCCTTTTAGCTGTGACATTACAGCATGGTGTACAATACACAAAGTAACTATTTTTTGCCCTTTTAGCTATGACATTACATCATGGTGTACAATACACAAAGTAACTATTTATTGCCCTTTTAGCTATGACATTACATCATGGTGTTCACTACACAAAGTAACTATTTACTACCCTTTTAGCTGTGACATTACATCATGGTGTTGTCTTGCAGTTATGGGTCTAGTCGGGATCTATAAGAATGGACATATTCAACGCCTTTGAAAATCATCGGTTGTAAAACAATAAAAACTGTGCGGAAATCTCCGCCTGGAAATTATAAGGTTATTGCACATTTACTTCCACAGTGTTAAGAGCTAGCAGATGTTCAGCCTTTAATGGAATGCGTTAGAAAATCGACCATATGCTGTTGTTGTAGTTATCATTTGTAATTGCTCGGTGGAATTTGGACAAGTATATTTCGTACAAATGAATGACATGTTGAGAGTTGTCATTAGGTGTTTCAGACCGTACGATTACAACATCGTAAAACGAATATAAGGTATTTATACGTTTGCCACTTCGAACAAAATAGGTTAGGCAGGTTTTATTCTCACCTGTAAGCACTGTTGTAATAACAACTTAGACTATATTCCTTACATGAGTCTTCTCAGACTTGCATTCTTAAATAAATTTTCACGACATTTAGACAGGACGAAATACAAATGGTTCCGCATATGTCATATACAAGTGAAGGCAAAGTGTTTAACATATTCTAAGCTCACAGTAAATAAGTTAACTGATGACTTGAAGTTTGATTTTCTGCATCAATACTGTTTTATACTCGGTTGGTTTGCAGTCCCTCGAAGTAACAGAGATAGACGATAACGTGACAATTACCATTATCCGCCCGGTAACCAACCACATGTTCCCGAACCTCAACTTATCCCAGCATAGACAAGTCAACGCTTCTGTTAAGTCAAACCTAGAACTATCTTTTCTGATTCGTCTTTGCAGGCAATGACACTGGCTTAACGCTTTTAGGTCATTAGACACATGCAAGCATGTAACATAGCTCTCCCGTTTTGATTGACAGTTATATACGCATTGCGTCAAAGAAGATAACTTTTGTTGGCCATATAAATATTAAAAGTTAACAAACCGACTTTCCATTGTCAGACATGGGTTTGATTACACTCTAGCTGTCTGCAAGAAGAAATTGTGCCGTCAATAATCCTATTGGCAGTGTCCGGTCTCGGTCTGGTGTGCGTTGTGGTGACATGTACCTTGTTCCTTCTCAAGCCTTAAGCATAGATACCATACTGACTGCTCACGTACCAACTCACGTACCGACTACATGCTAGACAAAATGTTTTTCCTTTTCTAAATGTGAAGTAAATGTTGTTGCGCCTTACTAGCTAATATCCAAGAGAGACGACCAATTCTGACGACGTCCAGGTCTTACCCTGACATAGCACCATCGTCAAAAAACGTTGTGGTTAATTTATTAAACCAAAATAAAAGCCCTTTAAATGCAGTTATATCGATGTTTTGAAACATGTTCCCTGAAAGATGTTCCTTTGAATAAGTTTGATAGTGTGGTTTGGATATAGAGAAAATTATATTTACTTCCTATTTATACGAAAATAGTATACATAGTATAAAACTATACATCGTATTAAGTAAAAGTCCATGTTTGCATTTACAGGAGTAAACAGAGTCAATCTTTAAAGAAAATCACGGCCTATTGTTGTATATAGCCGAAAAGAAAACCATACATCTATCCAGTATATTTTCAAAAATACTTCAAAATACTGTCGGCGGGAATGTGGTCAATATGCCTTCTTTTCTTTCGAGTGCTTTTCCGACATGTCAAAATGAAATTTGACCATAGTTTCATAGGGTGGTCAGAATTTGTGATGAATCAACGTCATTGTCAGTGTTACAAAAGTAGATTTTAATTTCTGTGAATTTCGCATCTTTCCAAGGTGGTATTCAAAGTTTGGTCATTTTCTTTTCTGTCATGCGTCCAAATAAATTATTGTTACCTAAAAGGATCACACACATTGCTATTTGCGGGTGATCCTTGTCATTACAAAAATCGATCTCCAATTCGAGCCATGCTGCTCAGTTAGTTACATTGTATTATAAAGCTAAGAAAATCACGTGACGACGTACATTTGAGACCATATTTTGAGATGACATGATCATCCGGTTAATCAGCTATGTTGTCAACATCAATATAAAATCCCGAACGTGTTATTAACAGCTTTGGAATAACTGAAATTTAAAGCGATATATTTTTCTATTTGAAATGTCTAACAATTGATGGAATGTCATTTACAACCATTGCTTAAAGTAAAGTATAGCTGTTGCAGAATTAAGCACAAATTCTCCAGAACAGATTTAAGATGGTGTTACTTGTACTAGATATAGGCAAACAGTCCGATACCACCTTTAAGATTGATGTAGGATTTTTATGTACATACATTTGGAAAGAAAATGATAAGAATTCATTCTAATGTCAACTAATAAGTCCATTTTTTTCAGCAAATATTTAAGGTAAAGCAAGTGTAATAGAAAATGTACAGAATTTGAAAAAATAACACTACGGATGAGTTGTGTAATTTAATGTAGACGTGTATGCCAAATTTAAAGAAAATTCTCCATCCAATTTGAATTTATGGATATTTTAGTTTTCTAAAATTGGTATTAAATGTGTCTCCTTTTTAGAAATAAGGATACTCCAAATATTATATTTTATCCTCTTTAGGAGAAGTGTTTTGCTATTGAGTATCATTTTGAAACAAGATATAGCATTAGATAAACCAATCAAACATGTTACTTAATTGGTTTGACTGCAGCTATCCCAAATATGTAATTTATTGTTTACAAACCCAACGCGTGTAAGACCGATTTTCCCGATTTTTCTGTTTATAGCACCTTATTGCGAAAATGACAGAGCTCTCGATAGCCACACAATTTACTTCAGAGTTGCCTAAAATGTTATATAAGGCATTTTTGTTGATGTTGCAAAATAAAAATAATAATATCATCACATGGTTTTGATTTTTTAGACATTGAATATACCAGGTAACGAATTTGTAATCAAATTTAGCTCAAATCAAATAATTGAAATTCATTTACAAAAATTAAATTAAAAATTATACATTTCCCTGGAAGAGTGATGCAACTTTTATTGTCAAAGGGAAAAAGTAGAAAGAAAAGAAACAGTTGACCATTCGTGCACATTCGAACCATCAACCCCAAGTTTTGAAGCATTTTAACCCTAATTTTGATATTCTTTAACTGGTGATGCAGCATTATATTTGCTTTACCTTAACTTGTGATATCAAATATTAACCATGATGCAGATAAATCATGAAAAAGATACTTATTTCGGCATGGGATGGCACATCATGTCTTCTTTTTCTGAAAAATTCATTGGTTTGTATTTTTTCTTTCTGATAAATGTTCAAAATGTATTCCTTAAAGAGCAGTTAAATTTTTTATTCAATACTGAAATGTATATCCCAGAAGGAAGCAGGTACACTTTATCATATATGATTGTATTACTACTGGCAGAAGCAAGAAGAAAAAAGAAATCATGCACCTATTGGCATGAGTGACGAAAAAAGCAGGACACTAACTAAACATTACAATTACTTCTGAAAAGACCATATAAAGTAATGAGAAGAAAGGTGTGAAAATGAGTGGACAGATGGACGTGAGTACACAAGTACCTGGAAAAGTGTGTGAATTTGGATTTCAGTTTCAGGAAAAATGATTTGTGAAAGACTAAAGCTTATCTTAAAAAGTCACAAGATGGTATAATATTATTTGAAGTGTAGTGCCTTGATAAGATAGACTGACACTAACAGGCTTCTTCTGTGAAATATTTTGACTTTTTATTTACTTTTATGACTGACGTTGACTGTCCGTCACAATAGATATAGACAATTGATACTTTCCAAGAATTGCTCTGTTTTAAGGCTTAATGCTCTGTTCACATGTTCCTTAGTTTTTAGGTGGACACGGACAAAAAGTGTTAAATGTGGTTGAAAAAAATCTAAACACAGCATATGTGCGCTGTAACAATACATATTAATGTATTAACAGTGTAAATTCGTCAATGTTGTTATTTAATATATACATACATAATATATACATTCATAAATATATATTGGGTTTGCTCTTATGTTTAATGACTGATCACAGACTTGATCTAAATTTTACATTTTCTTTGCATGTGAATCCCATTGATCTGTGCCTTTTCAAATCTGGGTACATGTGGAAATGCTGATAGAGCTTTTACATGTTTCCTTTTACATGGCGTTTCTTTGTCCGTCATCCTCATTATTGTTTTATCTGACTGTTCTTGACAGTACATTGCTGGCATCTCCGCCGAGAAAACGTTAATCAAAACAAAGCGCGGAAAGTGTTTTATTCAAAAGCTGCCAGATAACAGCGTTCCTGCAAAGATATGCAGATATATGGCCATAAAAACAGATCATCGTTTAAAAAAATTGCAGCCACTAAAATGAAAAACATAAATGAAATGTCTCCACACAATGTAAACACTATGTCATTCGTTGAATCTGCATTCCTCCGCACTTCCTGGTGGGTTTCTCAAATGCAAGCAATGAAAAAACAACAACATCTATTTAAATAATAGATGCCCAAGCGCTGATGTTTACTTTAAGTTATGACGCCAGGAAAATGAAAGTAGTGACGTATTTCATAATGTCCACGTAGTATTTAGAAGGGAGATATGATAGACTGTCCACTTTATTCTCATGGTCAATGGCTACCAGTAAAAGTGAAGATATTCAATATTATAGAAACAAAAATTAAAAAATGAAATGACTAGAAAAAAGCATGATAAATGTCTTCATTACTGTTGTACATAATTTTCTTCAATGCAAGGGAAGGAATCCAAATAACATATTCCAAAAGTCTGAAAAGAGTTGTCTTTCCTGTATAAAATTCTCGGTATCAGAAATGATGAAAATTAAAGCCAACTACTTACTAATGCCTTAAAATGATTCACCATTACAACTCCAGCTAAAAACACACGTATAGTTTTTTGGAGGTTTTTATTGTTTATATATAGTGACACTATCTCTTTCTTTTTTTTAATTTGCCTATAACTTCAGGGACTCTGCGAACATCCCTCGGATTCATACCCGTTCGCGATTTTGTCTGGCGTTTGTTAAACAAAATATAGGATTTCGTATTGAGCAACACATCACCTCCAACACGTACATCTATGTTCGGAACAACCGCGGAGAACAAAATGACTCCTGTTGAAAAAACATTTGGTTTGTAAAAGAACATCTGGTGTGTGGCCACCTAATCTACCCGTCTGCTACTGCTGTTCGATCTTTTCAATTGTGATAGGGTCAGAACGGTTTGCTTATTTAAACCCTTCACACGCGTTTCAAATGTGTTTGCTTACTATTCATATCTCCCTATAAGGTTAGCCGTATTTGTCTATTGACTCGTCACAGTCTTGTGCACACTTTTACATTTGGCTTGTATCTGAATACCTTTACCCTGTGCCGTTTAGATTTTAGTTTATGTTGCAGTGCTCGAGCAAGGTATCCACCATTGTTAAATCTACGAAGATGACGCTCAAAACTTGCAATCCTCCGGCATAAACAATTTATTTTGTACTCTTCCTAAAAAGTACTAACAGTCGAACGTTCAAATCATATAATAGAATGTCTTGGGAATTTCAAGTTTCGGCACATTCCATGGTATTGAAGAATTCCCATAATAGTTTAGGATCAATGATTGATTTTGACAGGGTATTTCTGTTGGCTTGTCCAGTATTGTTAACTAAGGTGGTTGCAAACCGGGTCGTCTGCTCAGACTGCTGCGTCCCTGTGGTAAGGCCTCCATGTAAGGTGAGAGCCTTCTGCTTTCAAGCTCATAATCATTATTGTAATGTAATATTGCCATATTAATTAGTTTTCAGTTAAATAATAATGGGTTTAATAATTGGTTATAATTGGTTAGTTAAAGACATCGTGCCGTTTAATTAAACTAAGTGCAAGTTTAAATAAAGCAGGACAATGAATAACATGAATAAAAAACCCTATGATACAATATACTTTTTGTGTACCGGGGAAATAGTAAAATAGCAATAAAGAGGCAAGATTCAGGACAGTGATTGATGAATACCAATCTCCAACGCAGTGATCTCCCCCTTTCAGTAAGGAGAATCTCTGCTACCACACAGAAATCCTTCCAGATCTGGAAGGATTTAATTTTTTTACTTTTAATTTTTGTTCAGTAAAATGACAATCGGAATGAATGTGTATGTTAGAAAAACGACTAATATTGGATGAAAAAACAAATTCTAACGATAAAGAAAAAAAAAGAATATATTTATCACTACAATCGTAACAACACGGGCATTTCCGATTGCGAAATTTCAGTGTTACACCGGTTCAATGCAAACAATCAATGGATACTGTTGAAGAAATTCACAAAGTAATAACGGAGTTTTACTCCTCCATAAAAGCGAAACCCAAACAGATCGAGTGTCTGCAGTCTCTGTTGGCAGGCAAAGACGTCATAGCTAATCTGCCTGTTGGTTACTATCGTCACGTGATTTTGTATGATGGCAGTGGTTTTAAGCGAGCGTAGCGATGTCGTAAACCCTGCGCGGAGTTTGGATGAATACGTCAAAATATAGGCGGGAAGAGTGAGTTGTGCACTGTAAGAATGACACGGTCGTCAAAAATGTATGCGACCCCAGTTCGAATGAGCAATTAGCCTTAGACTATATATGTTAGGAGTGCGGAGAGAACGAGGAGAGATACGCTAGGGAGGAGAGTGGATTTGGACGCGTTAGAGAGAGGTATTCACGCCTCACTGTTGGTAGATTATAAAATGTAACTTTCATAAATAAAATTGATATCATGGGATGATGTTGCGTTCTACTATGGAGCCCCGTTATGCCACATTATTAATAATTCAGATATGATAAAACCTCCATTCAACTTTTCTATAATCAAGGCGTTTACAAATAAATGAATACAAAAACACCATAGACACTATGATTTACCTGTTTATATAACTAGTTACATATGATATTTATGTCACTCTTTTATGTCACTCCCGGAGAGCAAGTTGTGATAAATAAGAAGTATTAATCATTTCTTATCCGAACTTTATTTGATTGTTGTGAACATTATTTAAAAACACAAAATTAAGTTTGCTTTATAAAAATCCAAACAAAGAATCGTGTGTTATTTAGATTTTATTCAGGTAATCATAAATACATGTACTTCAAAAATAATACAAAACGGATATTCCAGCTTTTATATAGTTACATAAATACCAAACAAATTTTGATAAATGTATGGGTTGTTCTACTTTACAACTTTATCGCTTACAAAACATTACATTTAAATTATTCCAACGATCATGATATTTGTCAGACTTTTTAAGGTTAGTACGCTTCTACTTTGTGCATAATTTTTAAAGGTTCAAAGTTAAGGTTCACAGTTATAAATTTGTCATGGGAATTACGCGGTACCACGTATACACGTATACTACAAATGAACTACCACTAGACCACAGCACACACGCTTATGTAAAAGTAACATACATCACACACAACAGTTACCGTCTTAGAACAGTCATCGGCAAACCGACTGGGGCACGTAAACCCTCACCCCGCATTTTTTGACGGTTTTCCTCAAAAACAAATCGAGAAAACTACTTAAGCCTACCAAAGTGAGACAGCAAACAGCAAGCACTTACATCGAGAGTTAGTAACTGAACAAAATTACAGTTTATAAACAGCATAACAATAACTTCGGCATCTAAAGAGTTCAGTTTGAAACAAAATGTTCACGATGTCTTGCCCACAAGAGTGCCGTAGACGTTCAGAAATAGTGAGCATGGAATATCAGCAATGTTTTAACAGACCATTATAAATGTCAAACATGTACACAAGTAATATTTTGATAATCAGTTTCCGTTTTTTAATACATAGATATTTATGAAAAAGGTCACGCCCCTGGCAGCCATGCTTTTGACTGATTATTTAAAACAGGAATACCACAGGTCAATGTTCTATATCTTGTTATTTTCTGACAAGAAGATTTCCATTGTTTCCCTAATTTACCATATATGCAAAGTGGCTGTGTTCGTGACGGACATACTTTTAACGGTTTAAAATTCGCTGAAAATCTTGATACAGGATCACCCAAGGAACGAAGCTCACTCAAAGTTACCAAATTGCATTGTTTTTGACTGATAAAAAATCTGTCTTCATACAGAACCTCTTAATGTATATCAAATATATAATGCTCTATCTCTAATAGTTTCTAACAAAAAGCGTTTCTCATTTTTTCTATATGGAAATATATACAAAATGGTCACGCCCTGGCCGCCATATTTTTTGACTGATCAAAATCTTTTGAACAATTTTGAAATAGGCCGACCGCCAAAGGGAAGCTTTACACCACATATCAAGAAAATGAAAATAAGAAAATGTAAAATCTGAACTACCTCTAGAAAAAGGTAAACAGGGTAAATATAAAAGTGAAAAAACCCACACAGACCAGACATAACACACACAAAGAAAAACCAGCAGTTTAAGGACGGTCAGTTGGCGAAAGCTTTTAAAAGGTTTGTTATGTACAGTACACCAGCGTTTAAGGTTACGCTAGTCAGGTTAAGGGTTATTTACCGTTGTGTTTTGGATGACGTAGCATTGGCGTAACTGGTAGAAGAAAAGGATAATGCTAGAAAGTTAAGTTGTTTATTTTTAACTGCTTTTCGAAAATGTTCTGGGTACGTGAATGTTCTGGAAATTCTTTGGGTATCAGGGTTCGACATTAACTTTTTTAAGAGCTGGACCTGTGGTCCAGCAACTTAGAAAACTTACTAGACCTGACCTAAACTGGACTAGACCAAAATGTAAACACAGAATACACATACAAGCATACTTAAATCAAATTGTTATAAGAGTTCAAGCATTGTGTTGCAATAACATACCAATATAACTAAGTATGAGATATTTATGACTAGAAAATTAGTATGAAACTTAATATTCTATTAATGCAACTTAGGTATGATTATACTTAATTTTAGTCTTAGTCTAATATAGGTATCATTCATCGGTACTAATATGACTAGAAAGTTAATTATGACCATAACTACATGACTAGATGTTTTTATACAACTGAACAGGCTAGACTCACATGACTGATTGTCAACCTGCTGTATTTATTTTCCTAGTATAGGATGTAACAAAAGTAGTGAGCGGTGAGCTGTACCTAAGATCATATTTCCGTTGGTGAGATATATGTGACTCAGATTCAGAATGTCCATTTATATAATCTATTCTAAAATTGTCCGTACCGACAACAAATCCTCCACACTCTTCAAACTATCTGCATGTCTTACAAAGCATATCAATGCTCTTTTCTTCAAAATCTAGCCAAGTAGTCTCATCTGTTTGACAAAACGATCTTATCTGCTTTGTTTTGTCATACAGTTTCTTTGAAGCATCCTTCCTCATTGGTTTCGTATTACAAGTTTACAAGTTCATTTACTCTCAGCACATAACATTTATGTGAAATGAGGTACAATGATAATGTTCAAGATACAATAGAATAGAACCGAACCAGGCTGTGTTGAGGTGAGGAAGTTCAGTACAACAAATATTTCAAAGAACAACAACAATAGTAAGAAATGTGTTAGCCAGGCGAGTCTTTAACAGTTTCAAGTACTAAACGAAAGAACTTGCTTAATTTGTTCAGTGATTCAAGGTCATTTTCACACATTACCATCTTAAATAATATTGTATTTGGATGATGTGTTTTGTTATCTATTTGTTATCTCGAAAAACCAAACTTAAGTTCCTCGACGTTTTTGTGTCATCTGCGCAGAGTGCGTTATAAACAAACCGTATAATAGTCTGTTGTCGTAATGCTTGGGATTCCAACAGTACAGATAGTATTTGTGCATTTTTTATCTCTCGCATTTTTATGTCAATATTATAAATAATAATAGGAAAATTCCGTAAACATAAAAAATAAGAAATAAGATGAAGAAATAACCATTCGTATCCTGCTTAACAATAAGTATTACGACATTGGATATTTTACAAGTGCGTGGGGGGGGGGGGAAGCAATCGGAACACCTCGGATAATTCACGAATCATCTCTCGGATGTATGTAGGTAGTCGGATTATCTAGGCCATTTCCCTAAATGACAGACGTCAAAACAAAAATGGCAGCTCGGATGACAGCTCACTTTAGTACGGTGCCTGTAAAACTTCACTTTGTGGCTGCTTCAAATTTAAATCATCCGAGTTTAATTTACCCGGCGGAGCAAAGTCACAGCTGTCAAACGACGCCATTGTTTATGTTTTGTGCGAACTACATTTTAAGCATATTCTTCCGACTTCCGGCGAACAAAATGATCGTGAGTTCTGTAAGTATTATTGCACGAGATACATCCGAGGGATGATTGTCCCGAGGACGGAATTACCCGAGGAGTTCCGATTGGGGGAAAAGCAATCGGAACACCTCGGATAATTCACGAATCATCTTTCGGATGTATGAAGGTTGTCGGATCACCTCGGCCATTTCAATAAATGGGACTGCTTTTGTGACAGACGTCAAAACAAAGATGGCAGCTCGGATGACGGCTCACTACACTATGGCGCCTGTAAGACTTCACTTTGTGGCGCCTTCAATTTTAGATCATCCAGGTTTAATTTACCCACCGCAGCAGACATGCAGCTGCCAAACGATGCCGTTGTTCATGTTTTGTGCGAACTATATTTTAGGCATATTCTTCTTCCGACGAACAAAACGATCGTGATTTCCTTAAGTAGGCCCCTACCATTGCACCAGATACAGCCGAAGGATGATTGTCCCGAGGACGAAATTACTAAATAAGTTCCGATTAGGGAGAAAAGCCTCGTTCTGAAAACACAAGCCAATGAGTGAACGCATGTCAAGGTTGTTACTAAATATACTGCTAAATATAGCACACCCGGGTTTCCCAAGAAACTGTATCGGCAATGTCAATAGTTTGACCGAGTTTAACCATTATAAATATTATTATTATTTACTTTTGATTCATTCATAGGCAGATTTTCGGCGAACTTTGTCCGATTTAGAACACGACCAGTTGGTCCAGCTAGCCTAGTACTTAGCTAGACCAGACCACCGATCTACTAGTGAATGTCGTTCGGTCGGGCTTTAATGTCGAACCCTGGGTATATATAAGGGCGCGTTTGCCGAATTAAAGTTAAGTTTGGAAGTTTGAATAAAAAGTGTGCTTTAGAGATTGGACATATCGTTTGGAAATACTTGCAGCTTCTATCTTAAATCTTTCTGTGTTGGAACTTACGTAGACTTACTATATTCTACAGTGATATAAATATAAAATTGTTGAATTTGGAATTATATTATTAACATTCGTGTATTGTTTTACCTTTGGATTATTTCAACTGTGCTTATCTACGACAACCCTCTACCGAAAACTCTTTAGGATTATTCGACGTTGGATCATTAATTGGACTATTAAAGGGACAACTCCTAAAGGGACAAACTGTAAGCTAACATTTACTTTGCCTTCTGATTTTTTTTTCATTTATTTGTTATTGTTTTATTACGCCATAGTTTTAATTGTTTATTAAAATAAAACATTATTGTACTAGTTTGTTGCTGGCTTGTTCTTTCTGTTACACCATTTCGTCGTTTAGTAAACATGCCACTTTATAAATAAACTTACATAGCGCGACGGGTCGTAACAGGTTTCTTGAATAGTCTCAGATTGAAAATGACCACGCCCCGTGTGGTCATGTTTTTGACATGAAAATACATCGGTGTCAGAGGAGATGTCAATCGTTCTGACAATCTGCTCTTAACGTTGTCAAAGACCACGTGAGCTTGTAAGTCCAGCTTATGGCTATCTCTTTAATTGCTCAAATCACTATAACCGCTGGCAGGCGCGATGTTTTAATTCATTAATTACAGTAATTGAATGATATGCGAATAAAATTAATACAAAAATCATCAATAAAATTAAGGCGTTCTAAATATGCAAAAGGCTAAAAAAGACCCCCAAAATAATAAAAGGAAATCAGAAGTCAGTCCATTTCTCTGCTGACCTCGCTATTGAATCAAGCATTATGTAGTTTGAATATTCATGGCAACCTTTGTTATGATTTGCAGGGTTCCAACTTACCCTGACCAGTTCGTTTAGAAGTTGATGCGAATAAAGGGGTCAATCGCTATTGTGTTATGTCCTAAGAAACATATTATTCTTGTTTTGAATTGTTTTATACTGGTCTTATTGAGATATTAAGGCATAAACTTAACGTTTGGATGGACATGCGTAGGTCCACGTTAATTGACGATCCTGGTCAATAAGGACATATATAACTAAAGGTCTCGGTCACAATTTCATCGATGATGTTATCATCGGGATGAAGAAACTTCTGTTCCGTTGAAACTGTGCTATCCTTTACGTCCAGATAGTAAACCCTTGAATATAAATCCTTTAATTCGTCAAACAAAATGTCCTCGTGGACATCAACATATGCCTCAGGACAATCGTAGGCTGTAACATGGTTAACAAAAGCAAAGGAATGCGGTCCCTTTATAATGATTTTCACAAGTTTGTTTCTATTTAATAATTTAAGCACACTTTTCCCCATTTCCTTTACAGCGTTGTGATAAACATGAGAGTGGTAATTATTAAAATGAGCGTGTATATGAAGTATAAGAATAATATCCTCATTATCAGCTATCTCGTTTAAGTAAATTCCAATTGAACGCATATAACTTCTTGGAGCATTTTCTGTCAAAAAGGGTAGCTCGTGCATTGCCCACATAATGTCAAAGACAGTTCGATTGTTTTCTTTCAACATACACCTGGCGGGTCTATGTTTCCCGCTAAGGGCCCATGTATCTGTGACCCATTGGCAAGGAACCCATTTCTCCATCCTCTCAAATATTTGCCTTGCTGTTGAATCGCCAATTATCAAGATTCTCTTGCCCCGGATGCATTCCAAGATGTTTAGTCTGTTTCTGTCGACGTAACACTGGCGGTTGATCCACTTATTTTTGTACATGAATCCTTTAGGGGAATAGCGCTGCCATGTCATGCTACGCGGAAGCATGTTGCACTTCACATCCGGCTGAAATACTTTCTTATTTGTCGAGCCTGTAAATTAAATCGAGAACAAAACAATACAATAGGATTATTGTCATTTAAATATAAATGGCTTAATTAATTAAGAATAAATATTAGTGTTTTTTGTTAATCGTACCACCAACATTATTTCAGTGATCTGTGGGCGGTACATATAAGTATTATTTGAATTAAATAAAAGTGTCATTCTACTTCTTTTTTCACTATGCTTCCTCCAGCCGCTTTACCCCCACCGTGTCAGCCAGATGAGGCATTATAGTTGAAACAGTTGCGGCATACAGTTTTCAATGCGTCTAAGAGTTAAATTCCGTTTTATTTTTAATTGAATCTTTATACTATTAACGGATAGACATACTAGGATGGATGACTAACCTGCCGCAACGACTACTTTCAGTGTTGGTAAAATCATTGCTTGGTATTTACTGAAATAAAAGGTTAACGTTTAATATTTTATTATTCATTATTATTTTGACATCTACAAAAGCAGATCGGCATGTTGGCAATATAGTAAAAGATAACGCAGGTGCAAAATAAATACCGCTGCACTTGTACAAATGTGACAAACTTAATAAAATGATATAATAGACTAACAGTCATCTTCTAACTTCTTGAAAATATGTTAATTGCTTTTGTGAATTGAGTAACTAGTCAATTAGTCCACGAACAATACTTCTATATTTCATGCTATTTAATATATGGGTATTTCAAGCTGTAATTTCAATACGCAAAAGGTCAATCCTTACAAAGCAAAAGATTCGTCAAAATATTGTTAAATGTCACCTAAGGATTGTCTCCAGACATTGTGAATAATTTTCGACTGCTTCTCTGATTTCGTCTGCTATGCCTATCCAGAGTAGTACACCATGCATGTATTATGATATCTAAAAAAGTTTTCAGTGTGCAAGGGTTCTGTCACTTTCATCCTCAATAAGGATAGCTTCACATTTTAACAATACACATTTAATGTTAGTTTTCTCTAATAGAAGAGTATGGAATTATTCTTGACATTTGACATTTGAAAACCTGTAAGGCATCCATTTATTATTAGTTCACTCAAAACTTTATGGAATTTTCTTCATAGATGTGTTTATGAAATACTTTGCAGCGATCATTTGAGCACACTATTTAGCATATTGGTAAAAACTCTTTTAAGTCATGCTTGGGCAACATGACGGGGTCACAACAAAATACAAATGTATGTGCTGTCCCTTAAATAAGTCAGTCAGTCAGCGACCATTTAAAATCCACAAGTCAACTGGAAAACCTTCTTACATTAACTCATTCACCCCGACCATACCATTTAAAGCTGCATTATGATATATTTTGAGAGATATGGGCAGAATATTTCTCTCGGTATATTCAGCCTAAATAGCTTTAGTCATTCCGTAGCTGTCAAGCGGTCGTAAGCAGACTGTTCAGGATGCTAGTCATTTACACTTCTTATTTAATGAATTAAGTCTTTGCTGTAAATGACATCTGAAATCGAACCAAACGACTACATGAAGGCAGTTTACAGACAGATTACTCGTCACAAATTTGAAGAATGTATCTGTAAATGTAACTTTTTTTCTTTGTTTACTTACGTGTTAAAAAGCATATGCATTTCTAGCTCAGTCAGGTTCCAGCGTTCATTTCCTTTATGTATCAGACGCAAGCACCTAACAGTGGTCCAGTCGTTACACATGAGCCTTTGGTTACTGAAGAAAAACAGCAGCATAAATATTTTCAGTCGCTTTTGGCAAGATAAAAATGAAAGCGCTGGATGCGTTAATATACTGTCGGTATGTATATCAACGCATTTAATACTGGAACAGGTGTTGCAATAGTAGAAAAACTGATTGCTTACAATGTTTATTAATATTTTATAAAAAGTATATTTAGATTAAACAGAATAAACTTATTATTCAACCATAGTTGAAACAGGACCATTTTCATTGTTCTTTCCTTACTGAGTTAAATTCGATGTTGGTCATAATTTTAAGTAGGCATTCAGGCCAAGTTGAAAATTTGGATCTGTATAGTTTTCACAAGTAAATTTTAGATGATGAACGATGGATAAATGCATTTACAACAGCCCAAGTGATGTTCATCAGAAAAATGCATAAAAACATTCCATCAAATGTTTGTTTTTTTTAAATATTTTGGTTAATTTAGTATATCAAAATGTTGTAATTCAATTATATTAAATAGGCAAAATACTTTATTGAAGAATTATTTTTCCGACTGATAACTACAGTCCTGGCTATTTACAATTAAAGTAAAACACCAACTGCACAGTTTATTGTCGAGTGTTTGTTTTATGTCTTCGTAAATCAAAACTAGAATTTGCCCTTAAATAAATATTATATATTATATACCGAACAATAATTTTGATGACTAAATTTCGGCCAATATACACCACAGTGACAAATACGGTAAACATTTTTATGCTTCGAAAAGGCCGCAAATTGTTTCAAAGAGACTTCTTGTTTGTTTGTTCTTGGAATTTCACAACCCTTCAATTCATGTGATCATTGTTTACTATGGTATAGCTGTTGCTGCAAAACTAAATAAGAAGCTTACAGCGCTTAAAATATGATATAGACTAAATAGAATAAAAAACTAATTGACTGTTGTTTGACTCAAACAATTTTCTGTTGCTACAACGATCATGACTGTGTTGCTGCCTTCTGTATATAATTGTTATATATTTAGAACTACTGTACCTTGGTTTCACACAGTACCAAGGCCTCCCAAAGTTTTCACCTGTCAAGTTACACAGCTCTGTATACCCAGGCATTTCCGGGGTAAAATTACATGGGGTAACCTCTGAAATATTCCGGTTAAGAGGATGTTCGAACACTGCAGTGTTGATATTCAGGGGCGGGCATACCTTCCTGTAATTCATACAAATCATCATCATCATCATCATTATCATCATCATCATTATCATCATCAATACCACCACAATAAACATCATCATCATCATCATTGGCATCATCATAATTTCTATTATCATCACCACAAAAACCGTCATATCATCAATTCATACTGGTCATAATCATCAACTAAATTACTATCATTACCATCGTCGACATAATAATCACCAACATTATTATCATTATCATCGTCAACATTATCAGTGTTAAATGTATCGTCAGCATCAAAATTATTATTATCGTTGTCGTCAGCATCGTTTCCAACATCAATATTGTAAACATCGTCGACATCGTAATCTAGGAGTTAACCTGGGTGTGTGAACTTTTTCAAATGTTACTTGAGCAGACAGAGTTGTTTTAACAATTTTACTATTTACTAAACACGTTTTACCTTATCCGTTTATATAATATATACAAACACTAAATACCACTAGAAATCAGAAAATAATGATTCTAAGACTGATTCTGTACACTTGTATACATGTGCTTATACAAGGGGCATGCTCTCCCTGGAAACTGTTGAATTCTAAAATGAAACCCGACTCCATTTTATCAGTTGTTGTTAAATTTAAATCATATATTTCATCTTATCTATGTTCAGGGAATTTTAGGAAACGGTAGGGGTGGGGGTGAGGGTGGGTGGTTGGTTGGGGGGGGGGGGGTATTTAATCGTTCTTAGCAATTTAAAAAAAATGCAAAAATGTCCCACCTTCTGCGTTGCATAGCAGCTCTGACTTCCCGAGGATTTATAATGGCCGCCACAATTTCTGGTTTCCCGACCCAGAATGCCACAGTGGATGCCGAGTAACTTCCGTCTTTGTTGTCCACGACTTGTGCTGAGGCCGCTGCATAGTTTTCCCGTTCTCGAATCCAAACACGAACCTTGGCAGTCAATAAGCATAATGTAAACAGATGCAGAATAAACGAATTAACCATGTTTAACATATGCAGTCAAACTTGTATTAAGCAACCACCCACGGAACTGCCTATTTATGTGAGCATGTCTGTAAAGAAAACATACTTAAATAGTATATTTATTGCAAAGGACTGCTCTAATAAATATTAAATACTACAACATAACTGCTTTTGGAATGCCAAAGTATGAATCAGAATATAAAAAGTGCCTCACTGAATCAAAGAAATTACTGCTTCATCATAAGTAGTTTGGTCACTTACACTACAAAGCTTAGATGTTTCACACCAAATTTATACTGAGTGTACCATTGCCTTTGTCAAATAGTTGCGATTAAAATGACAGAAATACATAGATTACGACAAATTCCGGATGGTGCAAGTTTTTATCTATTCTTAAACTATCAAATACTTAAAAAAAAATCTACGTACACATCTATGTCAATTGTCATGTAATTAATGATTTGTTTTTCTTTTTTAAACATTTTGATATAAGGCTTTTTTTGCATAAGCCAGTATCGTTTAAGTTTGCTTTTATTGCTTAAACATAGAATGATAGATTTGGCCAAAAACAAAATTCATCTTCTTATGTAGTGTTCGACGGTACCAAATTATTTAAGCCTATAGTAAATAATGCAAACATCCCGTAATGGGGTTACAGATGTAATCAAGTCCAAATATCATAGCTTATATAGCTTAAGCAAAGATTTTTCAACGAGAAGACCAGAAAATTGCATTCAAGTTTTATCAGTGCGAATGACTAAGCGTTGTTCCCAATGTATCTAATGGTGAGGACTATAATCTCTATTCCACCTCTGGAACTCTTATCTACCTGGGAATTTGCTAAAATGAAAGCTTTTTGACGTAATTATTATCTAGTTAATATTTACTAGATCACCGCCAGAGGAGCGTAGGCGTCCTTTAGTGTCGTAGATCTGGACGGTTATGCGGATTGGATCGTTCAGTTTAAAGTGATCGTTTCCTTCCAGTCGCATCAGGGACAGAGCTGGATCTGGAAGAACGTCTAGAGTTGTTACCCTTGGGTCCTTGGAAAAAACATCCTCCGCCCAGATCGAGCCTGGGGGTGGGGAAGGTATCTTTTGGCAGTCTGCGTAAATTATAGGCCCTATGGGCAGGACATCGTCAACCTGCACAAATATTGAAGAAAACTAAATTTATAATAAATATCGCAGACATTTTGAATTGATTATCTTCTTCATAATAGTTTACACTTGTATGTTGTTTGAAGATAATTTATCGACAAAAGAATTTGGAGTGAACAGGATGGGGGTCTATAAAAAAGTAATAAAAGCATAAAATAAAACTTGCTTATTTTTGTAGAATTTGAACCCGAGAAGTCTTGTGAAAAAAAAACCATTACCCTACTGACAGCACACCAGGGACTTCGTATATGTGTATATGTGTAATGCAGTTTGCATACATAACGACTAGCACAATGTTAAAATAATTGTATTTTATCCGCACATAACAGCCCCAGTAGCTTGTAATAGCAAGACAACAGTGATCTGGCACTCCAAACGGAACTCCTCGGGTAAATCCGTCTTCAGTACGATCATCCCTTAGATGTATCTGCATGGTGCAAAATTAGTTACTGAATCGCAACATTTTTTTCTTGCCGGAAAAAGTTTATGTATCTCACCATTACTGTTCCCCCCATCACCATTAACAACATCTTGTCATTATCCAGCGTTCACGCTACCGTCATCACTATCATCACCAGCAACAGCATTGGTAATTGGTATTTAAAAATAATATATCTAAATTTAGATCTATATTGTTATATTATCACAATCGTGTTCACGGTGAAGAAGGGTGTAAAAATTACAGATACGTGTTCGCAAACTTCTTTTAAAAATAAGACACTTGTACTTTCTGGTGATGCATATATTCCTTATGGGCAAAACAATATGCCATTTAAAGATAATAGTTTCAATGTGATTTTTAAAGGAAACTAAATAAAAACATGACATAGATCTAAAGGTCGTGAAAAGTATGAGTATTACTTCAGCAATATTTGCGTACGTTTTTATTTGTATGTATTTGTTATTGTTAAGACTACAAACATTATAGTGCTTATTGGGATTATCATGTTGCAGTTGATACACATTTACTGAAAGAAGAGTAATGAATGTAATATTAAAATATACAGTTATCAATTAAGACTCGAGATCAAAGATAATATTGACAAAATGAAACAAACATTAAAAAATCAAATTAGTATTTAAGGAATTTAGAATTAAAAAAATTAAAGCTAAAGAATTGCATTTTAAATTACATGAAAATGTGTAAGATGTGTAAGGAATGATCATGTTGAAATCAAAATCAGCATGTTGGAATTTTGTACTCTAAATCCCTTCCTTAACGGTGTGCCGTTAGCTTTTGTTTGTAAACTCAGAAGCATAGCTTGTTTAAACCAATGTCGTACTTTGGACCAAGAAAAATATCTAAATTACCTTTTGCTGTAAAATGACTGGTCCTTGTTAGAACTAGCGTTAAAATATATGGACCATAGCATACGCAAATTATATACATTTTGCATGCTTAACTGAAGATTCTTAACATCCGACCTTTTTTACCCCTTTTACCTGTGAGAATAGATAATACTGGGACCTCGTACAACAATAATCACACGCCTTTACCTCGTACACGAAAAATCACACGCCTTTACCTCGTACACCAATAATCACACGCCTTTACCTCGTACACGAATAATCACACGCCTTTACCTCGTACACGAATAATCACACGCCTTTACCTCGTACACGAATAATCGCAAGCCTTTACCTCGTACACGAATAATCACAAGCCTTTAACTCGTACACGAATAATCACAAGCCTTTACCTCGTACGAATAATCACAAGCCTTTACCTCGTACACGAATAATCACAAGCCTTTACCTCGTACACGAATAATCACAAGCCTTTACCTCGTACACGAATAATCACACGCCTTTTACTCGTACACCAATAATCAGACACCTTTATC
Source organism: Sinonovacula constricta (assembly GCA_007844125.1). NCBI lineage: Eukaryota > Metazoa > Mollusca > Bivalvia > Cardiida > Solecurtidae > Sinonovacula > Sinonovacula constricta. The sequence continues at coordinate 11,276,323 of CM017560.1, read as the reverse complement.
TCGTAGCCAAAAATAAATGTTACAAGAAAGCGAATACCTGAACGTGTATGACTGTGAAGCCAGATAAGGCCACATTCCAATTCATACACAGTTGGGGTATAAATAAGTTATGTTATGGAAAGTAATTGTAAATGTATTCCTATAAGCAATTTAAAACTGTCCATTGCACGACCATTTCCCATTGGCATGCTGATTTTATACAACTTATTAATGTATGTATCGCACGATTTTGATCTTCTGTTTTTCGTTGTTTTTTTTTTCAGAATAACTGAATGTTTAACTGGAGGATTTAGTGTTAAGCGATGTAGACATATCAATTTTTATATGTAAGCTAAGACAACCCAAATTTCTTTGATTTAAACTGTTGATATACATGCATATATCTTATGTTGTACTTACCTTGTTTTCTTGTTGGAAACTTTCTCTGGAAAGAAAAAAGAAGCTTCATGTTTAAGGCCGTAAACAGACATAATTAAAAAGTTGAAGTATAAGCTGCTTGTTGAAATCCTAGGTTTAGGTGGTAATTACGTTGTAACACCCCAGGTACAATTTCTAAAAAATGTATCAGTATTAAATTTACGTTTAGTTTCACTACATATCCTAGTGCATAGGTAAATGAGTAAAGGTCCTATCAAAATTTTCACAGATATTTAAATTTTATCTACCAGTAGACAAAGGCAAACAAGGTAAATGTAAATGTGACAAAAACACAGAGACGAGACATAACACACATAAAGAAAAACTATCAGTTACCGCCTTGGAACGGTCAATCGGCAAAAGGGCCGACTGGGGTGCTTAAACCTGGTTATGGAGCGCTCCAACCTCGCACTTCCTGAAGTTGCTTTTCTAGCAAACAAACAGTGCAAATAACAATATACCGTCAAAGTTAAACAACTAACAGTAAGCACCTGCATCGGGAGTTAAAACAGATATATAGATCGACTCCGCTTAACTCAAATTCAGATGTGTCGGATATATCAAACTAAATTCTTTGTTCCCACACGTATAAACTGTTAAAATCAGTTGGTCTATCTCAAACTTCAAATTGCTATAAGATCAAAACGACAACAATAGTGATTTTCACACATACCGTGAAACTCGCGAAGATTTGGGCGCAGTTTTATCACCAATTATCGGCAATCAGGATGTCACGTAATTTAGAGAAGAGGTTAATCGATTATTATTTAATAAGCTGATTTAATGAACAACAATTCTGTGCATATGTTCAAATTCGGTGGAAATGTTCGTTATGTAAATTTGGTGCGTATATTCGTTTCGCAAGTTCAGCATTTATATCCTTTGCATCTTTTCGTTGCGTCAGAGAAAAATCGCCTTTGGCACTTTCATTCTTACGATTTTCCTTGATATTTTTATGAAAAGGAACGTTATTTTCGTACTGTCGGTAATTTTAGTTGAACAACCTTTGGAGAGAAAAGTGACAAAAAAGGACTAAACTCGTGACCTGTACTCAATATCACGGTGCTATTTCCCGGCCTTGCCAAGATAGTCTGGACATTGGCAGCTTATTTGTATAAGATACAGGAAATTAAAACTGATTAAAATGTTTGAGAAAATGTTGGTCTCTTTAAGACAGTATCCGACCAATTTCTTTCCTTCTCAAATAACCAAATGATTAATGGTTGCCTAAAAAAGATCCCGCGAATTTATTTATACTTGCGTCCTACATCTTTGTGAAAAGTGAAGCATAATACCCAACCAACACTACAAACATGTACTTCCTATCTGAGCCACGCTGCACAGTCAGCAATTTTGAAACTAAGAAAGTCACGTGACCACTTACTTTTGTGAACGTCATATCATCATCAGGACACTACTCCTTGACGTCGATATCAATTTAAAGCAGAAATCCTCGTTATGATATTTAAAGATAATAATTATTTCACGATTGTTCCGGCTAGCAGGTAATGAACAAAATCGTCTTTTTTTAGATTAAGTATGAGATTAAGAACGCCGATCTAAAGCCGAAATTCCCCAAAAACATGTTCAAGAAATTGTAACATACATTTGACATAAACAAAACAATCTTTAAACTATCAAATATATTATTTTTCATGCTTCTATAATTTGGAGACTTATAGAGATAAGCTTAAAATGCAAAATTCTTAAGTTTTGCATTACAAACAGAAAATTAGTAAATCAAAAACAACAGCAACAACAAAAGCAACCGTAGTTTTATTGGTTATTTGCTCTTTTGGTGTCTTTAGTGTATGCAGATCATAAAGCGTCTTTGTCAAACAGCAATCAGAAAGTGAGTTTATTGACATGAACGTATCAGCTGGATAGACATAATATTATATGAATTAAGAGTACATACCCTACAAGTGTGGCATTTAATTAAAAATGAAAGAATGCCACAAGGAATAAAAATCAATAAGCACAATTTTATGTTTCCTTTGACATTAGCAGAAGAAGGGGTGTCGAAGAAGATTATTGTATATATTTGCCAATCATTACTTTAAAAAGCATTTAACCAATGCCACACGTTAAGCGGTTGTTGTTGCTTTTCAGTACAAAATACAACTATATCATAGTGGTTTTGTTAATAGACTGGCTCCATAGCAAGTCGTCAGTGTTGACGGTAAACACACACAAACACACACACACACACACACACACACACACACACACACACACACACACACACACACACACACACACACACACACACACACACACACACACACACACACACACACACACACATACAAACAAACAAACAAACACACACACAAAAACCATCTTGGATCCGCCCCTATGTTTTAATGCTGGTATTTGTGTGTGTCTTCCTGCTGTGGTAAGTTAAGTTACATTTATTTTTATAACAGTATATAGTTTCCGGATTGATTTACTTTTACAAAGGACATCACGTGCACAAGTCCATCTCTGAGCACGTGAACATTTCTTAATTTGGAAAAACCTGTCCGCGTGCATAGAAAGACCTACGTATGCGATTCTTTATCTAAGCAAGCTGTCCCAAGTTAAATACAATCCAACAAAGAAGAAGTTGTGGTTACAGATGAATAGGAACATTTAATAAGGCAAACAGAAGATGATACACGCAATTGAATTCAATGCACAACTCTGAACAGAACTATGGCCAGAAACATCATAAAATTTAATTCCGGTGCTTTCAAAGCGCTGTAAATTCTGCCACCAAAAAGGAAAATCATCAATCGACTAAACAAACAAGATTTGGACGAGATTATATTATTTTGATATATATATATTTTTAAAGTATATATTTATTGTTTTATTCTATGAATAAAGTATGAGAAATGTTTATTTATAAATAACCTTTTGATTTTCTAATATAGCAGCAGCCATGAAGGTTTGAAAATAGCAATTGTTCGCGTTTAACTCTTGAAAAGTGCAATTTACCGAAAATTTACAAACAACAACATTGCTTTGATACGGAACACCACATACCGTCTTAAAATAGATAAGACCATGATGAAAACTCATATTAAATATTTCATGACTTACGTTGTATTGCCATTGAATACAATACTAATACCTATGGATGCTTTATTAAATCAATAAACAAGGCCGTATGTGTGAAACGTGATCATTCTAAAATACCTAAAGGTGGTGGTTTATTGTCTTGACATGTATTTGAAAATAGAAACATTGTTGGATATCACCTTTACATGGAGCCTGCGTACTGATAAGCTACGGATTTAGACACAACCAGTTTTTACACAACTGAACATGTATACCTTGTTAGTATTCTATGAACTGGCATATCATCTTAATTAGGAAAGGTTTTAATTTGTTTCCTTGTAACAAAATCTTTTGATAAATTTATTTCATTGATGCTGTCAACAATTGAGTTATATTTATTTAACACATGACACACGTGCCTATTGCCAGCTGGTCCTGGGGTGGGGAAGATGTGGTTGTGCGCGGTGTTAGAATAAACAGAATCATGGAATGTGAAACCAAATTTAGCACAGACGTATAATTAATTTATTTGCTTAAAATACGTCTAACCCGAGAGCAAATTAAAATCCGGTTTTGCGGTTGACCGTTGACATCCCTAATTTAAACAGTAATGAAGTATTTCTAAACCTATCAACATCCGCTGTTACTGTTATTGTTAATATATTGATCGGTGCTTGACAGTGGATTAACAGTACGATTTACGGCAAATGTCCGGCCTTTAATTTAAAGGGGATGGGGCTTGTGTATGAGAAATACCATGTCCAAACCGGTTGTGTATATTATGGTTCGTACCGATGTGGTAAATTGCGGACATGCAGCGATATCCGCGAATTTCACATGTTATCTTTCAATGCCTATAGCACGGATTTCAGCAACAATACAACCGGGGACGTCCGATGGGTGTCCCCGGTTGGCAGGTGTGTATTCATACAACTGTCCCCGTTTGACATCAAATACATCAGCATACACGCACGCACGCACGCACAAAGACAGACAGACAATCTCTTTATTATAAAACATCACAATTCTTGTACACAGTAAATCTAAAATCGACTAATAACGTCTGCATGGTTAGTGGGGCAGTGGACAGAAAATGCACACAGCGGATATTGCATACGTGCCAGATCGCCTCAGGGGCCTGGCAAGCAGCATGTGGTGGGGTGCATGGAACAATGTCTATTGCTACCTGTATAACAGGTTTGTAAGAATTTGAATGGTATCAGCTTGATCCTATCTTTACTTTGTGACCTGACATAATTCGCCAGGCACAAATCTACACAGACAAAATGGTACGCAATTAAATACACATGTTTTCTTTATGTAGTGATGTGATATGGTATTTTATGGACCCTTTCCATGCATTACAAGTGTCCATAATTATAAACAATACGCTTACAAAACCTACGTCATCGTACGCCAACATAATTTCAATGGTATTGTGAGCGTGGCCTTGCATTGGCGTGCTTCTTACATTATTCAATAAGTGATATTTTTATTGCATTATTTCAAGCTTCTTTGATCTAAAACCAAGTCATAAAATTATCCCCGACATTTAATAAAAGTGTACTTTATTAATATTTATTTAAAGTCGATATAAAATAATATGCATAATCTTGCAAACAATTGTGGACAGGTTGAAAAAGGTATCAACATGTTTCTTTTAAAAAACTCATAAAATCTGTCAGTGAGGAATGGACACGCAGTGTGGAATGAAATAACCTCTTTGTAATAACAAAGTTATACTAATAACTAATAAAAATACTCAAAAAAGATCTTTCAAAAGGATATGCAGCGTTTGTGAGGCATTAACTTGCAAATTTTTATCGTGTGTATGTTTTTTAGAAACTGAACTGGTAAGACAAAAAGAAACAAAAACACAAACATTTTTACACTAGTCGCTCGCTCCGTGCTCCCTCTGCTCGTCATAACGTTGAAGTGTCCCACATTAGAGCTTATATATCTTTATTTCCTCCAGTATTGAAGATTTACAAAGATCAATGGAAACAATGCAAAATAATAATATAAGTAAATAAAAAAACAGAGAGAAAATAAAAAGATATTTACATGTACAATGCATACTCATTGAAAATATGGCAAAATAAAAAGTGAAAAGAGCAAACGTACATATGTAATCCAGACAATATGGTATTTACAGTTGCATTACCATTTATAGACTACTTACATAGCCTATAGTGACCACTCTGTGTAAATTATCAATTTTAATGTAAAAATAATGCAAGATAATACGTGATGAGTTCTATCTTAATCCTGACAAACTTTAAATTAACGCTTAGATGAGTGTACTTATCTCGAAAATTAAAAGGGATAGCTAGGCAGACAAGTAACACGTACTATATATGTACGCAGCTGTAATTAGACCTTCAGCTGTGTTTGAAAATCTTGACGAAACGAAAAGCAAGAGTTTTAACGGCCGGTCACAAACATACAAAAAAGAAACAACTCATTTAGAAATATGTGATACAAAAGTATATGTCAGGTTGAGGTATTGCTGGTATATATTGGAATATGTTTATGATTAAACATATGCAAGCCATGCAAAGTGAAGATACTTGAACACACATCCGAAGAAGGCTTTGTATCTTTCGCAAAGTAATATTTCCAGTGCAGGACAACGTACACAAAGTAGAGTGTTTAAAAAGATATTTCTGTCTAGCCTATATAAACAATCTGAGACTGGCTGTCCAAACACATCCTGAATACGTTGTGGCAGTCTACACCTGAACAGATCAAACTTGTAACAATCAAGTAATGCATGATCCGTCAAGCATATGTTGCTCAAAGGTAAGTTGCATTTGACACAAGTTTCATTAAAGCGAGATGTGTATGCGATTAACTTAGCAACCGTCTTGCAATAGTTGAGATATCCTATATTGGATGATGAATAAAACCAGATATCAGATGTACCATATTGGCAATGAATTGATCTAAACCTTGAAAATTCGTCGACACTAATTCTAGTGTACCAATCAGATTTGACTTTAAGCCAAATTGCGGTTTTTATTATTTTTTTTCCATTGAAGTTTGCTTGGAAACTCGCTGGTGGTTAAATAGGTTTCTAGATAAAGCCTAAGCAAAGTTTTTAATGTAGGATCAAATTATGTACTATACACATATATACTCTACAATATACTGTAGAGAAGTGATTAAGAAATGTTACTGACTTAAAAAACCGAATCCCTCGAGTTTAATAGAAACAATACTGAAAATGGTGTTGGCTGGAATTTCTACCTTTGCGAGATGCTCTGATGTTCACGGGGCAGACCCAGCGTCAGCATTTGTTATGTAGGTCAAACGTGAGGTTAGACAGCTACACGGAAAAAGTGAATGCCCATTTATTACAAATACTTCTCTTATGCACTTTCATATACATGACATTTATTCTATTTTAACATGGACAATATATATTTACTACTACTACGTCTGGACCGTCGATGTTTAGGTGCATGTAAAAACGAATTCGAATTATTAAACCATATATTAGACTATAAAAGATATAAATCATTAAAACACAGCATCAATGAAATAAAAAGATGTTATCAGTAATAGAAATGAAAATCTATGTGGATATCTTAACTAAATAGAGATGGAATTAAATGTACGTGGAAAAAATAAATGCAACACAGCATAGCAGACCTGCTTTTTTCCTGGTATTTATTTACCTTATACACACAGAGTTAAAGACACCGAAAATGATATTCGCTGCAAGTCAGACCATTCAATAATATTGTTACAACTAACTTCCTCAACTGTCAATCATAGAAGAGACCTCTCGAAGTTCAGAAGCTAACGTCTAAATAATTCAGAATATATTGATACTATAAATAAAATAGTAGATATAGTAACCATACAATATGGGTTGCCAGCATACGACACAGTTAATATAGACCAAGACCTGTCACACAACAATTCATAATAAATTGCCAACTTACTAGAAGCACTACGGATTGAAATAAAAAGAAAAACAATACCCTTCTCTAGTTTTAAATGTAAAAAGAAAAAAAAAGAAAAAAAGAGAGAATTAGAAGATAAAGTATTACATATAAAATGTGATTTGAATAAGACAATTAAGGATATTTTTTTGCCATTACAATACATAAATATTTTTACTTTATAGAAAGGCCTCTGTACTAAATATAAACTAATTATATATTTATTCATGTCAGTGTTCACATAAATTGTTTTTATCAGCTGTTTTAAAGTAGGAATAGAAAATCAACAAAATTAAAAAAATAACAGTGATGAGAAAGAAAAAGAAATTCACGATGAAGAATATAAGCTATCACGATATGCAGAAGGCACCTTATTATTATTATATATATAAATAGTGTACAAGTACAATTAAAACAAAATGGAAATTAATATGCGGAGACACTAATTTGAAACTATTTGGGATGAGCCTTGATGTTGAAAAAAATGATATTTTTGAACTATGAGAAAATTTATCTAAAAATGAAATCAAAAGTAAAATTCTCAATAAGAATACTGACACCTATGGAAAAAATGTAATTAAGTCTTCCCTCATTTTACACATATTTTATCATTTTTTTTAGTCCAGAAAAATCATACATCGAAAGATAAATTATTTCTTTTGTAATTTTGTATGGCAAAGAAAACTATGAAGATCGCGGACCGAAAACCACTGACCCATATGCTGATAATAATACACTGAAATGGTTACAAAAATAACAGAAAGGCAAAATTGCATTTTCATGAAAAAATATTGTCAATTTTGAAAATATCATATAAGCCTAAAAAATATTGTGTTATATTGATACAAAATACGTTCTGGATAAATGTCTTGAAGGCATATATGTATTTTTGACCATCTTAACAAATTAAACATGGAATAAGACAATAATTGTTCCTAGAATCCTTTGTACAACAAATTTGATGTAAAAATTCTATTGTAGATAGTCCACTATGCTCTTGCAACATAAGAAAAGAAACAAAAGCACACCTATTTTTGTATGCTCAAAAGTAAATATGACCTAATCGTTAAAATCGAATGTTAACAGTAAAACCTGTACGTAATGATTTTGAGAAATTTACACGGTAATTTGGATGCAAAGAAAACAATTTTAAACTTGTTTTTCTTAATTTTGGAATAATTTCAGCGCCTGTGCAAGTTCCAAACGGCGAAGGAGAGCACGAGGTAGAAAAATAAATGAAGATACATAAGAGAACAAAGGAATCTGAAGTGAAAAAATACGACATACCTGTATCTAAAAAGGAATATAACTAGCATAAACACCACAATGACAACTATCGTCCGAAATAGATTGCGCTGACTTTTAAGGCTCGTCAGAGACGACATTCTCTGCAAACAGAACATAGTAGAGTCTGATAATCCTCTGTTCCTGATGCATTCAACTATTTTACAAACGCAAACATACACAACGCTATGAATTACAGTAGACAGCGACAGCATGAACATACAGCATATTGTTACCCTTAATTATACACTTAACGCTCTACCATGCAATAATAATAATTTAATTGTTCACTGCATGTATCCAATCTTCCTGGTTTCTTGACTATATAAAGTTCAAACTTTTAATCTAACTTAATGATCTGCGTCCACAAAGATATTTTAATTTTGGTATTTGAATCAATTTCAAGACCGTACTCAAGCAGAGAAAATGGCGTCCTAGACACGAACGCGGAGAAGAAATGTGCAATAAAACACTGTTGTAAGTGTTTTTTGCATATTTCATCTCCGCGTTTGTACAGCAATGCAAACATTTAAACTTTCGTGACGGAATATATCTTATTGAGGAATAAGACCGTGATGAGGTACTTAACAAGTTTCGTTTCATGCTTGAAACCATACGATACATGCAGTGAATGCTTTTCACTGACATAAAGTCGAAGGCAATATGCTATATGCACCCTACTCCTTTGTAAGCAATACGATTGTTTGCCATTGGTTTGATCCACATTTTGATCGGGAATTCAATCGCTGTTAGCAGACAGACTGTACGTCTGGCAGCTCGTTTGGACGAGCTAAGAAGTAATGCCATACAGTTTACAAGCACTGCTGATGAAGCCATGCAAGAAAATTCTGAGAATAAACGTTTTTTAAGGTAGCCAGTAAATATTAAGCAGACGCTTTATTTGGTGATACTATTACTTGTTTGTTCCTTTGTAATGTGGGGTATTTTTGGCTAAGAATAGAACAGGGCACTCCTTGTTTAGATTTTAGTGTGCATAACTCAAATATTGTTTGTAACCTTATTTAGGATAATTGTAAGTACTCACTAAATATGCGTAAAGGGGCTTCGCTGGCAATATGAAAAAAGCAGGGCCATACTGTCAATATAGCACATAAAGGGAAAACGCAGATGCAAGGCATTGATCGCAAGGAGTGGAAAGAAGTGGTATAGAGAAACCAAAATCGGTTAAGCGAACATCAGTATTTTATATTCATGTATGTTATGTGCTATTATTTATCGTTAAAAGAGTAAAATGTGTAAAATAATAATAAAAAAATTAAACCATTTGCTTAGAAAATGCTTAGAAAATGGCATTTAAATCGGATTTTCGCTGGTCGTGTTTATAATTAAAGGCGTTATTTTACTCGGTCTGTTGAACATAATTCATTATTGTTTATATATTTTATTGTATATGTTAAAAACCTTTGTATAATTGTCTAAGATGGTGACATATTTGTCCTTATTTTACTTAAAAAACTTATATGGCATAAACAGTTCAACACACGTTAAACAACCATTAAAACTTTAGAGGAAATACCGGTTTGTACAAGCCACTTAATGACTTATATGGTTAATGGCGACGCGGAATTTCTTTCTTTTCTAAGAAGAACATAATATGTATAACCTAAAACTCTGTGTGCGCACTGAAATAAATTACTGATTAAGTAAGCCTATCTGTATAAAATAGCAGATAATTGAGAATGCGCTAAAACACTGACGATAAAAGAAATATACGGACAACTCTGACAACACACAACATTTAGGGAAAACGCTCGCCGAAACGTGAAACGCGACGCTTAATAAAACGATTTTTTCTTTTTGCAAGAATAGAAACCAATACATCCCAGCAAGCATATGTATATCGGACCGATATCGGAAAAATGATATCAGTTTACAACAATGGTACAATATACGGCCGTTATCCATGATTGTACGAGTATATACACCAACATTAGTTCAATTGTTCAATACATCGAGGTTTAAATATAATCATTTCGTATACATATTTTGTCGACCATTAGTCCAATTGTGAAAGTAAACAAGCCTTTGACCTTATAAAAGTCAAATCATTTCTATATATTGGTCCAATATCGGGTAGATATCCAAACGTGCCCATGATGTAACCCTTCCAAGGGAAGTAATTTAAATTATCAACCCTTGAATACTCTTTGTTGTTGTACTCTAAATTCAAATTCATAATCACAATGGAATAAAATAATTAACATTCAGCTGATTAACAGAGAACCTATTGTTGTGCCAGAAGAAAGAGAGAGAGAGCGAGAGAGAAGAGAGAGAGAGAGCGAGAGAAAAGAGAGAGAGAGAGAGAGAGAGAGAAAGAGAGAGAGAGCGAGAGAGGAGAGAGAGAGAGAGAGAGAGAGAGAGAGAGAGAGAGAGTAGAAGGATACCAGGGGATCTTACACCTAGCAGATATATTGTGAACAAGAATGTGAATGTCTCCAGGTTAACAAAGGGCCAAGCTGAGTGTCATATAACTGTTTGGGACATTATTTACTTTCTGTATCTTTGATAACAGTTTTCTGTACTCAATATTACATCTTAAAAGGGGTAAATATTGATTTGTTAAACAAAGCATTTTACCTCTTTGTCAATTCCTGTCTGTCTTTTACTTTCTATTCTTTTCCTTAATTTTTCATTATTTTCTACAACTTTACATTAAAAAATATTCTATCTTGTATTCTTTCTTTAATTGTAAAATGTAAAATGTAGAGCTACCGTAGTCACTTTTTAAGATTTCACATAAAATTGGCAGATTAAAATAAAAGGATGTGATGTAATAATAATAATAATAATAATGATAATAATAATAATAATAATAATAATAATAATAATAATAATAATAATAATAATAATAATAATAATAATAGTTATAATAATAATAATAATAATGATAATAGTTATAATAATATTGCATTGTTCATTAACAGTGACGTTGGACGCAGTGTTCGACTGTCGGGCCTTACATTATTTTAGCGCTCAGAAGGAAGTAGTACACGTAGGAATTGTAGAGCAACTAAATAGTTGTTTTGCAACATTTTTCTGTCGTTTGCAAATAAATATACCCAAATGATATATAGAAAAATTCATTTTGCTATTCAAGTGAGCTACCGTGTATTACTAAACATGCTGAAAATACTTACTCATTCATTACATTTCAAGATAGCATGACACAATGACATAAGATTAAATTATTATTTATTCCTCTAGGTATGTAGTGCTGAACTATATTTCAACCACTGTAACATATTTCTGGGCAATACCAGGCATACATGTAGAACATATAATACAACTAATGTAAAATATACAGACAAATCATAGCAAGATTATTTTTACACAGAATCATACGTGTTAATTGACGACGCGGTTAAGCGCGACGCCTATATATAAAATGCTCTCTAAAATTTGCACATGGAGGAAGTCCGTTTAGTGGACTTTCTAAGCCTGATAAAATACGGGTCCTTATTCGGTAAACGGCGTTCTATTTTTTATTTTTATTTATTTATTAATATATTTTTTTTGTAAATATTTCTGTAACTTTCATCCAAACATGGCAGAAAACGAGAGATTTTTTTCTTTTTATTATTAACATTTCTAAACATTTACCTAAATGTACGTGAATAGTCTGTACGCCCTCACTTACGAAAGTAGATAGAATGCTCTTCGATACGTCCTTCCAGGTTTCATGTTAACAAATTGAGATTATCTATAAGCAACGAAACAGTCCTTAGACAGAAAAAAAAAAAAACCTCTTTTTGATCAATCTATTGAATCTCGTAACAGGGACATGATAAAATTTAGATGCCATGTTTATGTAACATTTAATGATTACCGCAATATACATAAACGATTTATGTAAGGTCCGCGCAATTAAAAAAAATAGCATTTCCAGTGCTGCGAAGAATGCTTTTTACTGCATCTGTGAAGTGTTTGTGGTCAAGAGATGATGTTTTTTGGACTCTTGATCGGAGGGTTTCAAATTCAAGCCCTAGCCCTGTCACGATACTTTTTACAAAGGACCCTATTAAAGATTGAATGATCGGTTCACTTGCATACGAAAAAGGTACCAAGAACGCCTTTATAATCTGCCTGAAGTGTTCTTGGTCAAGAGGCTAAGGCTATGCACTCGGGACCGGATGACGTCGAATTCAAACCCTAGACCCGTTATGACAAATTTTCAAAAAGACCTGGATGATCATTAAAGAAACGCTCAGCACAAGCAAGCATTTATAACATGGTTGAAGTATTCTTTATCAAGAGGTTAAGGTTAAGGTTATGGACTAGGATGAGTAGATTTGACATGAGATTTTGTTCCTTTTCCAAGACTTTTATTACACGAACATTTTGCGATAACAAAATTTGTTCAGACTTATTTCCATTTCCAGATTTACTCAATAGCAGTATCCATCTTGGATAGTATTAAATATTGCTTTCAATATTGAGTCAGTTTGATATTTTGTCGTATTTCGGTCCAATATAGAATGGCATACAACCTTTTACTTGACAGCAACTTGTTAACTTTTTACAAGAAAAGATCTCGCGAAATACTTTTTATTGATGCCCTACATATATTGAAAATTTTAGTATAACAACCCACTCGTCATTACAAACATGTATTCCTATTCTGAGCCACGCTGCACAGTTACCTATCTTTTGAGCTAAGGAAACCACGTGACCACTTACTTTTAACATCACATGTCATCAGCCGGATTATTCGCCCTGACTTCGATGTCTATTTTAGGCAGAAATCCTCATCGTGCTTATTTAAGGATTTTGAGCGAATTATTTCTGTGCTGTCTAACAAATGAGGCAGTGGTCAGAATCGTTTATACTCAGACAAATATACACATTTGTGAAGATGATTTTCCAAACTCTCTTTAAGACGGGTAAGAAAAGGTTTGGAAACCGCTTTTAAAAGCGCCCAATTTTATCATTTTTATTGTTATTGACATTCATGATGTACTTTACAGCGACCTTGAGCTTGTTTATGTTTGTGTGCGGTTTGTGCACATTTTGTAGACTGCTAAATTGTGCTAATGATTGCCCTTTTCTGTTTAGTTTGTAAATAGGAAATGTACTTCTTGTTGTAAAATTGTTGCCACAAAATATGTTTTAAGATACCATGACGTTGAGGTTAATATGACAAAATGTAATGCATTCTTGATTCTGACTAGATATACGTAATGATGTTTGGAAAATGACTAAAACCCCTGAAAAAATTGGCCACGTGGACAAATACGCCCCACCCCACTCTTCTGCAACAGATATGGCAAGGGTAGCGAAAACCCAATCTATTTTGCCAAAAAACGGTTAAGTAAAACCCCGCCCTCATCCCCACTTACTAGTTAATTAGTATTCTCTTCATTTAAACACTTGAGTTATTAATATGAACTCTGTTTAAGCATTATAAAGTTGTCATAAATATGTTAACTCATCAGTCAAGATCTCTTTTAGAGTAAATCTAGAACCGCGCTGGACAATTAAATATATCGTCCTAGTAGATAATGCATAGTCAGTGGGACACTCGTTATAATAGTAGTTCGCTCCCCATTTAGACCCTTTCTTCTAGTCAATGAGTGATATTCGTACACGGTATTATTTAATAATAAATCTGCATTTCATGTATATTTGAATTACACGATATAATGCACTTCCAGTTTTAACAGATAAAAAATGTTACCGTAAACATTTGAAGCATGCCTGGACAAAATTGACACGTCTAGCCTATGTTCTGTACACGCACTACTTTTTCCACAGGCATAAACAACTGTCCGCAAGTAGTCAAGGTCAGGAAGCGTCAATCCTGCATGCTTCCGAAATCCAGTTTTCTCATAGCCCTGCAAGCGACACTGCCTCAAAACCATAACTTTCAAATGTCTTTGTTTCTTGCTCTTATATTGCTTTAACCTGTTTCAGTTTTTGCGTCGCATTTGATGCTTCGCATCAACGACTTTTCTTGTAACTAGGCTGTAACGCTATCGTTATGTGGTTATTGAGGTCGGGTTTGTTCCAACATATTTGAGTAAGAGGGCACTTCGTTTTCGTGGGGTTTGTGGGAGTGCATTTTTTGTCGTTTGCGTTCCAGGCATTTTCATTGACATTCAGACTTGACACACACGGTTGTACTCGCATTCCGTTTATTTCTCATATAAACAGTATACATTGTTAGACAGCTCATATTGATACATCCGTATTTTTTAAATGTTCGTTGTTTGTTGTTGTTTTTTGTTGTTATTGTTTTTTTTAAATATTTTTTTTCTGTTGCCTTCCATTCTCTTACCTTTTAAGATAATACATCCGCTCAGATAGTGTCAATGCTCCGATAGTGTCAATGCTCAAATAGTGTTAATGCACAGATAGTGTCAATGCTCAGATAGTGTCAATGCTCAGATAGCGTCAATGCTCAGATAGTGTCGATGTTCAGATAGTGTCAATGCTCAGATAGTGTCAATGCTCAGATAGTGTCGATGTTCAGAAAGTGTCAATGCTCAGATAGTGTCAATGTTCAGATAGTGTCAATGCTCAGATAGCGTCAATGCTCAGATAGTGTCAATGCTCAGATAGTGTCAATGCTCAGATAGTGTCAATGTTCAGATAGTGTCAATGCTCAGATAGCGTCAATGCCCAGATAGCGTCAATACTCAGATAGTGTCAATGCTCAGATAGTGACAATGCATGTACAAAAGTAATTAAATTATATAATTTTTTGTAGTCTTATTCTTTTAAGTTGTTAATATTAAACGGAATTCTGTTTTGATTCAATTAATCTACGGATAAATAAAATAAATTGTTACTGTAAAACTTCTCATCATATTTTTCTTCGATGATGTTTACGAAAAAATCTATGATATACTTTGTTATACACAGGGTGTTATTATATATTATTATTATTATTATTCGCTCGTTATTGATACTATTCAACCAGGTTAAATATCACTGATGGAAGGTAATATTTTTTCTCTACCTGTGTCTGATATTTCGATTTGTATTTACTTCGTACACATTGTGATTACCATAGCCCATGCATAAAAATAAAGATTACCTTGATTGGCGACACTGAAAATATAAATTAAACAAACAAACACACACGCACACACACACTTCACTGCCAGGAAAGCAAAGAGCAAGAAAGGCTCATTCTCCTTGTCTAAGCGCCTACCTGACGATAAGGACATGGTGGATAGAAACCATCACTTCTCTAGTCTGGCAGTGGACGCTGAAGCCATTAAGAGACGAATATTAGAATGTATCCAGTAGAATAAGAGACACTTATATGAAGCGGTCTAAGACGTTTAAACCAACTTATGAAGCTGAAGTTCCAGAATAAGACAGTAAAGAGACCGCTGACGATGGCTCCATGTCAGAACCTGAAATTGAGGAAGATTTTAGTCAAACTATACTCATCGAAGGAGAAAACCAATGGAGTGTGCTCGCCCAAGCCTTCAATATGATGATAAGAGTAGCTTGTTGCAAACAAACTGTACATCAATAAACCCTGAAAAGACGCCTGGATGAAGGAACCGGTCACTATGTTTGGATGCAAAGTTCACGATCCATAGAAGATGCCAGTGAAACCATCATGAGATATTAACATGTCAGGCATGCTGTTACAAAAAAGGGCAAACGGATCTCGTTCGGACCAGAAGAAATCGTGGTCTGTGCTGTTAATGAGCCCAAACAAGATGATCATATGAATTGCATAAATGCCTGAACTGAAAAAATGCGAAACATGACAAGGAAATGTCACTGTCTCTTCAAAAAACAAAATGAGGCTTTAAACGAAGAGTTCTATCAACATTGATCCTTGTCATCATGGATGCGGAACGCTGGAACATTACATACGTGATTGTCCAGACGCCCCCAAAACAAGGAAATCGTGAAACGGCAGAGGTGAAGTAGGCACACCTGTGAGCCAGCATGGGGATTACTTCGATGTAAAGTTGGAAGCTGAAATTAAAAATGCTGATAAAGAAACTCTTACGGTTTGTCATTTACAAATCATCATCCCAGCTCAGCATTAAAGAAGTGGAAGTAAATGTCTTAGAAGCAGTTGTCGTCACTGTAGCAGAATTAATCATTCTGTCCGATCGCGTGTTCGACAAACTCACCAAAAAGCCACTAGCAATAAGAATATATAAGACAAATTCTATGAGCATTGCAACATATACAAAAATTGAAAAGACACAAGTCTGGCTAATCAAAAATTGTTAAGACCCAAACCAGTAATGTTCGTGCAATGTTCACTTTCAGAAAAGTTGATTCAATGAATCTACATATTAATAAAATGATATTGTTGATACATGGGCTTGAACCAGGAAAGCCATATCCAATTTCAGAGGTCAGGAAAAGTCTACCAACAATCGACTATCATTCCCGACCACGTCCAGTTTGGTAGGTCAAGTAACACATCTGCAGGAAATCTGCTGGGTTTTCAAAGTTAAATGCTTATTCCGCATATTGGCAGGCAAAAAATGAAGACCGCAGGAAGGCAGCATTTCATACAAAGTATGGTTTATTAAGATTGCCAAAGTAGGTTCTGGCCTTTGCAATGCTCTGGACAAAGTTTTGAAGATAATTTTCCTAACCTAGGAGAAACATCTGGCCGGTTTAGGGGGTATGTGCCCAAACTTAAACCAGAGAAATATGTCTTGTTCCAGATAGAAAGAATGGAAAGAATAGCAACAAGAATCTTTCATAACTCTTATGGAAGGTTTGCTCTGACAAATGAGCAGAGACTATACTGTGTAACCCCGTAAAATAAATTGCTAGCATTCACAAGACAGATGTTGTTTTCAAGGTACGCCGTTTGTAGTAAGAACTGATCCATCGAACCTGACATGATTATAACAGTAGAGAGAACCCCAGGGGCAGCTCGCACGATGGATTAAGGAGTTATTCCATTACTCGTTGTCACGACTTTGGGTAGTATCAACATTTCAATATAACGACCTTTTTACCAAGTTCTAACTGTTTTCTTCTTTATCTATATACTTTAAACATTTATCAATCGATATTTTAACTGTCAACACTTTCGTTGTATCGGACTATATCCTGATTCCCAGATGACTTCCGTTTCCGGTTAGACAGGACGCCATCTTTTGAGATCTCGCAAAATTTACGAAAAATCGGAATCTACTGAGACATTTAGGCACTTGCGCTTTAATAATTATGTCTACAAATGTCAACAAGATGCCAAGAGAACCAATTGATTCTGAATTAACAGCATCCTCAACCTCGCATGGAATAACACCGTCCATTTCACCTGAATTTGTCAATGGCGAAAACCCAGGTGAGACGTCAGTGTTTACCCAGCCTGAGGCTGAAACAGACGCATATGATATGGAATGGACGACAATTGTTAACGGTAAGAAGCGCCCACGAGTTAGTTCAGGAAGTATTGGGAGTAAAACTGATTTTGATAAAACTGATTTTGAAAAACTGTCAGCTGATGCAAAACAATCCTTAATGTTTTCAAAAATGTGCGAGAGAAAGTTGACGTGTGCTTGGCGTCTCAACGTATGTTAGAGGGTATGGAACTAAAACTAGATGAGCTCGAGTCAAGGCTGAAGTTCATGGAATATAAAACTATTGACTTAAATGCAAGAAGTAGGCGTAACAACCTCATCTTTTATGGCTTTAGTGAGAGTGCGAATAAAAATTGTTTTACAATGTTGTCAGATTTCTTGCGAGACAAGCTTGACATAAACATACACCCCGTGTACACAGGCTAGGAACATGTAAAAGGGGGGCGTCTCGCCCGAAAATTGCTAACTTTTCCAACACACGTGATGTTGAGTATATGTTATCCAAGGCCAACCGTTTAAAGGGTACACACTTTACCATCAATAGAGACCATCCCCGGGAGATAGTTAATGCACGCAAATCAATATGGCCCGAGTACAAGAGATTACGTCAGTCGTGTCCAAACAGCAAAGTACACATGGTGTTTCTAGCAAAGATCTTGAAGGTCGACCGTGTAGTAGCTGACGCCTTTCCTGAATGGAACCGCATCATGCACGGTGATCGTATCCGCACCCATCATCGAGTTTTAATCAAACGGTATTCAGCACAAATCACATCCCACGCGCTCCACAAGGACCACAAGCGAATCGACATCAGCCTACTGTCCCGAAACAACAGTTTCACAGACCCGAGTCTGTTATCTCACACAACAGAAGGCTGCAGTCCAAATTACCCTGTCTGTCCCGTGCGTCACGCCCAAGGACACCAAATCGCTCAATGCAGTCTCCTAGAACGCCCGCCGGCGACTAAACTATCCTTCGTCCTTGGATGGATGAAAGTCGTCTGGAGAACAGCCATCAGTGAATGACCATTAGGGACTTGAGGGGGATGCGGATGGTTTTTCTGACTCTGTAAATAGTGGGATAAAAACGATATAAAAATATGCGCATTAAATGTAAGAGGACTGAAGCAAAAGCTAAACTACAATGAGTTTTTAGTGTTTGTTATTAACTACGATATATTTTGTATCTCGGAAACGCATCTCGATGACCATGATATTGTTGACATACCGGGTTACAAGTTTTTTCATAAACATAGGAGGCAGCAATTTTTAAGAAAATCTGGAGGCTTAGGCATTTATGTTAAAGATGAACTCGCCCCATTTGTTGAAATATTACCTAGCTCAACAGAATATATGCTTTGGCTAAAAGTCTGTGACAGTACTAAACCACATAATGAGCCAAGTGTAGTAGGCTCTATATACCTAACACCTGAAAATTCACGCTTTCTAAATGAAGATTTTCTAACTAAATTTGAAGAAGATATCGTGACCAAGTGTAATACTTTTAAGTACATTTATTCAATAGGAGATACAAACAGCAGAACAGGAAAATTACCAGTTTTTATCACACCTGACCCAATATACGCCAGTCTTTATGATATGGATAAAGAAACACACCCTCTTCTAAACAAGCACACCATTCTAGAAAAGCTCTCGATACCTACTGAACGTTATACTTTAGATAACAGAACTAACTCACTAGGATTAACATTAATAGACACTTGCCGAAATAATAACCTTTTTATTGTAAATGGAAGAGTAGATAAAGATAAGCTTGTAGGCTCACATACTTATAGAGACTCGTCTGTTATCGATTACCTGATCGCATCAGCGGAGTGTTTTGCTAATATACATGAATTTGAATACTTAATACTGATTCGCTTTTCTCAGATGGACATAATGCTCTGCATGTAACAATAAAAGGTAACATAAATTCAGACTCAAATCCACATGAAAACATAAGCAACAGGCGCTCACCTTGGACCAAATCGCATCAGAATTCATTTGATGAACCTATCGATGTAACTGATGTACAAAGAATAATACAAACTCTTAATGAAAATCAGACTGCCACAACCATTGACTGGGCAACAAATCAAATGGCTGATCTATTTACTGCCTCATCAGAAAAATGTACAGAATATAAGTCTAGAACTCGCCAAAACCAAACTTATGAAGACAAGCCTTGGTTTGATCCACAGTGTAAGAGAGCTAAGTCAGAATACAATAAGGCTAAAGATACTTTTAAGAAAACGAAAAATCATGAAGATAAAATTATATCAAAAGAGACAAGTAAAAAGAACAAAAAGACAACGAACAAATTTATACATGTAGAAAAAAGTAAAAAATCAAAATAAGCTGAGAAATCTAAATGAAAAAGAAAACCCAAAATAGTATTTGAAATTCTTAAACAGCTTAAAACCAAAAACCAATGACAAAAGTAAATCACGAACACTTGAAGAATTCTACGACTACTTTAAATGTATCAATGAAAATAATATATATGATGAACAACCCCCTCCCATTAATAATACTAATATCAATAATTTATTAGACGCATCCTTTTCTCCAGAGGAAATCCGCAAGAGTATCTCTAGTCTTAAATCGGGGAAAGCAACTCCCTTTGATAACATAATTAATGAGCACATCAAGTCCTCCCAAGATAAGATGATAAATCTATGCTGCACCTTATTCAACGCTGTACTCCAGATGGGCCACATTCCATCGACATCGCTCGAAGGAATGAAACTTCCAACGATAAGAACAAAGGAAATAAAAAAAAGATCCTAAAAACTACAGACCAATTACTATACTACGCTGTCTTGGCAAGTTATTTACTTCAGTATTAAATAAAGGATTATCAAAATATGTAGATGAAGAAGATATTTTAAATGAAAATGAAGCTGGTTTTAGACTAGGGTATTCATGCTCTGACCATATATTTACTCTCAATGCTTTAATAGAACTACTATAGAAAAGGAAGAAAAAATTAATTTGTGCGTTTATAGATTTCTCGCAAGCTTTTGACACCATCTGGAGGGCAGGTCTTAGGCATAAATTACTACAAAATAATATTTCTGGAAACTTTATCAATTCAATTTACAAAATGTATGTTAATGTCAAATCGTGCGTGTCGACATGTGGGAATCTTTCGAACTTTTTCAATAGCGAAATTGGAGTAAGGCAAGGATAAAATCTCTCTCCACTTCTATTCTCACGCTTTCTGAATGACGTTGAATCATATTTACTTAATAAAGGATACACAGGTATTCACATCGAGCATAATAAACATACGTGGCTAAAACGATTAATTTTACTCTATGCCGATGATACCATCCTTTTATCTGACACAGCTGAAGACCTTCAACGGAGTCTAAACACTTTTTATGAATACTGTAATGTTTGGCACCTTTCCAAAACTAAAGTGACGGTTTTTGGTGCAATGCAACTGATAAACTATTATTTTTTCTTTCAACGGTACAACTCTTGATATCACAAACAACTATCATTATCTTGGTGTAACCTTTTCCAGTAACGGATCTTTCCTAAAAGCACGCAAACATATAGTAGAACAAGCAAATAAATCTCTTCACTTATTATATACGAGAATAAATAAAGCAGACTTACCTTTAGAATAAGTAGTGAAACTTTTTGACAATACCGCCCTCCCCATCTTGACTTATGGAACAGAAATATTCGGCTTTGAAAACCTGGAAATGATAGAACGAGTACATTGCCAATTTTTAACACGAATAACTAAAGCAAGAAATTCAACTCCATTAAATTGTCTTTACGGCGAACTTGGTCGATTCCCTTTATATATAAATGTTAACACATTAATGGTAAACTACTGGTCGAGACTTGTTAGCGGTAAAGATAGCAACTGTCGCATCATATATATAAATATATGTTATCTATGAAACATTATACTAAATTCAAATGGATCGGAAAGATAAAAACTATTTTTATATCAATAGGCCGATCCGAAATATGTGATAACCAATTCTCTATTTTTCGATGACGTCACTACTTTTGTCATAACGTATAGAAAATATCAGCGCATGGACATTTTGTTTTCAAATAGATCGTTTTTCTTTTCGTTGCTTGCATTTGAGAAACTCGTCAGGAAGTGCGAGGTTAGAGTTCTGTAAAACCGGTTTAAGCACCCCAGTCGGTCCATATTGCCGACTGACCGTTCCAGGGCAGTAACTGTCGGGTTTGCTCTTTTCCTTAAATGACTCATCACAAATTTGTTCTTACTTTTAGCTTGGCTTGCATGTGAAATGCCTTTGTTCTGTGCCTTTTCGGAGTTGGGTATATGTTGCAATACTCATAGGACTTTGTCATATATTCTTTCTCATTAAACCTAAAAATGAACATACATATGTTAAGAAAATCCTAATAGACCAATTTAAGCAAAATTGGCATTATCAACTGTCACAGACAAAAAAGGGCGTACTTACTTAAGCATGAAAGACCAAATTAACTTCGAGCAATACTTTAAAGACCTTAGGCCGTCAGAATACTTGAATATTTTTAAATACCGCACCGGTAATCACCTTTTGCCTGTTGAGACTAGCCGATATGAAAATATCCCTTTTGCAGAAAGAATCTGTCCACTCTGTAAGTCTGCTGAAGTTGGCTCTGAAACACACTTTCTCTTATACTGTCCTTTCTTTCAGCATGTACGAATTATGCTATTAGCTAACAATTTTTTCTTTAAAGCCCCAACCTGCCTAATTTAACTGTAAATCATGCGTATTATGATTATAAGGCTCACCTTTTACTTTGCATCCTTTTATATGCTAAGGTGGGCACGACTTGTATAATCTATGCCAGGACAATCCAACTGTAAACACGCAATACACGACTGACACGTCCACGCGACCCCTTTACCTGTACACATATAGCTCCTCGTTTCAGCTAGGTCATCACATACACGCGGGGTCGCCGTGTATGGCATGTCCCCACTGACAACTGAGTGCATATTCATGTATATATGATTGTGAAGCCTTTTCATAGACCGATTTAGGATGGGATTAGCCGGCATTTTTGCCGATACTGCGCAGCGACATTTCTATCATTGTAGCACATGGGGCACTTATGAGGTGCCCAGGGACTGAACCCGGCCGGTCCATTATACTGACACCGACGAGTCAGGCGTAATGTTGTCCCCTTAGCCCCGAGCGTTAGGAGGGAAGCCACTACTACCAACTTTAAAGTCTTTGGTATGACCCGGCTGGGGTTCGAACCCACGACCTCCCGATCCGCAAGCCGACGCTCTACCATCTGAGCTATTGCGGCCGGTTATAGACCGATTTGACATCGATGTATTCTCGTACTCTCTCCCCCCACCACTCTCTCTCTTTCTCTTCCTTTTTACTTTTCGAATTTATATTATCCTATTACTACATAGTACTATACTTTTCACTTCTTAAATTTAAATAGAATTTTAAATTTTGACATTGTTTTTGTTACCTAAAATGTATTCTTTTGTTTAGCAGGAATCTCATTGCGACACTTTCTAATCTATTCAATTTCTTGTCTCATTTCCCTACACCTTGCTCTAGCTATTGCGTTGTATACCATTGCCATGCTATATATTTAACTTCCCCACATTGTATACTTGTATACTTGGGATGTAAATAAAGAATCTAAATCTGAAAAAATCTGAAATCTGCAATTTTACACCTGTTGTCAGCCAATCGTGACTCGAAGTTGTTTCATGGTTTGCCGAGGTGTGAATTTTATTAAGTGTTTAAGCGACTACACATAAAGTTTGCTCAATCACCTCTATAATGACTAATGTAATTTCCTGTTAGCGCAGCTCAATATTGATGGGCTTGATTGAATATAGACCTACCTTAAGTACGAGTGAAGTATTCCACATGATGACTGTTATTTACTGCCTGGTAATTCTGAGTTTTACATCACTTCTTACATAGCTCACAAAAATCCTAATACGACGCGTAACTTTGTGGCGCTCGAGAAATTTTCGGTAACAAATCCGAGAGAATATCTGGATCGAGCGTTCATAAAGGCGCAAAGAGGAAATTGTCCGTAATAGCTACAGGGAAAATAACAAGGCAGTTAAGCAAACAAACAAAACAAATTGCTAAGTTTGGTATGTCATTAAATACAGTTTCAAAATGGCTGAAAAAAGATGACATCAAGTTAAAGTTTCTGTTGGGAATTATCTAGCTAAAGAAAGAAAAAGAGCTCAAACAGCTAAATTTCTGGAATTATAATCCGCTTTGATTGCATGGTTTAAGAATGCAAGGGGGCAGAATGCCACGATGGATGGGAAACCTTTCGCAGTAAGGCTAGATAGTTTGCCCAGCAGCTTAGCATCTTCAGAGCTTGAAGACTCAGTGGGATGGCTAGAGCGTTTCTGACCGTTCCAAGGCGGTAACTGATGGTTTTTCTCTTATTTGTGTGTGTGTTATGTCTGGTCTCTGTGATAATGTCACATTTACATTTACCCTGTTTGCTTTTATCTACAGGTAGTTTAGATTTAAATATCTGTAGTTATTTTGATATGACCTTTTCTTATTAACATATGGCATAACTTTAAAGAAAGTCAGCGGAGAATCAAAGTCAGCTGATGAGACCAGTGATAGTTCTGAGAAATGGCAACATCAGTTGACGGTTATATTGTTGACATACAACCGACGACATATTCATTGCCGACGAAAGTGCTATATTCTATAGGGCAATGTCAGACTATCCCTTGTCATGGTGGCACAGTGACCACGGCACTTTCTATCCGCCTCTGATGTGTGCAAACGTCACACCGTCACAAACGTCAGGAACACAGACGCCTTTGCTCATTGTTTTAGGTTAAAACAACTTAGCCAAGGTGCTTTAAAAACGTCAAAATCATTCAAAAGCCATACAGGGCAAACAAGAAGGCTTGGATGACATCACATCTATTCGCAGAGTGGATCAGTAATCGTGATGACAAAAAGGAAAGAAAGGACAGAAAGATCGCAGGTTGTCACAAAAAACTTGTAGCTGTCGACTCTGTGACAGTCTTTCGATTTCTGGCCTTGACGCTTTGCGTTTTTTGCTTAAGGCAATGGACGACGTTTCGAGCACAACAAACAAATGTCATTTGCTGCCGTCTGATTTGCATGCTGCAGAAAGTGATGATGAGGCTTTGAAAATCTTATCTTTTTTGGAAGAATGGTGAAATTCATCCAGGATAAGACTAAACATGTGACAAGTCATGAGCCAAAGTGGTAACGTTTCGGTGAACAAATCCAGTTCAATTCCAACGAGCCACACGTGGGGGTTCTGTGAGTTGAAAAAAGGAGTTGAAGAAAAGCCCAAGAAGAAGACGTATCTTCATAGAATTTTGGAATGGTTATAACGACTTAAATCCGAAAAGGAAGTCTTCATTGCAAGTCCAGCATCCAAATCCTTTTGGATAGATTAATAACTATTTTAATACATGGTGAGGTATTCAAAAGGAAGGATTAAATGGATGATGTAGTGCTGATAATGCCTACGAAATTGCTGTCAGAAGCAAAAGAACTTTGTTATAGCATACCTTTAGTATGTTACTATATCAAACATAAAAGAGAAATATTTTTTTTCTGGTATAATAAGAACTCAGACCATTTACTCATGTAATTCGATTAGGCATTTGTGACCTGAACAAGAAAATCTACCGAGGATGTTTCCGCAAATGGCATAATTATATAATAAAGGCAATCACAAAAACTGACTGAAGATGAAAAGGTTAGGTTAATTTCAAGAATTTCTTTAGGTGTATGTATATTAAATTTGCATGAGTTCTTTTGTTTTTCCTCTTACTGTCACTTCTTTTAATATGCTTGCAGGAAATATACAGGACAATAATGATGACTTATATCAAATAATGATATTCTGCCCATTTCCTCTGGAAATGGCTTTTTTAAAAGTGTAATGATAGAATAACTAAAAACCTGGCATTCTTTCCAATTCTACCGCGATACTTAAGGTCAAGAAAAGAAAAATCTGGACTGCTGTTTTCTGCCATTAATAAAACCTTGTTTCAGAAAGAATAGTAATCATTCTTGGTTTGGAGCGTCTGGTGTATTTTAGAAGCTCCAAAGATGCATAAGTAGTTGAAGAGTTGTACTCTGTGCAAAAAACACGAAAACCAATAACTATGTTTCAATATATTGCAACCATTAATAAAATTATACCACTTTTGCTGTTTGTTCTAATAATTATCTTAGGCAAAGTTTTGAATTTTACATTAACTGCAAAAAAACACATGCATGAATATTCAAGTAGGTTGTTACAAAAGTGTCACCATAACATCAAACAATTTGTAAGATCAAAATCAATCTAGGGCGATTCATTTATTTTAAGTGAATTATTCTTTTAAATCAGATGTACAGAAGCAATCAATACAGTCAAAGCTCCTCAACTCGAATTCGAGGGGATCGCCATAAATACATCAACGTATTTGGGTACGGCTTATAAATTGTACAGGCTTTTGCCGTTTTCTTCTTTTGATTTAAAAAGGAACACGGGTAGTTGCTAAATATATATTTACAAAAATCGATATATATTCATCGTGTAATTGTTAAATTTTGAGCAACGTATGTATTAGTAATTTTAGCATATTACACTTATATTTTGAATAAAAAGCAATAAGCAGAGAACACGATAAAAAGCATATATTTTGCAAATACACAAAAATGTTTAAGGTGAAAGAACAGGAAGAGTCACGAAACTTACGTGAAATGTACGTTGTTAAGTTTATCTGTCCACGCAATTAGCAAGGAAGTATTCGATCAATTTCGGTACATAATGAGAGACTGACTACAAAACTGATCGGTGTGGTTTAAAAATGTTAATCCTAGTCTACACTTATCACTCAAGAAAGGGAGTCCGATCAAGCCTTTTACGATGTGCGGTTACCTTAATTGATTTTATACACCTGAGTGAGCGCGTGGTTCCATCGAAGCTTATCGACTAATGGATGCTAATTTACTTGAAATATTGAGTCAGGACCAAAAAGTAAGTTTAAGTAAGGGCAAAATAACTCCGTTTGAACATCGACATATGAAAAGAAAATAACTATATAGATTTAAAGTCGGGACCACAGGTTCTCATCGACATATAGATCTACAAGGACTCTCACTTATCCGAGGCCAAGATAACAAAGTTTCAATGTACCTCTTAATTAGTTGTCAGTTAAAGCACGGTATTATTATACATACGGGGTATAATAACATTTAATGGGCTTATTTTTTCCGAATATTACCTTTCAATGCGATGTATACTGTCTTGTTTACAACTGAAGATTTCTGATAATTATTAATATGCATGTATGTCCAAACTAATTCACATTTGTTTTCATTGTTTACGTCGCGTTTGATGCCCAGGATCAATGTTTCTTTTGTTACTAGTAATAAATAGTCCAGAAAATCTTATAAAATCATTCACATCATGTTAGAAATGTTTCCATGCATTTATTAAAAACACTCTCTGTAAATTGTCAATTATATTGAAATGGGACTGTCAAAAGTAAACTAAATTATCGTCGCTTGGAGAAACCATATTGTAGGCGTTTTGAAGTCAGTTATGATTAAATAGAAATTCTTAGTCAAAAGCTAAGCAATGCCTACTTAAACAGGCTTGAGTTGTGTTAACTTATGTTCAGTGGCGATAATACCTGCATGAAAGGAGCCAAGTTTTATTCGGTCGTAACTAAATCTGGATAATTTGTTTTACAATCCGAAAGTTCTATGCACATTTACAATGTCTAATTCTTTCAGCTCAGCAAAAGGAATCAATTATTGTTTGTCATAGTTGCCACACAGGAGATTGGCGTCTATTATGATCCAACTTTGATTTGGGGAAAGTAATGCAGCAGGCTGAAGTAGGAATTTCTGTTTTTTTGGCATTGCGTGATAAGCCTCAAAGTTATTTTATTGGGGTGAGGGCAAGAGCAAAGCTGCGAATAGTGATTGTTAAAAAAATCTTTTCTTCAAAGAAATATTTAACTATAATAATGACACTGACAAGATTGCTTTCAATTTTAGTGCAGTCTTGCATAATGAAAATAAACAAAAACACAATTAATATGTTTACGAGTGTTTTAGCTGTTGTTGTTTGTTTCTTTTTAATGGTTCTCACCTTTATATTTACCCATTTCGTTGTAGTTGTTGGGGACAAAACACCAGAGAAATAAAATACCATAATGTAAATGTAACAATGTGTTCTTTTTCTGCAGACAAAACAATGTTAACTTCCGTCTAAAAGTAAAATTACCTCTAGCTGTGACGTCACCCTATCGGCATCTCTAAAACGAATTATAATGATAGAAATTGCCCTTCTCAGCGACCAAATAACAAATCACAATACCATTTACATTAAGATCAGGGGGATAACTCTGGACGGCTATAATTTTATGCTCTTAGTTGAGTTTTTGCCCCTAGGAACATTAAGAATTAGAGTTTTGCTTTACATATTATGTCTTTAAAATTATAAAAAAATACCACGACTTTTTGCATTTCCAACATCACTCATTTAATCTTTATTAACACAACTAGTGTTACTCTGTACACACAATATTTGAAAAGTCATTGATTTAAAAAACTATCTTTAACATTTAGCTTTACTTCTACCGACATTGATTTTAAAATGTACAAATTTGAAATCACTGTTTCTTTTCGGGTTGTTTAGTAGGTCCTTTTAATATATAACTAACGAGTAGGCATAAGGTGACAATTTATATTTTATACGAAAATTGTTAATTTTTGTTATATCACTGTCCCATATATACTCATTCTTTCGGATTCAACCAATGATACTTTACTGTATATGTGTCATTTGCTCGAAGGATGTCGTCGAGGAGGAGTGTAGTTACCAGTGTTGCAATTGTTTTATACACATGAACTCAATATGACGACATCCAAAATATGCATAAGAGCGCCAGACCAACTTCCGGCCTACTCCGGTCTGGCATAGAAATACTAATTTTATTTGTGGCGATACCCGATTCAAAAACGTTATTGATATGCCCAATGGTAGCCATTTGTGAACCATTGGTTGCAGATCTATTTTTTTCACTGTGGACTTATACTCCGGTCAGGCCTAGAACTACTTGTAACAGCAAATACGTTATATGTGGTGACACACTATTCACACACGTCATTCCCAGTGGTAGCCACCTGTGCATACTTAGTTGCAGATTTGTGTTTTTACTGCAAATAGATAAACTGTCGAACTGAATTATTGTTATCGATTGCCAGTTTGTTTGTTTGTTTATTAGGTTTATCGTCCCACAGACAGTATTTCAGTTATCTGGAGAGGGTTCCACTTGAAGCAGATATAGTGCTGCCTTCACTGTATAAAGCATGTCGTGAACACCTGGCATGATGCTACACTCAGTCACATTATCTTGACACCGGGCCAATCAGTCGTGGAACTACCCTTATATTTGCTTGAGCGTTAGCAAGGGAGCTGTACCACTACCATTTTTAACGACTTTGGTATGTTGCGGCCCGGGATCGAACCGGGACCTCCCGTAGCTGGAGCCGACGCTCTGCCGATTGCTCTACCAGGTCCGGTTCGATTGCTAGTCGTTTTCCTTATAATATGTGAAACAGATTAAAGTCCCTGTATAATTAAATACAATTGTATTCTGCAAAACAATTGCGTGCTCAATAATAAAAAAAATATTAAAGTGTCATTTTAAAAATGATAATAGCATTGAATGATCTATAAGTACATAACTCTTCCTTAGTCACTGCTCGTAAACATTAGATCATTGCAAATGTGATGCTATATTATATGTTTTGCTTGGCTTTTTACTGTTTTAAATTGCAAGCTATCATCATTGGTCGATGCCTAAAGGATGCTTTAGATCAGCAAAAATGCACATGCATGAGCGTGGCTATTGTTTTATTGATGCCATTGTTTGGGTGAGTCATTTTACGGAGACCTAAACACTGAGTGATTATAATCAATGTAAGGAAGTTTAAATGCGTGTCAAAGCTCAAAGTCCATAAAACACCAATATTTACTTGTTGTACTTCGTTTTGACTGTTTTTGTTCTGTACGCCATGTTTCTCTGGATAGCGATCGGTATGCCTTTCATCATGGTGTCAGCAGGTATGATTAATAATTCATTCTTATTTTAATTAATACATATGTATTACTTTTCTTTTCAATATGAACTTAATCATAAACATCTATTTCCTAATAACATTTACATTATTTTGAAATAATCCACTAGGTAGCTTTGATATATAGGTATACAAACCCTGCGTTAGTAACGTAAATATGAAAGAGTCACATTTCCTGTGTTGTAAAAAGATACAATGTTATTAAAACTCCTCGTTTGTGCGAGTATAGGCTACTACGTCGCAACAGTATCAACGAATGTCAACATGTCTGAAACAGTCAAAATAAACCAAGTAAGAACAAATGTTCTGTGTTGAATGATAATACTTGACAAAAAATACTTCCTCTGTTATGTCCATTAAAACGTATTATACGGTTCTAAAGAAGGGCTGTTTATACAGCATTGCACCTGTATCTAGCCTTGCTATTTATGTCGAGTCTAGAAAACTGCAAATATCCCATGATTATTTTTTAAATCGATTGGAAGTTTTTACACCTATCTCTAACTTAGTATTGATTTTATACCGATCCGATCCTATTACACGTGTTCTAACATTTCTGTTTATTTTACTTACATAATCTTTTATGTTTTAAACGTTATCCTAGAATACATGTAGCGTTATGTATTATTTATATCGATTGTTACGTTTTAAACGTATTCCTGTCATTGTTTTAGATTGTTTATATCGATTCTAACATATTACACGTACAGCTCTCTTTGATATGTATGAAACTTATAGGTTCATAACGTATTACATTTCATACAACTGTTTTATGTCAGTTTTTCTGTCTGATGAGTATCCGATTCACTGATACTTATATAGTTTCTAACGCATTACACATCTCCCCTGTATTGCTAATTGCATAGTTAACGCTATAACACGTATTTTTTCTATTACAACGATCCATATATTTACTGTCTATATCGTTTCCTATGTATTATAAATATCCATTGAATTGCTGTCTCAATCGTTTCTATGGTATACCAATATTAATAGAATTGCTGTCTATATAGTTTCTAACGTATTACACATATCACTAGAAAAACTTTCTTTATAGTTTCTTATGTATTACATGTAACCATTGACTGCGTATTAATCAATATTGATTTTAACGTATTTCAAGGAATTGTGGGTTTAAGATGTGTTAATTTATAATGTAATACACGTATACATTGATTGTAATTTTGGTATTTTAATGTAATACAAATATCAATTTGATTGTTTTATATTATTACCATGTTTCTACATCGACAGATTGGTTCCTCTGTGTCTTGGCAAACCCAAGTTTTAACAACACCAACATCATCCGCATAAAAGATAACAATTTCCATATACCGGCAATACCTGGACATAACATCACAGTCATGTGTGGAGCTAATATCAGTCAATCACATGTTTCAATTCTTACCCTTTACGATAAAGTTAATGTTAAAAAAGAAGATAATAACATTGATAAAGGTGATAACAGAGAGAACTTATTAGTAAATAGAACCTTAGATGGCCAACATATCTCTCATAACAAAACATTGACAGTAAATTGTACTTTAGAGGTAAATGGTACAAAGGAAGACAAACATATCTTTGGAACAGTAACAACGGATTGTAAGTACATTTTACGTTATATGTTCAAAAGTTAAAGTTTCTGTTCTCCAAATGCTGTTTATAAATATTAACTTGGTACTCATAACCTTTAGTACATCTCGGAATAGATCACAGATATCGTTAAAGTTGATGCTTTTCAAATATGTAATTCATAAACAATGGTAATTGTAAGTGCATAATAGACTTTCATTGAAGCCCAAACGCCGAGTCGAGTTGATAATGAAGCATTTTTCCCTTTAAAGAAGTCGATGGGTAAACGGAGGACTATTTTCTACAGGACAAGGTTAAAATCTAATCATTTTTAAAGTAGGTAGTAAACTGAAAAAAGTATTGTCCTTTTAGATATATTGTTAAAATAAAACAATATTTTCTTGCATTTGTTCGATAGAGCCATTTTATTTTTAAATGATGCAATTTAATTTTGCAACTGTTTGAAGGTTCAATAGTTTGAATCTGGTTTAGGTTATGTTCGGTCATAATAATGAAAATAAGCTTGTTTCTTTGACATATCGTACAATGTTTGTTTAACAAGGAATTAACATTTGGAAAGAAAGTATCGTTCATAACATTCATGATATTTATCTCTTCAAATTGTTATGATACTTCTTTATTCATTATTGTTATCTGTGAGATTTTATTGGATTGTTCAAAATAATTTCACTCAGAAACCTTGCTCACATAGCGAAGATCGATATGGCCAAAAAGGAAAACCGCTTGATTAGTTAAAGGTGTAAAAGAAGAAAGATCGAATGTGTTTGACAAATAGTCGTACTACTTTATAAGATGCAAAAGATATGCGGATACTTAAATAGATCATCGAATTACAGAGCTAACACTACTGCTTTGGCCACTGAACAAAGTAATGCACATAATGGGTAAATGATTTGGTCACTGAACACATTTAGCATTAGTTTTTTTTTTTTAAAAAAATAATAATAAAATATTGCATGTCGGAAATTTATCTGTTTACCCATTCAGTGTATGTTTATGTTGGTTCATGCTCAAATTATCAAATGTAATTGTTTATAAAAATCTTGCCAGGCATTCATAAAATATCCACCTGTCAGGCAAAGTCCATTCGTCATTTGGCGATACTATTTATAGCATTCGGGTAACGGGTGTAATAATGCTACAAGTAGCATAGTAGTTTCACTTCATAAATGCATCACATTGATTCGTGGTCATTTCGGTAGAGCCTTGGCTTTGAATATTGGATACATTTTTTTCATCTGCCGATTTGATTCTAGTAAAATATATATCTCTACCAAAAAGGCGAGGGTTTGTTTAAAATATGTTTCTTTTTCTACCTTACATGCGTGAGTGAGTTAATGATTTGTCCATGTCGGTCTAAATTATGCTCAAACTTAGTAGCAACAAAAGTGTAATAAAATCTCTGTTAAAATATTTTAACACGTATGAGGAAGTGTCATAAAATATAATTAAAATAGAACTAGTGCACGTTACTAATATAAAGGAAAATAATGTATTTGTAAACTGATAAAAATGAAAAGCAAAAGCTTTGGTGATTATTAAGAGCTTGTTACTGTCACTACTTATTTATTTTTGTTTTACTGCAAAATATCTGTACACTAATTTTAGCTATATTCCAATTTGAATATGTCGTACAAGTCGGTTACATAAGTTGATTCTGTATTATATTATTTTATTGAATTCGTAACAGGGTTACATGAATTTTCCATAAAGTCGGGAGACGAAAACATCCACGAGAATCAGTCAGCAATCGAAGTCAGTTGCAGTCTGCCTGAAATGATACCGCCACCGAACGTAACGTTAAGGTATCAAGGTGAAAACATCGCCACCAACAACGGCAGTACATACCATGTAAAATATCAGTTGAATGTGACGAAGGAGGATAATGGCCGGTTGGTCGACTGTTGTGTTGACATTCCACTAGCCGGTGACACGTGTATCAACACGACATTAATTGTGTCATGTATGTAAATTAATCAGAATATAAATTGTTAGGTAACATTTAAGAATCAGGGGGTCGTATACTTAATGGTTGCTTCCGACTCTTTGCCTATATCAAATACATGTAACAATGTTTTAAATTTGTTTCTAGGAATGTTGACATAACCTCTTTATAAACTCATATCTCAAGTAAGTTAAGAGATTAGGAAACTACTTCAGTTGTCTGAAAGTACAAATTTTGTAATAAACTGCTCAAAACGATTATTTTTTCCAAATATATCAATAAGGACGTTATATGGAGATTCCTGCTAAATTAGATTCGACCTGACAGCGGATGATCCGAAGGATGATAGTGATGTTATCGCAAAAGGAAGTCAGATGGTGGTTTCCTTTGTTTAATAAAAGCTAAACTGTGTGTGCAGCGTAGCTCAGAACTGAAATACATAGTTGCCATGACGAATAGAGTCTTGTGCTTCACTTTTCACATAGATATAAGACACCATTAAACAACATTTAACCTTTTCGGGTAGCAGCATTTTATTGGATTGTATGAGAAGCAATACTTCTTCGTCCAGACAGTCGAATATCCTCTTTAAATTATTAGATTTTTATCTGATTTAAAAAAATTACCTTAAGTGTAAAAATGTCACCTTAGATTAAAAGAAATCTTTAGTTTCATTAATCAATTTCTTTTATCTAAGAAATGTTTTCGCACTTTCACAAAATATCCTAGTTCAAGTAAAAAAGAACAATTCCGATCTCTTGTGGTCAAGTGGTGTATACAATGTTGTTGTCTTTTTTTCGTTTAATAATGTAAGTATTTAGGTGGTCTATTTTGATTGGTCTCTTGGGTTTTTGTAATGTTTCCACCAGTTAATAGCTCTGCTAGGCTCATAAGTCGTTAAATCTACCTTTACCTCTTCCTTCATTTTATTTTGGTACCTAACTATTTTTAAATATCACGTTATTGAGTCCTGTAACTCAATATACGATCATTTAAAAAGGTGTTTTTCTTCCTTGAAATCTATCTTGTGTGACTTAAGAAATAACTATTAAGGGTGACTTGATCTGATTATTTCTTCGGATAATGGAAAGGGTAGAAGATATCTAAAATAGAAATACAATTGTGTTTGCAATTTACAACACTAGGGTAATAATCAAAACTTACTTGGTACACTTCTGCTCCTCTGTGAGTTTTCAGGACAAAGCATCAATGGCCAATTCCTCACGACGGGGCACGAAAAGGCTACTTTTGCCTGTTTTAGCCCAATGCCGCCAGAGATTAAGTCCAAACGCATTTTTCTTTACTTTTCGGGTGCAGACTGCGAGTTCTTGCCAGACTGCAGGAGCGAAATCTTCCGCGTTTTCCTGAACTAGGTGTACCCTTCTGGGTCTCTGAGAGTTTAAGGATTGAGCTCCAATGGCAACCGCCTCAAGATGGGGCACGAAAAGGCTATTTTACCTGTTTTAGCCTAATGCTGCCAGAGGTTATGTCTAAACGCAATTCTTTCACTTTTCGGATGCAGACCTCACAGCTAGCCAGACGCCAGGAGCGAAAGCTTCCACATTTTTCTCAACTATAAGTACCCTTCTGCGCCTCTGAGAGGTTTCAGGACAGAGCCCCAATGGCAACCGCCTCAAGAAAGGGCGCGAAATGTCTACTTTTGCCGGTTTTAGCCCAATGCTGCTAGAGACTATGTCCATACACATTTTTTTTACTTTTCGGACGCATACTGCTCGACTTTGCCAGTCAGCTGGAGCAAAAGCTTCCGCTTATTACTGAATTTATGGTGCCTTTCTGCCCCTCTTAGATATCTCAGAACCGAGCCCCAATGGCAACCGCCTCAAGAAGAGACACGAAAAGGCTACCTTTGCCTGTTTAAGCCCAATGCTGCGAGAGACTAAGTCCAAACACACTTTTTTCACTATTCAGATGCAGTCATCGCGCATTTGCAAGATTCCAAGAGCAAAAGCTTACGCGCTTTCCTCAACTAGGAGTACCCTCCTGCTGCTCTGAGTGGTTTCAAGCCCGAGTCCCAAATGGCAACTGCCTAAGAATAGGCACGAAAATTCTACTTTTGTCTGTTTAAGCCCAATGCTGCCAGAGACTAAGTCCAAACGCATTTTCTCATTTTTCGGATGCTGACTGCGTGTGCTTGCCAGATTTTAAAAGCGAAAGCTTCCATGTTTACCTCAACTAGGGGTACCCTTCTGCGCCTCTGAGAGCTTTTAGGACCGAGCCCCAATCACAACCGCCTCGAGAAGATGCGCAAAAAGGCTAATTTTGTCTGCTTTAGTCCAATGCTGCTAAGTCCACACGCAACTTTTTTCTCATTTCTCGACCTCTCACCGGGTTTAAGTCCGGCCAGAGCGGAAGACTAATAGTGAGAAGGTAATTCCATTAGACCAGCGGCTTACTCACCGGTAGTTCTACCCAGAGATAATTCTAGTCATTTTTCCTGCCACAGGAGTTTGAAATCGCTAGACACTGCTAATTTTCTTAAGTAAGAAATTAACATCAACATGTTCCATGCTACCTACGTGTAAAATGGGCACCAGTTAGGGATACTTGGGTCATGTATGTAAGCATGCATATTTAAAATTGAATTTTAAAGAGACCATGTATTATGTTATCTAAAATGGAAATTTCTTTTAATTTCATGTTTGTTTCTCATCCACAGACCCCTCTCAAAGCGCTGCTATTATGGTGATATCAGTTTCCAAAGTGAAGGTTATCGTAAAGTGCACGACGGAAGAATCTAACCCTGCCAGTAACATCACGTGGTCCGTGGAGGGTGGTAACCGGACACTTTCTTCTAAAATAACTATCAATCGGGACAGCCATGGTGGACACGTGGCGTCAAAGGTGATGTTATACACGCATTGTATCTCATATATTTCTGATATTGTTTGTATTTTTGTTAACAGGTATGTTTTTGTGTTTCCCATGGTTTGTGCTCAGCTTACGGACTACTTTAACGGCACCAAGATTAATATTGCTAGACGTTGCTGTAAAGGTTATAATAGTGAAGTTGCGATGTCCTTAAAACACATCCACTTTCTAGCTTGTCGATATGCCATACAATTTTAAAAGCTATAGTAGTCGGATCTCCTCGGTATATCGTCATTATTCATGGAGTACACAACACATAAAGACCAGGCTTATTATCGCTAAACTCATGATTTGCCTTTCTTGGGCAACTATTTCAAACATTTAAGCCGTCAAAGTGTCTTGGAATGCTATCTTAAATAAGGCGCAGCCGTAACAAACAAATTCCTGGCAATACTACAGCCGCTTCGGGTGCGAAACCTGCTGATCGATCAAACCGGAAATATTGTATCAAGCATAGTGGACTGGACTTGGAGAGGCGGTTTGGAAAGAGCGTCTTCTTTTGACATCTTTCAAAAGTTTAATTTAATGCTGCTATTGCAAGTCTTTCTTACTACATAATTACAATTTGTTGTAAAGTAAAAACTAAAATACATGTATGAACATTTAAGGACAAATTTGAAATAACACACAACATTTTATTGAACGTTTTTATGTCTTTTAGACTATATTAACTAAACTGAAAATGTTACAGCAAAGACAAAAAACTGAAAATACGTATTTAGAATAAATATCATTTTACTATACACATTTCATGTATTTTTCATGCTTTTGTTTTAACAACAGTATTTAAATATTGTTATTAATGATTAACGTCCCTAGTATGTTCTTTATCAGTCATGGTAATACTGCCATAACTTAACAAGTCAATAAACTGTGCCTTGTCTAGGACATTAACTCATGTCTTCGCGTACCACAAGTATGTTTTTTTGTGGGTTTTTTTCAAAACAGAAGAAACAAAAGTTTCCAATTCGAAACTACGTGGGAATAAAATATGCATAGGTTAAATGATGGTTTGAAAAATAAACACATTCCTTGCATTTTTACTATGTTAAGTGTGTTCTCTCTCAATTTACTGTACACAAGGATATACAAGTAAACAGCTAACAATCAGTAGTTTTTTTATATTATTTTCGTAAGAATGTCGGGATAAAAGTCTAGCTGACCAATGGCTCTGTGGTTAGCTCATTTCCATCATGTGTAACTATTTGTTTTACGACCTCTCCTTAATGGCATCTTTGAATATATTATACAATTAAGTGCTGGTGTTATCTCGGGGTCCCCTGAAGACTGCCAATGCAGTGCCTTTAATGGCCTGGGGAGAATATTGCATTAAGCATGCCGTGGATTGGAGTTGTACTTTGACATTACTTGGTGGCTACATGTGTGCAAAATTAGCATCATTTTAGTGAATTAATATAGTGAGAGCTTTTTTAGTTCAACATCCATAATCATATCGACAAATATGTATTCTATGCATGTGGTTAGTATTAACAACTCTCATCTCGTTCATATTGCAGACCCTTGAAGTAACGGATATATACGATAACCTGACAATTACCTGCAATGTCACCAACGACAAGTTCCCGAAACTTATTCTGAGCAATTCGACACAAGTGAACATTGATGGTAAGGAATATATTGCATTATTTTACTGTAACTTCTCTGCACTATCACCATGACGTAATGCTGTCTAGTCACTGCAACTCCTCGGCAATACTTTGATTGACAGCTACATCCATCAGGTCAGCTGAATGATAAAAGCATTTGTCCCTTTGCCAAAGATGACCTTAATGTACACATTGACATTAAGGTTCTTTATAAGCTATATTATTACAGTGTGTTAAATGCAAAGCTTTACTAAAATATAAATGTAATATCAATTATATGCTTATCAACCAATAAAACCCACATGCAGTCGAGATATGTATCATACAATATCTCTACAGGATGAAGTCGAGAAACATTTTAAACTGTATAGTGTGATAGGTCCAGGCCAACGTAAAAAGTGAAATCACATTATGCCATTATTTTATGCCTAGAACTTTAATTTGAACATACAATTTATTCAGTTTCCATTTGGTTCCTCAAGTTTCACTCAACTTCGAATACAGTTTATTCACACAGCAAAATGAGAGGTGTCTCAATTAGCAGTTAAATTTGTGTTCAAATAGACAGCACAAACCCTTTTAAGCATTATTTTAACTTGAATATAAGTAAAAGTATTGGAAGTGGGGAAGATTGTTT
Source organism: Sinonovacula constricta (assembly GCA_007844125.1). Lineage (NCBI taxonomy): Eukaryota > Metazoa > Mollusca > Bivalvia > Cardiida > Solecurtidae > Sinonovacula > Sinonovacula constricta. The sequence continues at coordinate 11,237,506 of CM017560.1, read as the reverse complement.
GTTTACAAGTAACATTTTCTCCGTTTTAAACTATTAACAGGTTTTAAGTAGACTAATGGATGTGCAGTGTTGCTGATACGCAGTTTGATCAAAGTGTGATCTTGAGACAATGATGTAGTTTAATTACTGCTATGGCTAGCTACATGTAGATGGACTTGAGGCTTGTGAATTCGAGGGAATTCCGTGAGTAGTTAATAAAAATGATGTTCACAGTAAATATATCATTTTATTTCTCCATTTAAACCTTATTTCAGTGCTGGACATTAATGAAATATCAATATCTAATCATTTTACCGGATTGAAGTATCTCAAGACTAACTCAACAGTATTTTAATCATTTGCGGTGTACATGGCGTTCCATCCAATATGCCCAAAGAACTTCCTGCAGCTCGCCATGGAGACAATAAGTTTGTTAAATGCAACAGCGACATGCATATCGGTTTTAAACAGAAATTAAACTGTTTCTTATCATCAGACCCAGGTATGTTCCACAAACTGAATGAAGAGCACATCGACATCCTATGGATACTGACAATTGGTCTGTTGGCGGTGTCCAGTTTCGGTCTCGGGTTTCTGATAGGGTCGGGCACAGTGCTACTTGTCAAGCATCGAACCAGGCCCATCACTGACCGGCTACATGCAAGGCAGACATAATTAGGCGTTCCACCGGACTTAGTTACCACTGCTTCGTCTCACAAGCTGTTATTTGTGGGACACGTATAATGCTAACGACGTCTAGGGACCTATATGGAGAAAAACGTCTTTTTGACTGTAACTTTATAACCCTTCAAGCCGGAACAAATGACTTTTATGGTAGGTATGATAGTGTTCTGGTACTACCACAACATATGCTTGAGCTTTGTACACATAATATGAATAACTGACATGTTCATTCTACTTTCGTTCTATGTTGTGTATAATTGACCACTCGGTTCTTGGTGATAAGTGAAAAGGAAGCATGTAATTATCTTGGCTAGGATTAGGTAATTGACATCCGTCAGTTTAAAGTCTTATTTGAGTTTTTATTATTATGTCGCCTCGTAGTAAGAGGCAATAGAAAATATAAAAGGGAAGACAAACAATACTAATTAACTCACTGTTCAATAAAAAACGGTCAAGATAACTACTTTAAAAAAATCTAATTTTTAAAAAATGTCGATGAGAGTGACAATAAAACCAATTTAACTTAATTAGATGGATCAAGTTCTGTAGAATATTTAAATAAAATAATCAGCTAAAAGCAAGAATGGTCTTACAGTTTGACCGTTTCTTAAAACATTACCATAATCGTTACTATATTTCTGTAAAATAGTGTTAAGATTTGATATGGCAATATTGGAGACGGCGTTATTGTGTTTAATTAATGACAGACCTGATTACCTTTTTCTAGCTAGTGAAACACATCATCTACGTGTACTGTTAATGTTAGTTTCCCCTTTATTATTGAGAATAATAGAGCACGGTTTTACAACGCGTCATTTAAAAGATGTTTAATATTTTTATAAAGACGTTTTCAGAAGAAAACACTGAGCATATTGTTTTGTGAATGTTACGTTTAGCTTTCGCATGTACTTTCTTTTCTGGTGATACTGAGTTACGGTTATTCAGACGCTTCTATGTGTTGAATAAATGAAATGTTTGAATAAGCATAAATATGTTTTATTTATTTCTCCTTAACATTAACCGAATACAGTAACTTTACGGTCTATGCCCCCTTTTAGGTTGACGTATCACCTCTGTAGTCAAATAGACCTCAACGATTCCGCCTTGTATAATGGATTTTCATAATACTAAATATTTATGTTAGATGAGTTACTTCATATATGGTTTTTCTTTCCATAGTATTTTATTAATTATTTTGATTGATACACATTTAGGCAATAAAATAATAGTGTTCATAATAAATTGTCCATGTACAAAGTTCATTTTTTATTGTTTTATCTGTATTTAAATAATACACAATGACATGTATCTCTATATATAAGATGAATACACCGATGAATTAAATCCACGGACAGACAGACATTCTCACAGACGGATGCTTTATGTTTGTTCTCGCGTTTGTTCCCCGGGCTACCTAACGTAAATATTAGTCACGTAAACACGCATAGAAGAATGACGACACAGAAGACAATTTGTTCCCCTGGCGCATTAGGTACCGTTCGGTCTGCGTTTTTATGGTCATGGGCCCTCTTTATAAATCTAAGCAAAGCATGATTAGAGAAAATTGGCAAAAAATTGCCGCCTAAAAACAAGTATGGCAAAACTAACACATGCAGAGAAGAATGTGTTAACAGTATAAACTATTGATCCAATCAATCCCATGCCTCTTCCAAAAGATTAGGTAATTTCGTAAGAGAATTTCTATGAGACTATGTTTCAAAACCTGCAAACAAATATGAGAAAGTGTGCCCTAAAAATCATTCTCCATCAGGTCCATATGTTAAATGTCAATGACCAATCACTTCTTTTTGAAATCTGAATGAATACGAAGACGTACATATACAACCGACATGACCAGGCCTGTTGCTATAACATTTAATTTCCGAAATTGAAAAAATACATAATTGAGAAGTTTTTTTAAACTGAAGTAAGTCTATATTGCGGCCATTTTAGATGCTATCCATCTATCTATATGAATAGGTAAATAAAAAAGGTCCTATCAAAATTTTCACAGATATTTAAATTGTATCAACCTGCAGACCAAGTTAAACAATACGTTCTGACAAATTACTACTGACCACGTCTGTCGCCTAGGTCAAAACTCCTTTTTGTGCCTATCACATAACATGTACCACCTAGACAGTCCAGTATTGTATGTAAATAAATTAATAAGAATATATGTAACCTCTCTTTGTAGTAAGGTTGAATAAACCAAATCTTCGTAGGTTTTAAAAGAGTTCTTTATTTAAGGGTATGGTTTGTAGCCGCAAAACAAATATAATTAATAATTTCTAGCATATATAAATGTGACTGGCCATATCAAAATCAGTCTAAGATCGCATTTCAGATTATCGAGATAATCCGCCCAGAAGGCATGTAGGTGCAAAAATATCGATTTTTAGATTTTGCTATATAACTAATGTTCAGACTCTTTACTACGAATTAATTGAAAATATAGTCGAATTAAATAAGTTTTTGACTGTTTATTTTAACTTTGATCGGACCCTGTACTCTGTTTACGTTCACGTAATTATCGAGATTACGCAATGGAAAATGAGCCCAGTTTATTAGCGGATTTTAAGCAGAGAGAAAGGGACAGAGTGGTTGCATTTGGTATCGTGATAAAGGTTAATTCCCGGGGGATTCAGTTATTCAATTTTTTAAAATAATTGTTATTCCAAGTAGCCACTACAATCACTTTAAAAAAGTGACCAACACAAAGGAAATCGCGCACTTGTTGCTTAATAAGCTTATCGGCCTTTCTGATTGGTCAAACGGACGTCAGGTAATACTTCCGGTATCCCGTTTAAATTATTTCTTCACCGATATTTACTGTTTACTGCTCTTTTATCAATATAAAGTGGCTTTTGTCATCGATCTGTGCTATTACTGGAAAATATGAAAATATATAATAAACACAATGGATTCATCACCAGAAGAAGTGGCTAAATGCCTATAAGAGTCATTAAATGGGTCAAATCTCGGAGGTATCGGAAACTGGAATGAATTGACTACAACTTACTTTACAAGTACAAGTGGTGCGTTGGACTGAGATAGTGAATGTGGCAATGAAAGCTGTAATGGTATGGAAGAAATATTTACAGACATCGCTAACTCTCACATGTATTTCTATTAAAGTAGATACCGTGGATTTATTTAAAATGGCTTCAGAACAGTGTCGCCCTCATATAGTTAACGAGACAAAAAGTTAAAGAAATTGACACTTTTTATGATTTTCTATGATCACTGTTGCATTATTTGTTAATGAATAAGTATGTGCATTAAATAGAGTTGTGTTTCCTCTTTCCAACAGTGTATGACATGATGGTGTCATTTATATAGAAAATGTTGGTTGCTATGGCATTTCGTTTAGGTATAGTCCAAAAATGTTAAAACAAGTTTGAGTGCCGTTTTCTCCACATTTGTGTGTAGCTTTAGGCCTTAAACTGTGTTACCTTAATTTGAAAAACTTACCACGGGATTATAGTATCGTGATGGTTCTTGTATCGTTTTAAAGGTTTATTTATGCTCTATAAAATAAATATAAAAACTAATAATATTAATTTTGCGACTTTAGACTGATTTTGATATGGCTAGTCACAATTATAAAGACTCTACAATTTATTACAATACAACAATTCATGATATAGCAAAAGTTATGAGAATTATTCAATACAAATTACAATAGATCACAACAATAAATAAATATATATTTACATACTAGCCAACTTATAACTAAATCTTGTAAAAAATTTAATGTGAATCTGTTAAAGATATGTGCTCCTTCTTCTTCGAAGTTCTGTCAGGGAATGAATTGGTAGAGTGAATGGATAAAGAAAAGCGGGAAAATTATTGTTAGTTAAAACTTCTCACACACTAGTAAAACCGGTTTAAAATCAACTCACTCACTGGACATGACACTTTAACGGTACTTATATACAAGACGTCACAGGGTAGAACGATGTACACGGACAACATTAAATGTGCGGACAGATACAACACAATAACACAAACACACCCTGGTACCATACTCCCCTGCTCGAAAGAAATTCGTCCTCGAATTAAGATATAAAACTGCATTGATGAAGTGCTGATCAATGCTAAAGTACATGTACATATGACACGTTGTCATTCATATGACCAAGGGAGTTAACCTATTAAAAATTAAATATTCTGCAAATTTGTTTACTGGGATTGTCTCCCTTCGACCATAAGGTTTTTTAGGCATAGAAAGAAAACAATGCAATTAATAAATATTTACAATTACATATTTCTACTTGTACCATTCTACATTTTGTAAAACAATATAATGACATGAATACTAATGTTGACCCATATTATTTGGCCTGAAATAATGAATATTCATCACATATAAATAGCATAAAGAAATATGAATGTCATTACATTGGACAAGTTTCAAGTAACCTGTTCTTAAAACTAAAATACACAAACTTAAGAAAAGCTCAATACAACATGATAGCTTAAATAAAGTATCCAATTTGAAAATCTCAAATTGTATTCACCACTTTAAACTTCACAGACTGCCAACCTGTAAATAATATAATCATTATACATCATCCTTTATTCTATGAAAATAAGCAATGCTAGTTAAAAATGACAATCACAAATAAAGGCGCACACTGAAAAATATTTTCAGTTAAACAGTAATTGGCAATATGCACAAGCATTCAGATAGGTAACAGGATATAGTCTTAATGATAACTATCCTGGTAGCCTTAAGTAACTTTTTTCCTTTGGTGGTTCCTAGAGTAGAATCAGTGACTCAAAGTCAAGAAACCCACTCTTCGAACCGGTCTGGTGGGCGTCTAACCCTGACGGGTCGAGCTGACCGAGGAGCAGCGGTTGGTCTATTTGCAGGTGTCTGTACAGAAACAGAAGGAGATGTCACAGACAGAGATCTAGAAGTTGCACTAGGAAGGGTATAACTTGCCCGAGTGCTGTCAGAGTGCTGTTGGCTCAAAGTAACATTAGGGCTCGAACCCCGCCTAGCATTTACTGACAAAGGGTGTACTCTCAGGATTGGAGAGGGATATATACTTCTCTCCTGTATAGTGGTTCTCATCATTCTTTGAGGTATTATATACCTCCCAATCTCCCCAGAGCTGGAGTCAGTATCTGACTCAGAACTAGGTTCTGGAACCAGAGTGGTTCTAGTTGGTGGCTGTCGCCTCCTAGTTTTGGGTACAGGTTTAGGAATGGCGACAGGATCAGGGTCTGAAGTCCTAAATGGTAGGATCATATTCCAATGATGGATTTTGACTTGGCCAGACCCATCCTGACTGCAAACACGGTACACAGCGATATCATGATCGACAGAAATAATAACATAGGGATGAGGTTCCCAGTTATCAGCCAATTTACAACGGCCCTTTAAACCAACTTTCCTGATAAGTACAGTGTCACGCTCCTTCAAGGATTTTTTTATATGACTTTACGGTCATATGCCTGTTTATTGTAGGCAGCTCTGTCCCCTGCATTGCCACTTGCCACTTTGTACGCATACTGCATACGTTCTCGCAGTTTAGCTACGTATGAGGGATAATCTTTGGCCCAAAAGCCATTGGGATCTGTTCCCAGGTAGCTGTCCACTGGAAGACCGAACATTAGAAAGTGAGGCGAGTATCCAGTGGAATCATTTCGAGTAGCATTGTAATCCCGAACAAAAGGACCAATATATGATCTCCAGTCAGCTTTCTGATCCTCCTCCAGGGTCCCCAACATCTTCAAAAGAGTGCGGTTAAAGCGCTCACAACTTCCGTTGCCAGACGGGCGGTAAGAGGTGGTCCTGGACTTTGTGACATTTGCCAGCTTACACAGCTTCTGAATAAGTTTGCAGTCAAAATTTCTGCCTTGGTCACTGTGAAGTTGCTTATGAAAAGAGAAGTTTACAATGAAGTTTCAAACAGCGCCTTTGCTGTTGCCACAGCTGATGTTCTCTTACAAGGAACTGCTTTGGCGTACCGCGTAAAATGGTCGGTGATTACCAATATGTCCTCATAACCGCCTTTAGAAATATCAAACAAGTTGCATAGGACGAGTTGTGACAACAGGAAAAAGTTCAGCACGAGGTCTGATTGGCGTCTTCCTACAAATACAACGAAGGCATGTTTCAACTCGCTTGCAAATATCTGCTTCGAGACCAGGCCAGTTAAATCTCTGTCGTGCAAGCCAGACAGATTTATCCTTTCCAGGATGACCAATATCTGTGTGTATGCCTTTAAATGCTATATTTCTGTGGGAAGATGGAACAACAAGCTGGACTACAGGTTAGTTGTTTAGAATAGTCAGCTAAACCTAGAACAGGAGGTTTAGTCAGAGAGACTTTAAAAAGTTGAAAAGCAGATTCCTGCTCTGGTCCCCAAACCCACTCTACATGTGAAGCTGCAGATGTTTTTGCCTTCTTTGTCTTTTTAGTAACGGAATGGCCCTCAAGGAGACGGTTTAATGGCTGGGCATAATCCTTTACAAAGCGCCTATAGTAGCCAGTAAAACCAAGAAAAGATCGAAGCTCTTTAACATTGGTAGGTTGAGGCCAAGAAAGAAACCGATGAATTTTTGCTGGGTCTGTAGAAATCCCGTCAGCCGATATAACATGGCCCAGGTATTCCACAGAGGTCTTACAAAGTTCACACTTGGGGGGCTTGAGTTTGAGTCCATGAGTCTCAAGGTAAGAAAACACAGCTTCAAGACGATATACATGTTCTTTCAATGTAGATGAAAACACAAGGATGCCATCTATGAAGACAAGACAGTCACGAAGATTTAGCTCTCCCATACAACGTTCCATAAGACGTCGAAAAGTAGCTGGAGCGTTACAAAGGCCATAGCTTATTCTGTTACACTCATAAAACCAAAGAGTGCCAACAGAAAAGGCAGTCTTTTCCTTGTCATTTTCCTCAATTTCGACTTGCCAATAGGCTGATCTAAGATCTAACTTAGAAAAGTATTTGGCACCAGCAAGAAAATCCACTGTATTATCGAAACGAGGTAACATGTAGGCATCTTTTCTGGCACGAGAGTTGAGCATTCGGTGGTCTATACAAAACACATTCTTTTTACGTACTAAGACTACGTTTGACGCGAATGGACTATCTGAAGGGCAAATATTTCCACACGAAAGCATCTCTTTAAAGTGTTCCTTACTTTCTTCATACATGGCATGGGGAATTTTCCGAAAAAGTTGTTTAAATGGTGTTTCATCCTGCAGGGCAATCTTATGTCTTACAAGATTACACAAACCTAAATCAGCCAAGTCTTTAGAAAAGACATGGTCCCAATTGCCAATAACTTGTCTAAGGTAAACAAGCTGGTCAGAAGTTATCATCAATCCAAGATCTTCTACTGAAGGGTTAGTTGAATCTCTTGGTTTTGAGCTAGAAGAACAATTAGTAGAGTAAGAAGAAGATACAGAATCAAGGTTATCCACAATTTTGACCTCATTCACAGAACAAAGGTCTAATCGTGGCTTGATATATATTGGAAGTGCTGCAATGTTGCAGATCTTTACAGGAACTTTTGCTGAAGAATCAACAGGGGAAACATTAATTAAGCACGGCCTGACAAGATACTGGTTTTCAGAATCTATGTTCTCTGTGATAACACTTGAGGTGGTGTTGATACCATGGACAATCCCATTGATGGTCACAGTTTTAAAAGAAACTGGTCAAACTTCTGGTGAAGTTGTTGACTCAGCTGAGTTTCAAAACCCGCCATTCTAGACTCTTTAGTAGATAGTTATAGTCAGGGGCAAGGCCATACTTATGTCTTGTCTGTGCTTTGAGAGAGAGAGAGGGAGGAAAGACCAGCCCAGAATCTATGCTTGAGTAGGTCATCCCTAGCTCCAAGCGGAAGTTCTCCCATGTCAATTATAGTCTGTAACAGAGTCTCTAATCGACAAGCAAAAAAAGTTACAGTTTCATTTGGTCGTTGCACTGCATTTAATAAGTCAGACAATAGTTCTTCTTTAGAAGACGCATCTAAAACCATTGCATCATCTTTTGTCAAGATACCACTCAAAGAAACAGATTGACCTAGAGAGACAATCACGGGGCGTGCAGTGCCACGCAGCGAACTTCGTAAAACTTGAAGTTGCTGCGAGGAAGTCCAGTCTCCAGATAATGATAAACACTTAACCTCATTCCTCCAAGCCATATAATTTACCTCCCCCTTTGGTAAGGATTCATCACCAGAAAATGATGGCAGTTTAGGCAAACTGGTGTTAACAGGGGGTATGTAAAGGATGGCTGAGCAATGGGTGTAGAGGTAGCAGTGGGAGCAGGGGTTTTTGACTCCCTCATCGCTTTAAAAATGCGTGAATGCATGTCCTTATCACCTTCATTGCTTTGATTAGATTCTTCTTTAGGTATAAGGTCATATTTTCTGCTTATCTCAGCCATAATAGACTCCATAGTGAGATTTTGTGCAGCCATTATAACAAATGATGGTGTTGTCTTTATACCAACCTGTAAGCAAATATATAAACGCTCAAAAGTATATACCTTTTAGGAGTTGAAATCCTCAAATGGAAGCTAATACTTAGTCCAGCTGTAAAAGCAAAGATATACAAAACGATATAATGTGCTCACATAATGTTTTCACATAAACTATTAAATATGCCATGTAACACTTACCAAATATATATATAATCTGTTAAGTGGTATGTTCTTGGGGAAAACTGTTAAATTATAACAGTTTATAAATTAATATAGGTGTATTCTCCCCTTGTCAGCTGAAAATATGGCAAAGTAATTTACAACTGTATTATTTTGCAATACTTGATGGTAATTGATGTTAATGCATCAAACTTGGTGGTAAATAGCTGAAAAGAATGGAATGTAACTCAGTATATAAAATGTACAAGAAAATTTCAAGAGCCTGAAATGAAATAGCAGTTTATCTGAAAACTATGTATCAAATTCAGAACAGAGCTGAAAACAAATATATGACTGAAATACTATGTCAAATCTAAGCACTGAATGCAAATGTACTATTTAGCACTGCCAGCTATAAATTTATTAAAAGCATAACACAGAAATGTAAACAAACATACTAGAGACCCCCATATGATACATATTACATTAAACACAATGTGGCACAGAAATACAAATATCAATACACTCACACCATGCAATACATAAATATATAAATTAGTTAAGGTTTGAGTAAAACGAGGAAGTCATGAGAGATAAATGAGGAAATAGAGATGAATATGTAAAGAGTGTGGCTGGGAAGAGAAATGAAACTTATTGTCTGTACGTGACAAAAATAAAAAACAACAACAAATATAAACACATTATTACAAACTTGAACAGTGATTAAGGAAAACGTAGGAAAATATATTAATACATATTTAAGTATAATGAAAGTAAAAAACAAATAACAATGCGTTGTATCAAAACTGATGTAAAGCGTAGATGTGAAAGTGAAAGTAGAACTACTTACCGATTATAGCGACAACCTCGCACCGGTTAGACGTATTATTGCGCAATCGGTGTTTTAGTAAAAAGCTGACCTCAAAATATACCCTATCTATTACGCGGTGCTATGAAATTGTCAGAGGATTTCGAATTGAAACATTTGCATTAATAGGCTTTGGGAAGACCAAATAAGGCGCATATGATCTTAAAAACCTTAGCTGGTTGTTGTTTAATCCCGAAAACCGAAAGTAAAATTTTGCCATCTGGATAATTTGTCAAAAATGACCATAGACGCTAGCAATTTTACTGTTTTCTTATAGTTCTATCATTGCTCTTTTCATTTTAGGCCATTCTCGGACTGTATTTTTGCGTAAAATGTATTTATTTTACTCGTAACTTGCAGTGGGTAAAAAGCACCAGCGCACAAGGGAGGTAATTTCGTCATATCTAATGAAAAATAATTACTTTAAAATGCAAAAATGAACTTAAGATATACAAGAGATATCCAAAACACAGAAAACTTACCGTTATAAAAAATTAATTGTCAGAAATCTAGACCGGAAGTTACCTAGAGAAAAATTTAAATAAACTGTAGCGAAAGCTGTACGCGCAAAACAAAAAATTACTGTAGTGCATATAGGCACTTCCAACAGCCTTGCTGTTGGGTTAACCCTTTAGCGACGTGGTTGAGTGTCAGCCTACTGATCTGAAGGTCACGTGTTCAAATCCCAGTTAGGGACAGGATTATTTTCTCCTCTCAGATTTACTTAAATGGTGTCAGAAGTAAACGGAAGCCTGGCGTGGCTGTCCTGCTGTGGGCTTGGGCCCAGAAAAAGTAAAGGGGGGAGGAGTGTAGTGCATATAGACACTTCAAACAGCCTTGCTGTTGGGTAAACCCTTTAGCGACGTTGTTGGGTGTCAGCCTACTGATCTGAGGGTCCCGGGTTTAAATCCCAGTTAGGGACAGGATTATTTTCTCCTCTCAGATTTACTTTATTACGTACAGTAAAAAAGATACAAATAACAATACAAATGATTTTGTACTTACTAATATTTTCTCCAAATCCACAATATATACACAAATTTAGCACTTAATTTCACACGATCATTTATGACACTGTCACAAATCCAGCGCTGAAAGTTCTTGATGAGAAGATCGACTATCGTACAAGATGTAATAGATCCGCACGTGGTAATGTAGTTAACATCGGACGACGGCCGATGATCGCGATGAAAGATAGCGTTTAACACTCTCCACAGAATATAACACGTAACCGGTAATATATAAAAATTACACTTGTTAGCGCTAAAGCTTATCAATTAAGCAAATAACTTTTTCGAATAAACCGATTATTGCCGCCACCTCCAGACGTCTCCTTCGGGGCCTGTAATTGATCGTCGCATGTAGGATGAATCAATAACGTTTATAACAAACATCGATCTTTGCATAAGCGGAGTTGGCTGGCAACACCCTAAATCACGTTGGGCGCCAAATGTAACCTCTCTTCGTAGTAAGGTTGAATAAACCAAATATTCGTAGGTTTTAAAAGAGTTCTTTGTTTAAGGGTATGGTTTGTAACCTGAAATTTACAAATATAATCAATAACTTATAGCATATATAAATAAAAAGACTCGACAATTCATTACAATACAACAATTTATGATATAGCAAAAGTTATGAGAATAATTCAATACCAATTACAATAGATCACTACAATAAAAAAATATATATTTACATACCAGCCAACTTATAACTATATCTTGTAAAATATTTAATGTGAATCTGTAAAAGATATGTGCTCCTTCTAGTTTGAAGTTCTGCCAGGGAATGAATTGGTAGAGGAAAGGGATAAAGAAAAGCGGGAAAATTATTGTTATTTAAAACTTCTCACACACTAGTAAAACCGGTTTAAAATCAGCTCACTCACTGGACATGACACTTTAACGGTACTTATACACAAGACGCCACATGGGTAGAACGATGTACACGGACAAAATTAAATGTGCGGACAGATAAAACACAATAACACAAACACACCTTGAATACATATAGTACAGTTCAGATGCGGGATAATTTAATAAAAAGATAAGTGGATCTCGAAACCTTTACACATGCACGGACAGTACTGTCATCGCAAAATGTTAGAGTGCATGACTTTTTAGATTTCAAATACTAAAGGGATATAGATTATAAATGCAATCTTGTGTCGTAAAACAGTCGTCCTTTTTATAATTGAATAAGATTTTGTTCTACCCCTAGTATGTTGTTTGATTGGTAAAACAGCCATTGTAAACAACACTGTTATCCTCTTATATTTTTATAACAACGTATTGAAACTAGAATGCATTATTCTGATTTATGTGAAAGCCGTGTTCAGGACACAGACAATGCCGTTCGTCAACTTAATTTGATAAACAAATATATACTTTTGTCATTGTCCACATGACATTTAATGACGAAACACAAATGAAAACGACCTTTTGCTGACGTCTTCCGTCATCGGGGGTTCTTCCCAGATTTTTATCTAGAGTCATCAAAAACATTAAATACAGCCACTTTATAATAATGGACATTGAAACCTTCTCGACCGACCAAACCATTCTGCACGCCGGAAAAACTAGAACGTGTCGGAAGTGAAACCAGTGTGCATGCCTGGACTCGCACCGACCAGCAAAATGGCGACAAATGGAGTGATCACCAGGAAGTCACTGTGGAAGTGACTGCTGGACTTGCAGCCGGCTCTGAGGAGTATTGTGGAAACGCATGAAGCTGGAATCAACATGCGATGGCCGTTGTCGACTTTGATGAAGATCTAAATAATTCAAAGTAGGATTTAAAGCCTACTTTGACCCAACATCAATAGTTGATCCGTTTTTATGTGTCTACTACGCATTTGTCTGATGGTCTTGTGTTATCTTTTTTTAGACGGGCGTCCATCAAGAGTTCACCGATTAAATTAATCACTGCACCAGTCTCATACTACCAGTCAATATATTTTGTTCGACAGGCCAGCAATTTGCGCATTTGTTCTCTCAAATTAACGATATGAATTCCAGTTCATGATTGCAAATTAAACTTACTGTGTACTTATATATTTACCCATGTATTTCTGAAAGATGGAGATCATGTATTTGTTCTAACTGTAACTACTATGTCGAGTCTACTGCAAATTGTTGTGCGTTTAACATGTTCATGCCTTGTTTTGTTGCTTGACAAAGTAACAACATAATTTATGCAATAACCTAAAAGCATCTTAGGTGTTAATACCAGTACTAAAGACATTCTGGACTGGCGCCGAAATAATTATTTCACTAACATAAATACAAATAAAGTTCTCGTGTTTTTTTAAAAAAAAACAACAATAACATTACTTTCGCACTACCTGATATTCTTTGATACACGTAAATAAACAACCCTTTATAAATTTGTTTTGATGGCGATGTTTCTAAGGCCTACACATTGCAGGGTATAAATACATTTCCGAAATAGACTGGATTAAAAAAACACTTCCATTTCCGCTCGGTCTTAATGACGAATATCCTCAGGCAAACAATATTTCTAAAAGTTCGAATATAGAAAATTTTACTATCCTATTTTTAACAAAACCCAAATGGTAAAAAATATCGTATACGCAAATGTAGAGATAATGCTTTTCTACGAGATTTGAATACAGTATACATTTGTATATTTGACTTTGTATTCATGTACTTTGTGCAGTTACAAATTTATTGTTGGGATCTTTTGTCATTTTAGACAATAAGGTGGACAAAATATAGTAACGTATATATCATTTATGTAATGTAGCTTCCATTTTTTAGAAGTAAACTTACCATCCTTTAGACCCCATATTAATACGTTAAACATGCAATTTCCTAAAAATAAATAACATTAACAAACATATTGATTGCCATAACCAACCAAGTACTTTTCCGGATAATAATGTTACCAATAAAAGTACTTTAAAAAAAAGAGAAAACCTAAAGTTTTAAGTTAGTTTAAAAAATCCCGTCATGGGTTTTACTTTCAAAAACAACTAGACTGTTGAACGTCTTAACAGGTTTCATCTAATAAGATAAACTGCCTTCACTGTACTGAATTCTTAAGATCTACAAAACACTGTAACAATCACAACAGTGCTGTTTATCAGAATGTACTTTTTTGTTAAATGGAAATTAGACACACTTTGTGAGTAACCGTCAGACGGAGACTGTGTACAATGTGTCATCTTACTTAGTGTAGTTCGGTTTTTGCACATACCTTCGAGGGCCTTTGTCAATAACTGGTTTTATGTAATGTTTCTTATATAATTCTCTGACTATAAGAAGTTATGTATAGAGAGATTTGACCTAAGTGGTTATTCTAGACGGAAAACAAGTGTTTTGTTGGTTTTCGTCAGCAAGGCTACAGTCACTGGAGTTGGAATGCAATAGACGTGCATTTGATGGCAACTGAATGTAAGCATTATTTTCCACTATATTTTTATATATATTTAGAATTGCATCTACAGGAGCTGCAATTGTTTATTAAGATAGCTATTTAGGAGATGGCAGATCATGTCATCTCATACGTATTGAGAGCTGACCAAGAAGGTATGTGCATCCGATGATGTTGACATAGGCAATGTGTCACTAGAGGGTTTTTAGTTATAGCTCAGCTTTACGCCTGTGAAATGGTTCAAGCAATAAGACAAGGTTGCAACAGAATCTTGTGAGGGAGTTCAAAAGTTCGTCATGCTGCGTGCAAATGATGAAGTTGATATATAACTGGTGTACCCAAACAGTGCTATTTACAATATTAAGGCTGTGGGCTTGTGAATTTTTAAACATTTAGGCTAAAGTTTAACTGCACTGTAATGTACTGTAATGAGGGCTGTCCCACATGTCCACTATATGGCGTGTCTTAAATGGCGCTGGCATGTTACTTTGGATGTGTGCCCTAGTGTGTTGTTATTAATGTTTAGGCTGTGTGCTGGCACAATACTGAAAAACAAAGATTGTGTGTAATATATTGATTTTTGCTTAAAGACCTTCGTATTTAAAGATTGAGTTTGATATCTATCATTCAGATCATTGCTTAAACAAATCCTATGTTAAGTGTCTTAAAATATCAATCTGTCTTGTTATTTCTTAATTCTGCATTTTTTCTTTGTTAATTTGTATAGCGTGTAATAAAATTTATGTTTATCATTTGTTTTGGTGATGTGGTTAATCCCCTTATAAAACAGAAACAAAAACTCGCCACTTTGGCCACAAGGCCCACCACTAAACCTGTTTAGCTAAATAGAGAATTCACAATATTAAACATTGTAAAATCGTATGAACATTTACTAAATTCACCTTTCAAACTTCACCCTGTCGCCTGAGAAGGAAGTTAAAAAGATAATAGAATCCTCTCCAAATAAATACGGTGAGCTTGGTCCCATACCTACTACGCTACTTAAGGCCTGTCTACCGGAGATCCTACCCCTCCTAAAATCATAAACACCTCACTTGAAAATGGAACTGTACCAAAGGCATTCAAACAATCCCGCGTTAAACATCTTCTTAAAAAGCAAAATCTAAATCTTGGTTATGAAATTCTTATAAAAACTATAGCCCTCTTTTAAAAGGTGTTTGATGGAAAGCTTGACTAACATTTTACTTCAAATAAACTTTACGATCCTCTCCAATCTGCTTATAGGTAAACCATTTTACCGAAAAAGCGCTGGTTATGGTACAGAATGAAGTTCTTAAATCTTTTGATCAAAATAAAGCCACTTTATTCGTGTTACTTGATTTGTCTCCAGCTTTTGATACAATTGACTAAAGCATTGTTTTGAAACGACTTAAAACCAACTTTGGAATTGAAGGCAAATTCTTGGAATGGATAAATTCATGCTAAAACGATCGCTATCAAACTGTGTATTGATCAAAGGTCATCTGTCTGATGCAGTATAGATGGGTTAGAGTGTCCCTCAAGGATCTGTTTTAGGACCGAAGTTCTATTATCTGTACACAAAGCCTGTAAGTGTAATATGCAAAAAAAAACAACAACACGGAACTAAACACGGAACTAAACAACAGTCTTATGCATATGACACACAACTGTTTATCTCTTTTAAAACTAATGATTTGACTGCTTTGATGGATGCTTTTAATTGCATTGAAACATGCCTTATTGATATAATGTCTTGGATGAACCATAACATGTTAAAACTAAATACAGATAAAACTGAGGTGGTATTTACACCCTAAAGTAAAATAAATTTGAAAGATATATTGCCAATAACAGTTGGAAATTCAAATGTAAAAGCATATGATTCTTTTAGAAGCCTGGGGGTCATCTTTAATAACCGCATGAATTTAAACAAACATGGGAATTCTCTGTGTAGGTATTGCTACCACCAGCTACATAAGGAGATATCTAAGTACAGAAACAACAAAAACAACTCTTGTTAATTCTTTGGTTACATCTAGACTTGACTCCTGTAATTCACACCTATTTGGATGTTCAAAGGCACTAATTTATAAACTACAAAAAGTTCAGAATACAGCTGCCAGAATAATATGCAAGACAGAAAAAACTGATCATGTACAACCTATACTTAAAGAACTACGTTGGCTTTCTATACAAAGGAGAATTGAGTACAAACTTATTATGCTTACATTCAGAATGATTCATGGATCTTTTTCTGAGTACATCAAGACATTGTACAACTGTACAGTCCTACAAGTATCTTGTGGTCACAGGGCAGCTCGTTATTAGTTGTTCCTAAAAGCCGAACTGTCACTCTTGGTGATCGATGTTTTGATTTTCCTGCATCTATTCTCTAGAATGCACTGCCGAGAGATCTTAAAGAATGCAGTACATTGGTAACCTTTAAGAAGAACTTTAAGACCCATCTATTTCAGCTTACATATGTCTTCTAACATTTTAACATGATTCTTTAAATTGATCTTACACCCTGTCATCATTTCTATATTTAAGGTGAAGACATCTGTTTATGATTTCTTTTTAGTTTGTATTTTAATATATGTATCTCTCATTGTTTGTCTATAGTCTATAAGTAAAAAGTTTTTATGGACTATTTTAAATAACTAACCATTTATTGCCAAACTGACGTTTTATCATGGTTTTATGTTCTTTAAAAAAAATGAATGTAATCTTGTGAAGCGCTTTCGAAAATTTATATTATGAAAAGAGTTATATAAATAAGGTATGTGTTATTATATTATGTAGCATTCAGAACAAAACCGCTTCTGATAAATAAAAATTATTTAGACGTCTTAGTCAAATTTCGCTTTGCAGTTAATACTTAGGATTTCACTATGCTGTACCCCTTTCCACATGTTATTTAGACAAAGGTGATACATTTTTCCTAATGAAAGTAATGGGCGTTTCTTCGATGCAATTAAGACAAATTTACTATTTGACGTCGTATGGACTGAAATAAAGTTTTAAAGTAGTTCTTTTTGCCATTTTCTTTATTATTTGCTACAACTTTCCATCGTGTTTAGAAATTGTAAAACCTTTTCCAAATGACGCCATTGCGTTTTATTAACTGACATCATTACATAGTGTTTGTTTTACGCCATCCCTTGGAATGTTTTATTTTTATCAGATATCTATTTAGGAACTGTATATGTGCAGAGGTTATTATCTTGTGTATATTTTGTAAATATTTTGAGTTAATGGTAAATATTGTTATATTTTAAAGTTGGCTTAAGAATTTACTTTTGATGCCAGTGCTTCTTGTTCGTGCTATAAAATCAAGTTATATTTGACGCAATTAAATCATTAAATTTATGAAAATTAATTTCTTGGGAATTCCGATTGAATGCTCACTGTATAGTGACTTATGGGACAAAAGAGTCTATTTTGCGAATGTGCAGCACCACGATACTACTTAATCCAGTAAATTTGCTTCCTTTTCGTTCAAGCAAACATTGCAATTTTATATGTCATCTTAGCAATCTTCTATCCATATTAATGCATTTTTCTAAACTTCGAAGTGTAACAGTAAATAGACGTTCTTTAAACAACCAAAAAAAAAGCGTCGGCTCCAGGTACGGGAGGCCCCGGGTTTGATCCCAGGCCACGACACACCGAAGTCGTTAAAATTGTAAATGTTAAGCTCCCTTGCTCAACACTCAAACAAATACAAGGGTTGTTCCACGACTGGTTTGCCTCGGTGTCAAAATAATGTGACTGGGTGTGGTATCATACCACGCTATACACTGTGAGCAGTACTTTATCTGCTTCAAGTAGACATCGTCTCCAGATAACTGAAATACTGTTGGTGGGATATTAAACCCAATAAGCAAATGCACAAAATGCCAAAACAAACGTCCAAATCTGACAAACCACACCAACTATGGGTTTATTCCATAAAACAAGTTGCTGTCCCTATTTCCAACGTCTTCCCCAATACTGTAGGTCAAGAAGAATCTGGACTGCTGTTTTCTGTGGTTCATTCTGTGGTACTTTAGACAAAGTTTTGAATTGTAAATCAATTGCAAACCTAACACATTGCACTATATATATATATATATATATATATATATATATATATATATATATATATATATATATATATATATATATATATATATATATATATATATATATATATATATATATATCTTATATTATGTATTTCGGCGCCGTATGACTAATTAAGTGTCGGTGTGCCGTAAAACACAAATAAATTTAACACAGAGTAAGCAGTGACTAAAGTGTCAAAGCATACTCAATAGTTTGCTAAAACAATGGCAAACTAGGGTTTTTTATTTATTTGAAGTAAACGTTTTCGAATGCAGGTGTTCAGTAACTTTCGCAGTGTTTATAATAGTTTACAATTAAAGCATAGTCATTTTATTTGAAATAAATACTGGGCTAAATGCTACTGTCACAACAGTAAACTGATGCAGAACATTAAAGTCGCCGGAAATAAGGTATCAGACAGCTAAAAACATTTCGACTGGTAGCATTTAATACTACAGCATTTGCTTTTCTGTATAATTAAATGTTTGCAAAAAGATGGTGTTATTAACCGAATACATTTAAAGTTGTAAATACCACTTTTAATTCACAAAAAACAACAGGTTGAACAGCATCTACTTAACAAGGCCGTACAAAGTCTTCGTAGCCGGTAATGTAATGACATAAGAATTTGAAGTGGTACGAAGTCACCAACATCCGCACTGGCGCGGCAATTCCTTACACTTTACACCAATCATGTTCTTATTTTACAAACTTTTATGTACTTTTGTCTTCGTAATATGTTTAAAAAACAATAACCATAGATATAAAAGTAGAACGATGACGTTTAATTAGACAATAGGTAAATAAGAAAAGGTTATAAGAAAAGACTTGAATATTGGGAAAACATTTCACACACAAGCAAGCATGCACATGTACATACGCACGTACGTTCGTACGTATGTACGCATGTACGTACGTATGTATGTACGTATGTACATACGTACGTACGTACGTATGTACGTATGTACGTATGTATGTATGTACGTATGTACGTATGTATGTATGTATGTATGTATGTATGTATGTATGTATGTATGTATGTATGTATGTTTGTATGTACGTACGTATGTACGTACGTACGTATGTATGTATGTATGTATGTATGTATGTATGTATGTATGTATGTATGTATGTATGTACGTATGTACGTATGTATGTATAAAATATGATTGACAATGGATATGTGCAGTTTTCTTTTCTGCTGTTGTCATGTTTTTTGTATCATTCACGTTGAAGTTCTTTAGAAGAAACTTATAGGTTTCGCGTCAATTCAAAAACCAATTATAAACATAGGGGCGCCGAGAACGGCGACCTAATAACTGACCAGAAAATAATTCGCATTAAGAACAGGGGAATAACTCTAGAAGACTTTTATTATTACACTTTTAAACTGAGTGTTTGCCCCTTGGGACATAAAAGTATAGTTTCTTGTGTAAAATAAGAGCCAGGATGTGAGACATCCACGGCGCCGTAGAGAGCATGTGCTTTAAAGAAGAAGATTATTATTCAGGAAAGTAAACACTCTCTTACACTGTCGATTAATTACAAAACCAAAACTCTGATGGGAAGTAGAGTATTTGCTGTTTGTTGTTCTTCTCTACTACATCTGTATTTACAAGCTGCATTGCTAACGTCGAAATACTCGGTTTCTTTTGTTAAACAATACTTTTTTCCAAACAGCCGTGAATTCTAAGCTATCTACTTTTTATAATTGCCAGCTACACATTTTTGTTGTTGTTGTAAGCTTTAATGTTAAAAAACGGAATACTAAGTTGTTTTCTATGAAAAGGGTCTCACAGAAAAGCTGCATTTTTTTGCCATCCACAAAATAATGCATTCCATTAGAGGCACCGCTCTCCTGGGCGGCCCAAATAATGGAAGATGCATATTCTAATCATAAGTCATGCAATTACAAACAATACATTAACATGTAGATATAAATGATAATCATAAGTATGCATATATAAATGGTAGACATTCATACTATGGTTTCTAGTTATCTATTGAGAAAATTGAAAGATTAAAGTTATTGTGTTTATGCGCCGGGTTGTGATACTCAAAACATATATCATACCCAACTGTACAAGCAGATTGACACACGTCCAAAAAGTACATTGTAATGATGCTATATAAACAAAATGATAAGCACGAAGGAAAGTATCAAGACTTAGGTCGGCAGTATTCTGTATAAGGCAAAAACTTTACAATAAGACTATATGACAAAGTCCTATGAGCATTGCAACATATACCAAACTCCGAAAAGGAAAGGTATTTCACATGCAAGCCAGGTACTGCATTCACTGTTATCTCGATGAAAACACACGACTGCAGCCCAGGGTGCAGCGTTGATTCCTACTGGGAATAACAACTGAGAATAAAAACCTCTAGTCGTCTGTAGGGTGTCACCACAGCAAAATATTATCAAGTAGGGAAATGTGTACATAGTTGAACAGTCATAGGTACAAACTGCAATATAAATAAATTTCAAACAAAATAATTCATCTCAATATCCTTATATTGACATTCATTAATATTATTGACATTAATTCAAAAACATTCATTTTTAGCCTTTTATATTTGACAAGTTACCTTCTACAAACTAAATTTTCACACATGACTAAGAATCAAAATAACATTTAGCATTATTTTTAAGACATTTTGCTTTTCCAACAACACACAAAATCCCTAAATCAAAATAGAGGTAAGGCTGTGTTAAGAGATCAGATAACTGTATGTATATATTAACGTACACACCTATTGATTTTGGTCAACATTGTCATATCACTTCATCTATAAAACGGTTATTAGTCAGGAATGTGTAAATTAAGTTGCGAATGTTTTTCACCAGAAAAATAACTTAGCAAATGGCCAATACATACAATTTAACGTTTAAAACTTAAAGTTTTTTAATCGAATATCCGGATGCCAAATTCGATCCAAATATTTAAAGGGATATCCGGATATTTGTTGACATCCCGATAATATATGATCGTTACAATTGTTTTGTTATGTTATTGTTAAAGTGAGTCATTACTTCTTTTGGCCTAGGCAAGATCACTGACCAATTGTAAATTACTTCGCGGAAGTTAAAATGCGCGTAAAAGCTATAAGTCTATAAAACACCAATATTTACTCGTTGTACTTTGGTTTGACTGTTTTGTTCTGTACGCCATGTTTCTCTGGATAGTGATCGGTCTGTCCTCCATCATGGTGCCAGCAGGTATGATTAATAAATCATTCTTATTATATTAATACATATGAATTAATTTCATTTCAATATGATCGTAATCATTTAAACCATTAAAACGTATTATACGGATTTATAGTACTTTGTTTACATAGATTCTACAGTATTTAGCCTTGCTATATATATATATATATATATATATATATATATATATATATATATATATATATATATATATATATATATATATATATATATATTCTAATCAAATGCATGTATACCATGAATTGTCATTTTGTCGAGTCTAAAAACTGCACAAATCTCATGATTTATTCTTCAATCGATTGGAAGGTTTTACACATATCTCTAAAATAGTAGTTATACTATTTATACTGATCCTAACCTATGACACACATTTCTAACATTTCTATTCATATTGCTTACTTCATATTTTACGTTTTAAACGTTACCCTAAAAACTAGTAGCTATATATATAATCACATTCTAATCATTGTTTTAGATTGTTTTTATCGATTCTAACATATTACACGTACAACTATCACAGTACATAATACCTTTATGTTCATAACGTATTGCATTTTATACAGCTGTTTTGTGTCATTTTTCTATCCGATAAGTATCTATATCACTGATATTTATAAAGTTTCTAAAGTATTACATATATCGCATGTATTGCTAGTTGTATAGTTCAATCTATAACACGTATTCTTTCTATTACAACGATCCATAGATTTGCTGTATATACCGTTTTCAAAGTATTTCAAATATCTATTGAATTGTGGTCTTAATCGTTTCTAAGTTATACAAAATATAAATAGAATTGTTGTCAATATAGTTTCTAACGTGTTATATATATCACTAGAAATACTTTCGTTATAGTTTCTCATGTATCACACATAACCATGGTATGCGTTTTGTTGTTGCTTTCAATGTCTATCAAGTAACTGTGGTATTTAAATGTGTTAATTTATAATGTAATACATGAAAACATTGATTGTTATTTTGTATTTTAATGTAATAAAAATATCCATTTAAGTGTTTTATGTTGTTTCCATGTTCGACATCGCCAGATTGGTTCTTCTGTGTCGTGGCTCAACCGAGTTTTCACAACACCAAGATCCAGATTAATGATACACAGTTCCAGATACCGGCAATACCTGGACATAACATCACCGTCGTGTGTGAAGCTAATGTCAGTCAACAACATTTTTCAAGTCTAACCATTAAGGATGAAGTTAACACTAAAGGAGCTGATGATAACTATGATAAAAGAAAGAACCTGTTAGCAAATACATCTTTAGATGGCAAGTATATCTCTCATAACAAAACATTGACAGTAGATTGTACTTTAAAAGATAATGCTACAAATGAAGACAAAATCTTTGGAATAGTAACAACGTCGTGTAAGTATATTTTTCGTTATTTGTTTGTTGAAACGTATAGCATGCGCTTTAAACGTTGTTCTATATACATGTACTAGATTTTTTTTTGTTTTTGGCAGAAATTATCTTTCAACTAGAGTTTTGTTCGATAGAGATATTTAACTGTTTTAGGATGCATTCTATTGCAATGCAATTGTTTGAGGCTTTAATAGTACATGTACACGATGTGAGCACTGAACAAAGTTATGCATATAACAGGTACATGATTTGGCCACTAAACAAAGTTGTGCATATAACTGGTACATAATTTGGCCACTAATCAAATTTATGCATATAACAGGTACGTGGTTTGGCCACTTAACAATGTTATCCATATAGCAGGTGCAAAAATGCATAATATCATATCACAAAGTTGTTTTAATTTAATGGGTGTTTTTGCTCGATTAAGTTCATATTACACTTTTCGTTTATTGAAACAAAACAAAAAAGAACATTTTAAAAGTTGTAAAAATATAGTTCGAAATATTTTAGCAAGAGTTTCTGGTAGTTCTAAGCACAATTTGAAAAAGCAAGTCAAGTCACAACTAATGGCAAATTATTATAGATTCAGTGTAAACATGTTCGTTGGGAAATATGCTTTACATTTTTACATTGATATGTCGGGATTCGAACCCGGAATAAAAGGACTTACGGACAATAGACTAGCCACTACACCGAACATAAGCTTTTGTTGGTAGAATCTTGTTAAAAGTATAAATAAATAAAACAACGATTTGCATGTCGAATAATTATCTGTTTACACAGTCCGTATTTGTTATTGTTAGCCCAAGCTCAAATTATCTAACTTTATTGTTTATAAAAAATTGCCTGGCATTTATAAAATATCCACGTGTCATCTGGCGGTAATACATATATATATATATATATATATATATATATATATATATATATATATATATATATATATATATATATATATATATATATATATATATATATATATATATATATATATATATATATATACCAAACAGAACAGCGGGACGCTGTTTGAAATATGTTTTCTTTTCTTCTTTACATACGTGAGTGATTTTGTGATTTCTCCATGCCGGTCTAAAGTATGCTCAAATTTATTAGCAACAAAAGATTAATACAATCTCTGTTAAATATTTTAACACTTACAATATAAAGCCAGGAATTTTCATAAAATACAATTAAAACAGAAAAATGCACGTTACTAACATAAAATAAAACAATGCACTTGTATTTGACTGTTAAAAATGAGGGTGAATGTGGTGTTTATTCTGAAAGTGCTACTGTCACTGCTTATTTATTTTTGTATTACAGCAAAATATCTGTATACCAATTTTGCCTATATTTCTAGCTAAATACGCCTTACACGTTAGATACATAAGTTGATTCTGTATTAATCAAACCATTCATTGCCTTCGTAACAGGGTTACATGAATTTTCCATAAAGACGGAAGAAGCAAATATCCACGAGACTCAGTCAGCAATCAAAGTCAATTGCCGTCTGCCTAATATGACACCACCACCAAACGTAACGTTATGGTATCGAGATAAAAACTTCGCCACCAGCAACGGCAGTCATGGCCCTGTAAAATATCTGTTGAATGTGACGAAAGAGGACAACGGCCGGTTAGTCGACTGTTGTGTCGACATTCCACTAGCCGGTTACACGTGTATCAACAAGATATTAAATGTCTCATGTATGTAAAGTAATCCGAATTTAAATTGTTCCCATTTAAGAATCAGGGGTCATATACTTAATAATGACATCCGACTTTTTGCCTATATAAAATACATGTAACAATATCGTACACTTGTTTGTAGGAAAGTTGACATAACCTCTTCATAAACTCATATCTCGTCTAAGTCAAGACTATTCTGAAACTACTTCAGTTGATTGAAAATACAAATCTTTTAATAAACTGCTCTAAATGATCGTTTTTCCAAATCTTTCAATAAACACGTTATATGGAGATTTCTGTTATAATAGATTCGACCTCAGACCGGATGATACAAATGATGTTTGTGGTGTAAGCTCAAAAGGAAGTCAACTGGTGGTTTCCTTTGTTTAACAAAAGCTAAACTGTGTGTGCAGTGTGGCTGAGAAAAGAAATACATATTTGTCATGATGAAAAGGATGTTTTGCTTCACTTTTCACATAGATATAGGACATCATTAAACAACATTTAACTTTTTCGGGTAGCAACATTTTATTTGATTGTATGAGAAGCAATACTTCGGTTCAGACTGTCGAATATCATCTCTAAAAATTTTAGTTTTTTTTATTCAAAGAAATTGCCTTAAGTCTTAAAATGTTACCTTAGATTAAAAAAAGTCTTTAGTTTCATTCATCAAATCATTTAATCTAAGAAATGTTTTCAAAATTTTATAACATTTCTTAGTTCAAGTAAAATAAACTTTAAAGATCCGATCCTTTGTGGTCAAGTGGTGTATGCAATGTTGTTGTCTTTGTTCGTTTAGTAATAAAAGTATTTAGTTAGTCTCATTTGATTGGTCTCTTTAGTTTTTGTAATGTTTCAACCAGGTAATAGCTCTTCTAGGCTCATAAGTCGTTAAATCTACCTTTACCCATTCCTTCATTTCATTTTGGTACCTAACTATTTTTTTAAAAAATATCACGTCATTGAGTTATGTAACTCAATTTAGGATAATTTTAAAAGGTGTTTTCCTTCCATGAAGTCTATTTTGTGTGATTAAAGAAAAAACTATTAAAAGTTTCTTGGTATTATGATCATTTCTTCGGATTATAGTAACGGTAGAATATATCTAAAATAGAAGTACATTTGTGTTTGCAATTTACAAAACAAGTGTAATAATTAAAACCTTATTAAAGCGATTAAGGAAAACCTTTTTGCACGGTGAAATGTTCTTAAATTTGGTGTATACTTATCACGAGACCTAGACTTGGTGAAGTTATAAACTCATTAATGATACAAGTCATCTACGTGCCTTTTAATCTATTAAAACCATTGTAAGCTGCGCCTGTGGTAGAGGGGCAGAGAACTCTGAGTTCTCGACCTCTCACCGGGTTTAAGTCCGGCCAGAGCGGAAGATTAAATGTGAGAAGGTATTCCATTAGAACGGTGGTTTTACCCAGAGATAAGTCTAGTCTTTTTTCCTGCCACTTGAGTTTTACGTCTCTGGACACTGCTTATTTTCTTAAGCAAAAAATTATCATCGAAATGTTTCATGCTATCTACGTCTAAAATGGGCACATGTTAGGAATAATCTAATCGGGTCTTGTATGTAAGCTTATTTAAAATTGGATTTTAAAGAGAGCAGGTATTATATTATCTAAAATGTAAATTCCTTTTAATTTCGTGTTCGTTTCTCATCTACAGACCCCCCTCAAAGCGCTGCTATTATGGTAATATCGGTTTCCAAAAAGAAGGTTATCGTAAAGTGCACAACGCAAGAATCTAACCCAGCCAGTAACATCACGTGGTCCGTGGAGGGCGGTAACTGTACACTTCCTTCTGAAATGACTATCAGTTGGGGCAGCCATAGTGGACACGTGGCATCACAGGTGATGTTATACACGCATTGAATCTCATATTTTCTGATATTGTTTGTATTTTTGTTAACTGTTATGTTTTGTGTTTCCTATGGTTTGTGCTCAGCTCACGAACTACTTTAACGGCATCGAGATTAATATTGATAGACGTTGCTTTAATTGTTATAATTGTGTCGTTGCGATGTCTTTAAAACACATATTCTTTCTACCTTTCGTTATGCCATGCACTTTTAAAAGCTGTAGTAGTCGGATCTCCTCCGTATATCGTCACTATTTTTGGAGTACACAACACAGAAAGGCCAGCATTACTATGGCTAAACATATTTATTTGCCTTTCTTGGGAAATTATTTTAAACATTTTAGCCGTCGAAATGACTTTGAATGCAGTCTAAAATAAGGTGCAGCCATAACAGACTTATTCCTGTCAATACTGTAGCCGCTTCGGGTTCGAAACCCGCTGATCGATCAAACCGGAAATATCATAAATAAGAATATATGACAAAGTTATATGAGCATTGCAACATATATCAAACTCTGAAAAGGCACATGACAAAGGTATTTCAGAAACAAGTTAAGTGAAGAGTAAAACAAATTTGTAATGAGTCATTCAACAAAAGGAGCAAACCCAACAGTTACAGCCTAGGAAGCATAGGGCACTTGACTTGTCGAGTTGCACTTGCTATTGCAAGTGTTTCTTACTACATTATTGCAATTGGTTGTATAGTAAACACAAAAATACATGTATGTATATTTTAGGACAAATTTCAAACACCATACAACCTTTTATTGAACGTCTTTGACGATTTTTATAATAAATTAAATAAAACCGAAAAAAATGAAAATACGTATTTAGAATACCTAGCATTTTAGTATACACATTTCATGTAGTTTTCATTCTCTTGTTTTAACAACAGTATTTAAGAATTGTTATTGCTGATTAAAGTCCCGAATATGCTGTCATGGTAATACTGCCATACTTTAACAGGTCAACAAACTGTGTCTTGTCTAGGACAATAGCCCATGTCCTCTCTGTATCACAAGTATGTGTTTTGTGTGTCTTTCTTCAAAACAGAAGAAACAAAAGTTTCCCATTCGAAACTACGTGGAAATAAAATATACATAGGCTAAATGATGGTTTGAAAAATAAGCACAATTCCTTGCATTTTTACTATGTTAAGTGTGTTCTCTCTCAGTTTAATTTACACTAGGATATACAAGTAAACAGCAACCAACAATATGTTTTTATATTACATGTATTATTTTAAATATGTCGGGATATAAGTCTTGCTGACCAGTTCTGTGGTAAGCTCATTTGCATCCAGTGTGCAATATCTTTAATGGCCCGGGGAGAATACTGCATTAAGCATGCCGTGCGATTGGGGTTGTACTATGGCATTATTTGGTGGCTACCATGAGAAAAATCTTTAAGGTGAGTTAACATGCTGAGTGCTTCTTGAGTCCAACATACATAATCATACCGACAAATATGTAGTCTATGCATGTGCTTATTATTAACAAAACTCATCTCGTTCACGTTGCAGAACCTTGAAGTAACGAATATATACGATAACCTGACAATTACCTGCAATGTCACCAACGACAATTTCCCTAACCTTATTCTGAGCAATTCGACACAAGTAAACATTGATGGTAAGGAATATATGGCATTATTTGACTGTAACTTGTCTGCACTATCACCATGACATAATGCTGTCTAGTCACTGCAACTTCTCGGGAATACTTTGATTAACAGTTCCATCAATCAATCAGGTCAGCTGAACGATTTAAGCATTTGTCCCTTTGCCAAAGATAACCTTAATGCACACATTGACATTAAGGTACTTCATAAGCTATATGATTACAGTATGTTAAATGCAAAGATTTACAAAAATATAAATGTAATATCAATTATATGCTTATCAACCAATATAACGCACATGCAGTCGAGATATGTATCATACAATATCTCTACAGGATGAAGTCGAGGAACATTTTACACTGTATAGTTCTTTTAAAAACTTAAAATACAAATTTTACTATACATAAAGAATATTTGTGTGTTTTGTCTCGAGTTAAACTAGTTTTTCACGAATGGCATTGCCACGAATGAAAATAAACACTTTTGATGATTACGTGTTGAGATCACATTATGCCATTATTTTATGCCTAGAACTTTAATTTGAACATATAATTTATTGATTTTCCATTTGGTTCCTCAAGTTGCACTCAACTTCGATTGCAATTTATTCTCAAAAAACAAAAAAAAGGGTTTCTCAATAAGCAGTTAAATTTGAGTTCAAATAGACATAAGAAACCCTTTTATGCAATATTTTAACGTGAATATCAGTAAAATCATTGGAAATGAGGAGACCAATAATCATCAGAAGATCAAATAATAGTATAATGATATCATTGTAATACTCTATGCTTAGTAATCCAAAACTTAGTGATGTTTGTTAACAAGTAACATATTCGTCGCCGTTTTATACTATAAACAGGTTTTAAGCAGACTAATGGCTGTGCAGTGTTACTGATACAAAGTTTAATCAAAGTGTGATCTTGAGACAATGATGTAGTTTAATTACTGCTATGGCTAGCTAGATGGACTTGAGGCTTGTGAATTTGGGGGAATTCCGTGAGTAGTTCCTAAAATAGATGTTCACAGAAATCATTTTTTCTCCGTTTAAAACTAATTTTAGTGCTAGACATTAATGAAATATCAATATCTTATCATTTTACCGGATTGAAGTATCTCAAGACTAACTCAACAGTATTTAATCATTTGCGGTGTACATAGCGTTTGATCCAATATGCACAAAGACCTTCCTGTAGCTCGCTATGGAGACTATAGGTTTGTTAAAGACATCTGCGACATGCATATAAGGTTTTAAACTGAATTTAAACTGTTTCTTTATCAGCAGACCCAGGTATGTTCCGCAATATGAATGAAGAACGTATCGACACCCTATGGATTCTGACCATTGGTCTGTTGGCGGTGTCCAGTTTCGGTCTCGTATGTCTGATAGGGGCAGGCACTGTGTTCCTGGTCAAGCATCGACCAAGACACTCCACCGACCCCTCACTGACCGAGTACATGTAAGTGAGTCATAATGCAGCGTCCACAGTCTTAGTTACTGTTGCTTCGCCCCAAACCCCGTCAAATCTCAGATATTTGCTTCTGTTTTAAAGTTGAAAGCCACATTTAAAATAAAATCCAATTAAGTTATTTTTAAAATGCAAACATGCATCAGAGTATCACTAAAATAAAGAATATCGGTATAGTCATTAAAAAAACAATATCAAATATAATCCCGTTCAAATCTCGTTCGTCAAGCCCCGATTTTACTTTCTGGAGGCAGAGGTTAAAGTGATTAAAAGGCGATTGACTTCTGATCCCTTAGATTGGCCCTTCTTAAGACAGATTTTTTGTGTTCCTGATTTAAAAATCACTGAGCTCTTCTTAATTGACAGTTTCAGTGCACTTTCCTCTTCTTCTAGTCCATTTATGGATACACTCCCATTGGAGGAAGTGCATTACACTCCCACTTTTATCATTATTTAATATTGATGAAATAAATTTGCATCGGAAGAAAGCCAAATGAAACTAATAATATGGTCCTCTTATTGATGAAATATTGTGCCAATATATAAAAACATTGTTATATTTTACAGCAATAAACGTGACAGCAAACAAGGTATGTATTCAACAATCGATAGAAATTGCCAAAGTTGTTAAAATGTCCCATGTGTTCTGCTTAATGATAATAATATTTTTAGTACAGTAAAATGAGATTTAGAAATTGATTGTTGAGCTAACGAGCTACTGCTTACTTAATAAGGCTTAGTTTGTGCAGCAGAAAATAGAGAAATAAAGAACTGAAAAGGTAAATAAGAAATTGTCCTATAAGAATTACCACGGATATTTAAATCTAAACTACCTCAAGGCAATGTAAATGTAAAGGTGACAACAAACATAGACCAGACGTAACACACAATAAGGAAAACCAGCACTTACTACCTTGGAACGGTCTATCCGCAAGGTCTTCTCTCGAACCTGTTGGTCCAGAAAGCAGTATGAACAGTACATGGTTAAACCTTTATGCACAGAGTTTAATACCATGTCCATGTTTGCGTCAAAATGGTAAACAAAGACTGCAAAATAAATAAGCTTAACTTTTTGACTTTGACCAAGCGGCTATATGTTCATTTGGTAAATACCGTTTATATAAACATACTTTTTAGCCAAAAGGAAGGCCAATCGTTATTCTACGCCAAAGAACCTGGTCTACGTGGAGGTGGACATTAATCCAAATTCAGGCAAGCCAAAACTTACCACAAAGGTCCGTGGTCAGTCCCAACAAGTAGAATACGTCAGCATTGCCTTCCCCAAACCCGATCCGGTTGACGAGACACTCACAGAGAATGTGGAAGTTGACGTTCAGCCAGGGGTGTACTCCAACTTTGACTGTCATGCATCCGCCAACCCGCCACTGACAAGGACAGAGCAGGGATACGACGAGTATTCAAATGATGCTAGTAAATGGAATGAGAATAGCATAAATGGACACGGTAGACATATGTGGCCTCAAAATGATCAGGATGGCAGCGATGCTGGCGACCCGAAAACTTGGCGTGCACGACAAGATGCAATTATCGAACACATACAGGGCGACGGGGCTTTCGGTTCAGAAACATACGGAAATTATCTTCCTCCGCCGCCATTAGATTGTGGCCAGATGGTTGATGATGGTGGTGAATGGAACAACCACAAGGCAGGAAATATTTGCGGGGAAGAGTGGACATGCCAAGAAGATGAGCAGTATTACGGAAACGCTCGGAGCTGGAATTCCCACTGTGAAGACATTAAACTTTAGTAAGAGTAAGTTTTAAAATATGATTCGTGCACCCCATGTCCGTTTTGTGTGCGTAAATAAATGCGAGGCTGGTTAAGTAGTTCGGTGTCTAATTATGGTTGAAGTGTGACTTTTATTTAAAACTAATATCTACATATATTCAAACATAACTGAAAAAGTATACAAGCATAAACAAACATTTTAACTTTAAATTTACTGCCGTGTTAAGCTCATTAACGAGTGTGTTCTCTGTGTGTTTAGTTGGATGGTTGTCTTTCATGACTTTCGAGCTAACATTGTCAGTGGTGTAGATGTACATATCCATATTATTTCATGGAACTTTTATTGACTTTTTATTTCCGCGTTAGTGTGAAAAGTTGCAAACTAGAATAGTAAACATAGACACGATTCGTACACAAATCGATTTACATTTATCTACCGTGTTTGGTTGGGCCATGTAGAAACTTCCAGTCCAAGACCATGACGAAGATAATGTTGGCGCTTGATAAATCTTCTTTGTGTGGGTCTGTGCGCACGCGCGCGTTTTTAGGTCAGTCAACACCTTCAAAAATTCTATATGAACATTTCGATATATTATTACTTCTAACAATTACTTTTGAAATGCCCTGGCTCTATACACTCGTTTTCACTGATTTATTCAAGATTGTTTACGGGATAAATTATTATCATTACACGATCCTTGTAAGGAAATATCTTGCGGTAGTCCCGTGCTACATCATAGAATGCAGTTTAAAAAGGCTGTCGATATGGTTAAATGAACCGACAATGTAAATAGATGTGATTGCCGATATAAATTTATGATCTGTGCTAATAGACGGAAGAAAATTTAAATGATTGCAGATAACTTACTTCCCTTGAACATTTATTAGGTCGTCGAGAACGGCTAACGTATATTTTATTTATTTATTGTTACCTCCCTGGAGAGCGGTGCCTCTTGTGGAATTCATTTTTTAAGGAGACGAAATGTAGCAGCAATAACAGGAAATCGCAGATGTTCAGTATGACCATTTTCAGAGAAAAGATCATTCCGCTATTAACAGTGTGGCTTGCAACAATGAATGGTTATTTTCACGAATTGTATATTTCTTCACGGTTGTTAGAACTGAAACTTATATAAATCAATGTTAACCAAGTTTTTGCAGTGTGTTGTTACAATTTCCCGCTGCAATGAAGATGTTGGTGACTTCGTACCACCTCATATTCGTACACGTACATGAATATTACGTTTCCAATTCGGAGACTAGTACGGCATATATACAGGGCCTTCTTTGAAACATTTTTAAAGCAAAGTCATATGCTACTATGATAATAGATAGTTTCCATGTGATGTCATCAACACTGATAAGACAGTTTAAGGCAGCCATCTTTATGGGCAGAAGCTATTGCAGGCTGAAATCGGGAAATATGTGCTGTATTAAACTCACCACTGTGTTTTTATTTTTCAGTCTATTATACTGAATTTTATATCACATTTAACAGCTTTTATAAAGTATTTTAATATATCAAAACTATATTTTGATAGTTTAAAAGGTTCAAGAAATACAACCGAAAATGATACACTGTTAATTTTGTTTTAAGTATGGGCCAATAGTTTTATTTATTTCAGTGTATTAATTCTTTGTGCATTTATCAGTTGTAAAAATATTGTATTTTAAAAATATAAATTTCAAGAGCTTTCCATTGGTGTATAGCTTTTAATTTTCGGACCACAAATGAAGAAATTACAAGAAAATAAATTTTACCCTTCTATACAATTCATATGAAAGTCCCTTGATGTTACCATCAAAGATGGCTGCCAAGATAAGGGATTTTCACTGATGCGGAAACTATCTATTTGTTTAGCAAGCTGGTATATTATTTCCGGCCACTTTGATGCTCTGTATTAAGTTGCTCTTGTCCTTACATTATATGGTGGGTAAGAATGACAAACTTCATATTGTACTATACGTATATTTAAGCTTAAAATAAATGACACAAACCAAGGAAAGAATGAAGTTGATTGTTAACACACTTGACACATCCGCCATCATGGATGTGGCAACACGACTGTGAGTCACAACAAACAACAGATGTATATTGGCAACATTAGTTCAATAGACAGTAGAACAGCTATTCTCACTCTGTATATTGACGTTCTCCAGCATAAACGAATCCTTGTATAATTTTGTAGAAATATTTAAATTAAAAATGCGAGACAAATCTTGATATTCCCTAGTGTGTATGATTCAACTGATTTGCTAAATTTTACCAATAACTGCCAAGTTACTCCTGTAATAGAAAGCTTTTAGCCTAATTATTATTTTCTCCACCATCTTTCCATCTTCCAAAGTCATGAATATATTCCACAATTATTTTTAGCTAGGTAGATTAGGAAACAAAATTCATAAAAAAACAACATGATTTAAGTCCCCCATTGTAATTAGACTATGTACTTAATATTATTTTGATTACAATGACCTCTTTAAACGATGTGTAAATAAATCAAGCAGTTGAACATTACAATTGCATATGGTTAATTGGGATGTTTCGGTAAGCCAATATTCCCTTTTGAATATTGAGGTATATGATGATTGTACGACAATGCAAGGCACATGGGGTCTATAAAGGTGCTGAACAGACCTCAAAACAAGTCCTTCTACATGTCCATAGTCACATGGAACACTATGTAGTCAAATATACAAAGAATGTAATAGATTCATTTATATGTACTTAGAATTCATGTGTAAACTATGACATCAATCTTTTGAAGTAATTTTCCTTTTACATTTTACTTGCATTGTATTGAAACAACGTGTTAAACGGTTTTTTAAATGTTTAACATTATTTCTTTGTTTGTAGCTTTTGTTTCTCAGACTGGCAATTAAAAAGTTGTTATATCAGTCTAATATTTGGATTCCCATATGCCATTTCTATCATATGAAAAATATAGTTTGATATCAGTTTGCAAAAAGGTATATTCCCCCCAAGTAAAATGTACCTGACAAAACAATACAAACACCATTGAACGTGTGCTGTATCAGGTGTGTACAATATTGGCAACATAAATTTCACAATGACATTATATTTACTTAGTAAGGACCTAACAGTTATACAAGCTTGACTTAATCAATATTTTATTCAAAGCATGTACTTATAAGCCACAAAGCAGAACAATATCAAGGCATTCAGCTAAGATTGGCTGGGGCTTTTATTTCTGAGTAAAAGAAACTAAACTCCATGCATTAAGAAAAATATATGTGTCGAAGGAATTTTATCCCAAGTCAAGGAAAAATATTTATAAACTCTTCTTCAAGTCTTGTACGAGTTAAATTTCAAAGTATAAATAGGAAGCATAAAAAACAATTCTATTTGCACTCATTAACGTTTTAAAGGGTAAAAGTGCATAAAAAACTGTAAGTCTATTTTTGTTAATAAAATGCTTTAATTACTTATCTTCAGTGAGCCTTATAATTGTTTTAATATATGTTGCAAACATTATAGTAGACATGCTTTAAAATAAAAATGGGTCACAAAAGGCAATTCTCCCATTTCTCAGAAATTGAATCATCATATTCAACAGAAGCCTTTATTAATAGTTTAGGCCACCAACAGTATTGAATATTCTTTACAACACGAAAATTAAACAACAATGTAAAGAAAATACTTTCTCATAATTAGCAACTCTAATACAAGCACAGTCCACACACTAAGAGTGACCATCAATGATTTTCCCTTCCTTTAAACACCAGAACTGCAGAGTAATAGTCAGGCTGCACAGTTTCTGATATTACGATATTTATGGGCCCAAATAGACTTCAGATACGAAAAAGAAAAGTAACCACAAACGGTACAGTACACTAACGTTTATTTTTCCATTTTCTTGGTAGAAATGAAGTTCTGGATTCACAGTGGCAATATTTCTTGTAAGCACAAGAATAGCATCATCAGATCTAACTTCCATTAATGGGTTTATTGTGTATTGTACACAAACAAAACAATGATACAATTTATCTCAAGATCGATAACACAAACCACACAAAGACAGTCCCATTTAGATTTTAATTGGCTCAGTGAAAGTGATTTTTTCTGTTAAGGCTTGCTTTAAAAATATAATCAAAAGCAAAAGCTCAATAAAGTTTGTACTGGTTGTTTATTACAAAATTTCTGGATCTTCAATTTGTATTAGAAAGCAAAACAACAAAACTTTTATAAATTTTGAAACTGCATTTATTTTTATTTTGTATTAAATGTAATTTAAAATAGGTTTTATGTGTTAACCATATCTACTTACAAATAAATAAACACAGTGGTAAGAAAACAAGATTCATGACTTAAAAACAAAATAAATCACCAGATCATGGTCAACATATTGTTATCTTTATGTTAAGAACTGCCACACTCCTACACATACAAGTAAATTGTACATAACATATTTGGCACTAGCGTCTCCATCAATACAACATGTTAAAACACTTTATTGAGTTAATTCATGTACAATTCATGTACATTTGTAGTAATGTACCGATTATCATTATGTACACAGTGCTGCAGTTAAAGATATACATAAAATGTAAAAAATAACAAGTTTTTATATTTTTTCAACACAATCAATGCGTAAACTTACCATAAATTTGTTATTTGTATGTACATATTTTAATTATTTAATAATTATTTCACATTTTTATCTATCTAACCTTTATTGTAAATTAAACTTCTTAAAAACATAAGTCAAATTATTTTGCTTTAAAATTTATTTTCTAAGTCATTAATGTATCTTATAAATTTGTATAACTTTAAATATTTATTACTTTACTCAAACAGTATGGTCAAATGACTAAGTTTGACAAAATAATGACACATTAATAAAGCAACAAAGTGTGGAAAATTAACGAAAAGAAATTAACTTTTAAGAAAAGATAGAAAGAAAATGGATATGAAATAAATTGTGCACCCATGAATTTATA
This sequence comes from Sinonovacula constricta, assembly GCA_007844125.1. Taxonomy (NCBI): domain Eukaryota; kingdom Metazoa; phylum Mollusca; class Bivalvia; order Cardiida; family Solecurtidae; genus Sinonovacula; species Sinonovacula constricta. Next base: position 11,200,910 of record CM017560.1, on the reverse strand, counting down.
CATAAAAATATGTTCAATAATATCATAAATGTTTTGTTTGCTGTGTTACACTCCTGTACAAGATACAAAAATAGTTCTGGAGCTATAAATGCAAACAACTATTGTGCCTTGAACTTCTCTATAACCTAGACTTAGTAGTATTTACAGCACATAACTGTGTCAACCTCATATAGCAGTTTTCTCCCTTGGTTAAACAGCACTACTTGGACTTCAATACAGATAGAAAACAATAAGAATGGATGTGAGACATTCAAGGTGCTGCAGAGATTATGTGCTGTAAACAAGATGACTATTCTGGGGACTCTCTCACACTGGTGATTTACTACATCAATATGTGAGAGTTAATAATTGTATCTCTAATGAGAACTTGACAATCTGCTACTTTGAAATCTTTATCTACAAGCTTTAATTATCACATGGGCATACTCAGTTTCTTACAACATGACCTTGCTAAACAGCTTCGAATTCCTATGAATTATTGACTTTTCATATCCAGACCCTTGCTCCCCGGTGCATTTCAATCATAGCTGCTTAAGACTTATCATTTAGTTTTGAGAAGTCTGAGAGCTAACAAAAACACAGTGATGTATTTTAAAAAAAAGGTTGTGTTTTTTTAACTTCTTTCAATATTATTTTGCTATTACACTAATAATAAAAAAATGCTAATGAGAAATAAACAGAAATAAGTCCTATATATGGCAGTTCAACAAGACCATCCAATGGGAATAACTGCTATGATACTCTAGACAGTTTTTCATCTATCAACAAGAATTGCACTTAAAGAGTTACCTCGCTGTATATCACATAATTTCAAACTTTCATCTCATTTACACCAGATGACTTTTCATCAAAATTTGGTATGAATATTTACCTGGCATGTGTAATTGGTGCTGGTTGGGACGCAAGTTTACCTGGCATGTTTAATGGGGTGTTGGTTTGTATACGTCTACCTGAAATGTGTGATGGGGTGCTGGTCAAGTGTGATGGGGTGATGGTTACGATGCAAGTCTACCTGGCATGTGTGATGGGGTGCTGGTCAAGTGTAATGGGGATGCTAGTTGCTATGGAAGTCTATCTGGCATGTGTGATGGGGTGCTGGTCAAGTGCGATGGGGTGCTGGTTGTTATGCAGGTCTACCTGGCATGAGTGATGAGGTGCTGTTCATGTGTGATGGGGTGCTGGTTACTATGTAAGTCTACCTTGCATGTGTGATGGTGTGCTGATTGGTCTATAAGTCTACCTGGCATGAGTGATGGGCTGCTGGTTGGTCTATGAGTCTACCTGGCATGTCTATGAGTCTACCTGGCATGAGTGATGGCCTGCTGGTTGGTCTATGAGTCTACCTGGCATGAGTGATGGCCTGCTGGTTGGTCTATGAGTTTACCTGGCATGTGTGATGGTGTGCTGGTTGGTCTATAAGTCAACCTGGCATGTGTGATGGGCTGCTGGTTGGTCTATGAGTCTACCTGGCATGTGTGATGGGCTGTTGGTTGGTCTATGAGTCTACCTGGCATGTGTGATGGGCTGCTGGTTGGTCTATGAGTCTACTTGGCATGAGTGATGGACTGCTGGTTGGTCTATGAGTCTACCTGGCATGTGTGATGGGCTGCTGGTTGGTCTATTAGTCTACCTGGCATGAGTGATGGGCTGCTAGTTGGTCTATGAGTCTACCTGGCATGTGTGATGGTGTGATGGTTGTTCTATGAGTCTTCCTGGCATGTGTGATGGGCTGCTGGTTGGTCTATGAGTCTACCTGGCATTTGTGATAGGTTGCTGGTTGGTCTATGAGTCTACCTGGCATGTGTGATAAGGTGCTTGTAGCTATGTAAGTACCTGGCATGTGTGATGTGGTGCTGGTTGCTATGCAAGTCTTCCTGGAATGAGTGATGGGGTTTTGTTAATGTGTTATGGGTTGCTGGTTACTCTGTAAGTCTACCTGGCATGTGTAATGGTTTGCTGGTTGGTATATAAGTACCTGGAATGTGTGATGGGTTGCTGGTTGGTATGTAAGTCTACCTGGCATGTGTGATGGGGTGCTGGTTGGTATGTCAAAACCTGGCATGTGTGATGGGGTGCTGGTTGCTATTTAAGTGCCTGGCATGTGTGATGGGGTGCTGGTTGGTATGTAAGTACCTTGCATGTGGGATGGGGTCTTGGTTGCTATTTAAGTACCTGGCATGTGTGATGGGGTGCTGGTTGGTATGTAAGTACCTGGCATGTTTGATGGGGTGCTGGTTGGTATGTAAGTACCTGGCATGTGTGATGGGCGCTGGTTGGTATGTAAGTACCTGGTATGTGTGATAGGGGCTGGTTGGTATGTAAGTACCTGGCATGTGTGATAGGGGCTGGTTGGTATGTAAGTACCTGGCATGTGTGATGGGCTGCTGGTAGCTATGTAAGTACCTGGCATGTGTGATGTGGTGCTGGTTGGTATGTAAGTAACTGGCATGTGTGATGGGGTGCTGGTTGTTATGCAAGTCTTCCTGGAATGAGTGATGGGGTTTTGTTCATGTGTGATGGGGTGCTGGTTACTATGTAAGTCTACCTGGTATGTGTAATAGTTTGCTGGTTGGTATATAAGTACCTAGAATGTGTGATGAGTTGCTGGTTGGTATGTAAGTCTACCTGGCATGTGTGATGGGGTGCTGGTTGGTATGTCAGTACCTTGCATGTGTGATAGGGGCTGGTTGGTATGTAAGTACCTGGCATTTGTGATTGGTCTGGTTGGTATGTAAGTACCTAGCATGTGTGATGGGGTGCTGGTTAGTGTGTAAGTATACCTGGCATGTGTGATGAGGTGCTGGTTGGTATGTAAGTACCTGGCATGTGTGATTGGGCTGGTTGGTATGTAAGTACCTAGCATGTGTGATGGGGTGCTGGTTGGTGTGTAAGTATACCTGGCATGTGTGATGAACTGCTGGTTGGTATGTAAGTACCTGGCATGTGTGATGAGGTGCTGGTTGGTATGAACATTTGCATGGCATGTGTGAAGGGGCGGTTGCTATGTAAGTACCTGACATGTGTAATGGGGAGCTGGTTGGTATGTTGGTCTACCTGGCACGCGTGACGGGAGGCTGGTTGGTGTGTAAGTACCTGGCATGTATAATGGGGTGCATGGTGGTGTGTTATATTGAAAGTTAACTTGGCGTGTGTGATGGGCGCTGGTTGGTATGTAAGTACCTGGTATGTGTGATAGGGGCTGGTTGGTATGTAAGTACCTGGCATGTGTGATAGGGACTGGTTGGTATGTAAGTACCTGGCATGTGTGATGGGCTGCTGGTAGCTATGTAAGTACCTGGCATGTGTGATGTGGTGCTGGTTGGTATGTAAGTAACTGGCATGTGTGATGGGGTGCTGGTTGTTATGCAAGTCTTCCTGGAATGAGTGATGGGGTTTTGTTCATGTGTGATGGGGTGCTGGTTACTATGTAAGTCTACCTGGTATGTGTAATAGTTTGCTGGTTGGTATATAAGTACCTAGAATGTGTGATGAGTTGCTGGTTGGTATGTAAGTCTACCTGGCATGTGTGATGGGGTGCTGGTTGGTATGTCAGTACCTTGCATGTGTGATAGGGGCTGGTTGGTATGTAAGTACCTGGCATTTGTGATTGGTCTGGTTGGTATGTAAGTACCTAGCATGTGTGATGGGGTGCTGGTTAGTGTGTAAGTATACCTGGCATGTGTGATGAGGTGCTGGTTGGTATGTAAGTACCTGGCATGTGTGATTGGGCTGGTTGGTATGTAAGTACCTAGCATGTGTGATTGGGTGCTGGTTGGTGTGTAAGTATACCTGGCATGTGTGATGAAGTGCTGGTTGGTATGTAAGTACCTGGCATGTGTGATGAGGTGCTGGTTGGTATGAACATTTGCATGGCATGTGTGAAGGGGCGGTTGCTATGTAAGTACCTGACATGTGTAATGGGGAGCTGGTTGGTATGTTGGTCTACCTGGCACGCGTGACGGGAGGCTGGTTGGTGTGTAAGTACCTGGCATGTATGATGGGGTGCATGGTGGTGTGTTATATTGAAAGTTAACTTGGCGTGTGTGATGGGGTCCTTGCATTGCTAATGTTTATCTAACTGCCTGACTTTGGACTGGACTGGACCGAGAACTAGATGAGCTGCGTCGAGACTGAAATAAGACACAATTAATTATTTAAACCCATCATTACATGATGGAAAAGAGTCGTTATAAACATTTTTCAGTCATTTTCTCGACTTTATGTTCTTCCAGCTATAGGTGTAATAAATGTACAGTGAAGCCCTTGGTCTTAATTAATAAAAGCTATAAGTTATAACTTATATGATAAGAACTCATCACCAGAAACTGTCCTATTTAACCAAGTTATACTTCATTAATTCCATACTTTATTCTGAGTTTTATGCTTAAACTAGATGCAAAGTTTATCTGTCATATTGCTACACGCTCAGCAGGAAAATGTACATTTCGTATCTAATTTATGTGCCTATGCTTTATCAACATCTACTTTCCTGGTTAAGGGTTACAATCCCAACCATACAATGTGTTAACTGTTAACAAAATGCGTTAAAACAGACTCAATATTGGCATTTGTTCTACTTGCGTGTGTTTTTATCTCCTTCCAGCCATTTTGACGAATGAGGTCGATCTCCGTGAACATTTCGTCAACATTGTCTACTTGTAGCTTCACCATCTCCCAGAAGCCCCGCAGATCCTCCCAAGTAGTTGGCTTAACTTCGTCATCTGTGTGCTGGACAAACACCTGGCGTGATGCCATATTATCCTGAGAAAAGATCAAACAGTCAGCTGACAATCATTATATTTAATTGCAACTTAACAAGGATCCAGGCTAACACATCGATTACAATTATTATGAATACTAGTTTTAATATATCAGTACAATGCGGTTATTTTGCACAACACGTACCAGCAACTGTATCGATGCGTCTTGTGAGGCCACACATGACGGGTCTTGATAACAAAACCTTCTTTGTTGGGGTCATGTCACTTAAGGCTTCTTGCCCTTCACACCTCATCTACTAGTGCTTCATTTGGCCATCTGTTTTCTTTGGCTGTCATAGTTTTAACAGCCATAATATATTAAGATAATAAAAAAAACCACTAAACTTTCGTTTCATAAAACTAAAGAGTCTTGTGTGCATTTGAAATATATATAACACTTATTTCTTGTTTTCATTCTTCATTATTGCCTCACTCAAAATTATATTAAATTAAATATGGGTCATGTGTAATAAAAACAATTATTACCCAAATTATATATATGAATATATTTAACTCATACGTTGATCAGGCGTTCGTGTATACAATTGAAAAGACATTAAACTTACTATAACAATTGTACAGAAAAAATGACATTGACTTATAATAAAATATTATTTGGCACATGTCATCATGAACATTTCATGTTCTTAATTAATAAAAGGTCTGTCAGGCTCCTAAAATGAGTATTATTAACACTTCTGTTTTCAGCTGATGCTACTGTAAAAAAAGAGTTACAGCAAATATTAAATAATTACCTCTCAGCGTTATATTAAAATACTTCTTTGCTTTTTCGGGATTTCTCATAAGCGTCTTATACGTGTCACCAAAAAAAAATGTTGTAAATGCCAATTTCCGGTTGGACTCCGGAAAACACACATCAGAGGGCACCTGTTGGTCCCAAACCAGTACTGAAAGTGCAATGTTCACTTTTAGATAAGATGATGGAATGCTATCGTTAAAAAATGGGCTCGAACTAGGACAGTCATATTCAATTTCAGAGGTCAGACAAAAGACTACCAAAAATCGACTATCATTCCCGACCACGTACAGCTTGGCAGGTCAAATAACACATCTGAAGGAAGACAAGGAAGAAAGACCGGCCCATATTCTTTGCAATTATGAATATGTCTTCTCCAAACTTGACGTGGGAATTTCCACTGCGATCAAACACAAGATTGACACAGTTGAATCATAAGCAAGGTTTACGAAGAGCCGGTGCTGGTGGAGAAGAGGAACACTTGCGTAACATGCTTAGAGCAGTAGTCAAACAAAAGTTAACATCAGATTGGACATCAGAACCAGTACTTATCAGAAGAAAGATGACACTATAAGTTTAGTATAGACTACCTCGGTACAGTTGGTAGATGAATGCTGAAATACGCTTTCTGGTATTATTGGGTTTTCAAAAATTAGATGCTTGTTCCGCTTATTGGCAGGTAAAAATTGTAGAAGAAGACTGCAGGAAGACAGCATTTCATACGAAGTAGGGTTTATAAAGATTGCCAAAATAGGTTTTGGCCTTTGCAATGCTTTAGGTACTTTCGCAAGACTGATGAACTTGGTTCTACAAGGGCTGAACTGGAAAATTAGTTAGCCTTTCTATACAACATTTGTGTAATAGGTAAAGTTTTGAAGACCATTTTGCTAACCTAGGAGAAATGTCTAGCCGTTTTAAGGGGTATGGGCCCAAACTTAAACCAAAGACATTTGTCTTGTTCCAGAAAAAAATAATTCCTAGGACGACAGGTCAGCTGTAGTACATCAGTAATACACTAGCAATGCCCAGTGGAGATACTAACGTGGTTCAATATTTGCCTGATTCTAAGAATTACAAAGATGTAGAGATATGTATGGGATTAGCTAACTATCACATTGTAAAGGATTTTTCCAAGGACTTAATCTCTATATAAGGGTAACAGCGAAACCATAATTTTAATGAAAAGAACAACAACAAAAATCTTTCTTATGGAAAGTTTGCTCTGACAAAGGAGCAGAGACGATACTGTGCATTCCCGTAAAATTGCTTGCAATAGTTCGATTCACGGGACAGATATTGTCTTCTTAGTATACTATTTGTGGTAAGAACTGATCCTTCGAGCCTGACATAATTGTTACAGATGAGAGAACCCCAGGGGCAGCTCGCACGATGAATCGAGGAGTTATTTCAGAACTTGTTGTCACGACTTCAGTAGAGTCAACATTTCAATATAACGACCTTTTTCTAACTTTCTTATTTATCCATATACTTTAAACATGTATCAATTGATATTTTACCTGGCAAAACTTTCAGTGTAACGGACTATATCTTGATTCCCAGCTGCAATTTTACACCTTTTGTCCGCTAATCGTGACTCGAAGTTGTTCAACGGTTTGCCAAGGTGTGAATTTTATTAAGTGTTTAAGCGACTACACATGAAGTTTGCTCAATCACCTCTATAATGACTAATGTAATTACTTGTTAGCGCAGCTCAATATTGATGGGTTCGATTGAATAAAGACCTACCTTAATTACGAGTGAATTATTTCACACGACAACTATTATTTACTGCCTAGTAATTCTGAGTTTTACATCACTTCCTACAAGGTCCCCGAAAATCCTAATACGACGCGTGACTTTGTGGCGCTCGAGAAATCCCGGTAACAAATGCGGGGGAATATCTGTATTGAGCCTTATTAAAGGCTCAAAGAGGAAATTGTCCGTGAAAGCTACAGGGAAAATAACGAGGCAGTTGAGAAAGAAAACAAAACAGATTGCTGAGTTTGAAATTTATTTCTGTTATAATATGAACTCAGACCATTTACTCATGTAATTCGATTAGGCATTTGTGACCTGAACAAGAAAAACTGCCGAGGATTTATCCGCAAATGGCATTATTATATAATAAAGGCAAACACAAAAAACTGACTGTAGATGAAAAGGTAATGTTCATTTCAAGGATTTCTTTAAATGTATGTATATTAAATTTGCATGAGTTCTTTTGTTTTTACTGTCACTTCTTTTAATATGCTTGCAGAAAATATACAGGACAATAAGTGACGACTTGTATCGAATAATGTTATTCTGCTTATTTCCTGTGGCTCTACGCAATGGCTTTCTTAAAAGTGTATTGATAGAACAACTAAAACCCTGGCACTCTTTCCAATTCTACCGCGATACTTAAGGTCAGGAAAAGAAAAGTCTGGACTGCTTTTTTCTGCCATTTATAAATACTTTTCTTGTATTTTAGAAGCTGCAAAGTTGCATAAGTAGTTGAGGAATTGTACTCTGTGCAAACGACACGAAAACTTATAACTCTGTTTTATCATATTGCTACCATCAATGAAATTATACCACTTTAGATGTTTGTTCTAATAATTATCTTAGGCAAAGTTTTGAATTTTACATTAAATGCAAGAAACACATGCATAAATAACCTAGTAGGCAGTAACAAAAGTGTCATAATAACATCAAACAGTTTGTAAGATAAACAGTAATCTAGGGCGATTCATTTATCTTAAATGTATTATTCTTTTAATGCAGATGTAGAGAAGCAATCAATACAGTTAAAGCTCCTTAACTCGATTTCGAGGGAACCGCCATAAATACATCGACGTATTTGGGTACGACTTATAAAATGTACAGATATTTGCCGTTTTCTAATTGTGATTAAAAAAGGAACACGGGTAATTGCTAAATATATATTTACTAAGATCGATATATATTCATCATTTAATTATTTAACTTTGAGCAACGTATATATTAGTAATTTTGGAATATTACACTTATATTTTGAATAAAAAGCAATAAGCAGAGAAAACGATGAAAAGCATATATTTTGCAAATACACAAAAATGTATAAGGTGACCAGTAAAACAGAAAGAGTCACGAAACTTACGTAAAATGCACGTTGATAAGTTTATCTGTCCACCCATTTAGCAAGGAAGCCTTCAATCGATTTCGGTACGTAGTGAGAGACTGACTAAAAAACTGATCAGTGGGGTTTATAAATGTAACTCCTAGTCGACACTTATCACTCGAGAAAGTGAGTCCGATCAAGCCTATAACGACTTAATTGATTTTACACACCTACGTGAACGCGTGGTATCATCCAAGCTAATCGGCTAATGGATGCTCATTTACTGGAAAAAGTGATGCCAGGACCAAAAAGTAAGTTTGAGTAAGGGCAAAATAACACCGTTTGAACATCGACATTTCAAAAGAAAATAACAATGTAGAAATAAAGTCGGGACGCAGGTTTTCATCGAAATATAGATCTACAAGGACTCTCACTTATCCGAGCCCAAGATAACAAAGTTTCACTGTACCTCTAAATTAGTTGTCAGTTAAAGCACGGTATTATTATACATACGTGGTATAATACCATTTAGTGGGCTTATTATTTCCGAGTATTACTTTTCAATGTGATGTATACTGTCTTGTTTACAACTGAAGATTTCTGTTTATTATTAATATACATGTATGTCTAAATTATTTCACATTTGTTTTCATTGTTTGCGTCGCGTTTGATGCCCAGGATCATTGGGGTTTCTGTTACTAGTAATGAGCAGTCCAAAAAGTCTAAAACAAATCATTCACATCATGCTAGAAATCTATCCTTTGATAAAAAACACTCTCGGAAAATTGTTAAGTATATTGAAACCGGACTGTCAAACGTAAACTCTATAATCGTCGCTTAGAGAACCCATATAATAGGCTTTTGGAAGTCAGTGATGATCACATATAAAATCTTAGTCAAAAGCTAAGTGATGTCTACTTAAGCCGGCTTAAGTTGTGTTAACTTATGTTCAGTGGCGATAAACCTGCATAAAAGGAGTCAAGTTGTATTCAGTCAAGCTCGTAACTAAGTCGGGATAACTTGTTTTGCCATCCGAAAGTTCTATGCACATTTACAATGTTAATTCTTTCAGCTCAGCAAAAAGAAAGTACAATTTATTCTTAAAGATGTGACGTCACATATCCACATTTCTAAAACCAATTATAGTGTTAGAAAATGCCGTTCTGAGCGACAAAATAACAAATCACAGTACCCTTCACATTAATATCAGGGGAATAACTCTAGACGAGTTTAATTTGTACACTTATTCATTGAGTCATTGCCCCTAGGATCATTAATAACTATAGTTTTGCTTTTCATATTACCGAATAATAGAAGATACAAAGTCATACAATTACAAATAATACGTTGACTAGTAAATATAAATGATAATCAAAAGCATGCATACATAAATGGTAAAATGTCGGACAATGGTTTATGTCGATAAATTGGGAAGATTTAAAGATAAACGTTATTGTGTCTATTCGCCAGTAAAAGCTATCTATCAAACTATCTAAAAAATGTAAAATAAGCGACCTGATCTTCAAATGAAGTGTTAATGTGCTTCACCCGGATACTTTCTGACGGCTTTCTTTAGGACAATCAGCGTAATAACATATCCTTTAAACGTGAACCTTCTATCTGTCAGTTTCTGCATTGACAGTATAGCAATATCAATACCATTTTCGAACATATAACAGTAATTGCTATGAAAATATTCACAGTATGTGCAAATGATGATCACATCTGTAATTTAATTGTCGAATTAAGGAAACAGAACAGTTTGAAATAAATCTAATAGCGATGCAAGTTTTAAAAGTAATTGCGTCATATAAACAAAATGGTTTACACAGTAAAACAATTATAGGTACAAACTGCAAAGTTATGAAGGTTTAAGCAGAAGTATTCACCTCAACGTTCTCTTATATTGACTCAAAATGTTAAGTCCTAAATTTTATATATAAAAGAATTGTTTGTAACATTTATATATAAGACACGTTTACTACTACAAACTATAATATTAAACACAAACAGCATTTCTCTTTAAAATTATGAAGAAAATTACCAAGACTTAGGGTTTTTGCACTCCCAACATCACCCCTTTAATCTTTATTTCCTCCATAAAGATTAAAATGCTAAAGTAAAATGATTGTCATCATCATCACCACCACCAATACCAACTTCATCAGCAGCAGCAGCTGCTGCAGTATCATTATCACTTTCAGCAGCAGCAGCAGCAGCAGCAGCAGCAGCTGCCTTATCATTATCAGCAGCAACATCATTATCATCCCCATCATAATTATTATCATCATCATTAAATAGCGGTACGCGCTAGAGCTAACCGCCGTAATTGGAGGTCGAATTAATGCTGTACACTTTTTGTCGAGGCATAGCTGACAAGAGCACCGGTATATGTATGGCACATGATACAGTCTACGTGTGCACCACCTTAGATTTTAATTTTCAGTCCAGCATTCGTAGGATTACAAGCGAAAATCTTTTGTCTCAAGATTTTTTTTTATTTATTAGTTAAAAATTGTTTCAAATTGCCTATATATCGCTGAAAGGTTGCACCGCTGTTTACTTTTATTGATACTAACTTTTATTGATACTAACTTTTATTGCGTTGATGGTTTAAACTGAGCGAGATATTGAATTGATATGTAGTTTGCATACACGAGGTTTTGTTGTTGTCTATTAAATGTTTTGTAATATTGAGCGTCTGTTTCTTTTCTTATGTAAATTTAATCGAGGTAAAGTTTTTATTTATTTTTCAGTCGATGCAACGGTTATGTGTATTTTTAATTGGGAATTTTGCTTTTGTTTTTATCTATTCCCTTTAGGCAAAGTTTTGATGTATTTTTGATTCAGTCGTATTGTATGTTTGTTGTTAAATAACTTGTTCTGAAGAATCATTCGTTTTGTTTTTGTGATAAACTATGCCGATACCTAAACAAGGCCGTCGGGAGCCATTTGCCGGGATGGTGAGAATCGGACGGGGCGGACAATCTGGACAAGGCAGTGATATTCGTGGGGACCCATGACGGGCGAGGGGAACCTGGGCAAGTGCACCGATAATCAGGACAGAGCCGGTGTCATAAGTTAGAGTGGAGTGTAAGTAGGTGTTGGGAGGCGATCCGTCTGTGCCGGCGGTCTTGATTCTGCTATATTCGTCCGAAGGTAATGCTTTTGATTTTGCAGTTTTAGCTAGGTACATACTGATATAGGTTTAGTATTTAAGCCTATTCTGTGTATATATTTTGAGCCTTTTGTGGCATACAGTCTCGTAATATATAAGCATACAGTTTTAGCCTTGTAAGGCATGCATTTTCAGACTATTTTAGCATAAATTGTTAGCCTAATAGGGCATACTGTTATAAACTAAGCATACATGATGCAGGATTCGCCTAGTTGGGTATACAGTTTTCAGATTATTTAATATACTCATTATGCCTATTTTGCAGTTTCAGCATTATCGAGTTTCCTTTCAGGTTTTCTCTCTGTGCATTTGCATAGAACAAATGAAAGTTAAAAGTAGATGGCAAACATGCCATGGCAGTTAGTAGCAGACCGTGACCTGGCAGGAGGCATTGTTAGTAGCAGTTTTAATTAAGGGTAGCTGATAATTCATTACTAAAGAGACTGAGAAGTTGTATTTACAAGGACTGAATGCCAATTCACATGGGATTTGGGGGTCCCTCTAGTCAATGTGGAAGATCTGTGTAGCCATTGATGCTTATATCCAAATACAGTGGATGCTGCTTTATTATATGCAGTTTTAACATTGCTTTGGTTTTAAGAGTAAACTTTCTAATTTAGAAAAACAATCTGTCTGCTTAGTGCCTTAATTGACGTATCTTACAGGTTTATAGCTCATTTATCACACACAGCAGGTGGTTATTATAATGATGGGATAAGTGATGAACTAAACTCTGACATAGTTTGGATTCAGGATGCCCAAGATTGGGCATTGCCATTTGGCAGACAGCACAGTCCGAACAGAAAAGTAATTCTTATCAATTTAGGTAATAACCAGTTTAACAACAAGCATTTAGTATGTTTGTATTTGCGCATCTGTCAAAGCTGGGATTTCATGGTTGCATGATCATCCATGGTTGCAGATGGCGGATTTTCTATTGACATTTGCAACTTATTTCTTTGTAAATGGAAAGCCTGTTAAATTCTACAGGTGCCACCCTATGGGGCAGGAATTTCAGCCTGTTGGGGCACAAATATTTGAGCCTATTGGAGCATACAGTTTCAGCCTAGTTGGGCATGCAATTCAGACTATTTGAGAACACAGTCTTAGCCTAGTTGGGCCTGCAGTTTCAGACTATTTGAGCATACGGTCTTAGCCTAGTTGGGCATACTGTTTCAGCCTAGTTGGGCATATAGTTGTAGCCTAGTTGGGCATACAGTTTCAGCCTATTGGGGCATAGTGAAGCGTACAGTTTCAGCTTAGTTGGGCAGCCTAGTTGGGCATACATTTGAATGTTGGGGTCTATATTACGGATGGCTGTCTTCGGTCGCCCTTAACGACTATTTGTCCGGTGTACCTGCTTTGACAGTGGCTAAGCATGACGGGGACGGGAACCATGCCCAAAAACTACCATTACCAAAGTGACTTGAAAGCTGTATTGTGTTTTACAAGTAAAGGTGTAAATAAATGATTATTATTGTTAATAATTTGCCTTGTATTATATGAGCTGTCTGTTCGGTGACGCGACATGGGTGAAAGGATGTTATTTCTGCTATTGTTTCTCTTAAAAGGAAATACTATTGTTTTATTAAAGATGTAAGAGTATAGTCTGTTCACCCGTCGTCGTTCTTTCAGATTAGAATAATAACACTTAATAATAATGAATTATAACTTTGGTTGTTTATAAGGTCACTTTAACAAAAACAAAAACAAACCATAGGCACAAATATTAAGTTTAACAATTTCTTATGACAATAATTATTTTGAATACTTACACACAATACAATTCAAACTTTAATTATTGTCGGTTTGATGTATTTGTATCTTTTATTTGTAACAAAAATGTTACCGTACCTGGTAGCACAATCGGTAGAGCGTCGGCTCCAGGTACGGGAGGCCCCGGGTTCGAACCCGGGCCGCAACAATGGTAGTGGTATAGCTCCCTTGCTAACGCTAAAGCAAATATAAGGGAATTTCCACGACTGGTTGGCCCGGTGTCAGGATAATGTGACTGGGTATGGTATCATGTCAGGTGTTCACGGCATGCAATACACTTTGAAGGCAGCACTTTATCTGCTTCAAGTGGACACCGTCTCCAGATAACTGAAATACTGTTGGTGGGACGATAAACCCAATAAACAAACAAACAAATAATGTTATCATTCTTATTCTGTTAGAACGAGGCAATATAGCGGTGGATAGCGACGGCGAAAACAACTGCATGGCAATGGGTAAGTGTATCACAAACAAGTAATTAATGAGGTGTAACTGATCAATTTGCTACTTAAAAATTCTTTTGGCAGGAAAGATAAATATTACAAAAAAACAATTAACGTTTGGAGAAGGAACATTGTTGCAATACATATACATAGCGCTGCCTTCAATCCTCAATCTTGAAACATATTTTCCTTCGATTGTCCATCCGGTAACCCAAATGTCCATAGTCCACACAAGTAGTATTGCAGTGTACACACAATATTTGAAAAGTCATTGATTTAAAAGCTATCTTTAAAATTTAAGTCTACTCCTACCGGCATTGAAATCAATGTTTCTTTTCGTGTTGATCGAAATCTAGTAGGTCCTTTTAATACAGGACGCACACAAGTAGGCATAAAGTGACCATTTATATTTCATGCGAAAATTTTTAATTTGGTATATCACTGTCCCAAATATACTCATTCTTTCGGCTTCAAGCAATGACACTTTACTGTATTATGTGTCATTTGCAGAATGGCCGAGGAGATCCGCTCGCAAGTGCATTTTTATAGCGTCGCCAATAACTGATCAATGATCCTAATCAATAATAATAAAAATAATTAACGTTTGTTATTGATCAATATTTTTATCTGTGTAAATGTTTAGTTTGTTATATTTATTGTAAAAACAAAGAAAATAAAAGACATATTTTTTACTGCGACAGGATTCGATCTCTCGAGAGCGTTAACATCAGAACAAGTCCATAACCACTACGCTATTCCACGAGTGTCATCTGTGTGTGAGTAAAATTGATATTTTGTAAAACGTGTCACTACCGACGCTATTGATCTATTTTTAGAAATAGAGGTAATAGTAAATTTTAAACAAATAACAAAAAGTTTTCATAAGATTTATAAACATATTAATACAAAGAATAACTTTACGTATAATAATACTGTATATTTAAAAAGAACGTCATTTGCCGAAATAGGACCCGTACATTCGGAATGTGTAAATCGCGAAACTCGGAACGCCATGTCCATTTTCCGTCGATCTTTCTCTAGCTAAAACAAGAATGTCCGAGGACATCCGCTCGTATGTGCAATTTTTTAAGCATTCTATATAAAGGCGACGCGCGCCAGACCAACGTTTTCTTTTACCTAAATTTTTACATTCAACGGCTTAGAAATGTCATGCTTGTTCTTGTTTTGTTGTTTTTCTTTTGCTAGGCACTTTACTGTTTAACATTGCAAGCTATCATCATTGGTCGATGCCTAAAGTATTCTTCCGATCAGCAAAAATGTACATGTATTCGCGTAGCTATTGTTTAATTGATGTCATTGTTTGGGTGAATCATGTTACAGGGGCCGAAACACTGAGCGATGTTTATCAATGTGAGGAAGTTTAAATGCATGTCAAAGCTCAAAGTCCACAACATACCAATATTTACTCGATGTACTTTGTTTCGACTGTTTAGTTCTGTACGCCATGTTTCTCTGGATAGCGATCGGTCTTTCCTTCATCATGGTGCCAGCAGGTATGACTAATAAATAATTATTATCCTAATACAAATGTATTCATTTTCATTTCAGTATGATCTTAATTATAAATATCTATTTTCCATTATTATAAAAGAATCCACAAGGTCGCTTCGGCCTATGTATAAACAAACGCTGCGTTAGTAACGTAAATATGAAAGAGTCATGTAACTATAGATGTCCTGTGTTGTTAAAAGAGACAATTTTATTAAAACGCCTCATTTTTACGAGTTACGAGTATAAGTTAATCTAAGTTTGCTTAATTGTAAATAAGAAGAATAATTTACTTATAGATTTCCAATTACGTCGCAACACTTTAAATGAATATCAACATGCCTGAAACAATCGAAATAAACTAAGTAAGAAAAAAAGGTCGGTGTTGAAATATAATACTTAACAAAAAGTACTTACGTTGTTATAGCCATTAAAACGAATTATACGGTTCTATAGTACTGCTGTTTATATAGATTCTACAGTATTGCACCTGTATCTAGCCTTGCTATTTATATACCTATATTCTAATTAAATGCACGTATACCATGAATTGTCATTTTGTCGATTCTATCCTACAGCACATATCTTATGATAAATTATTAAATCGATTGGAAGGTTTTACACATATCTCTAGCATCGTTTTTTATATTATTTATACCTATTGTATTGTAATACATGTATCTCAAACATTATTTTTATCAATTCTAACGTATTACACATATCGCTAGCATTGCTTTTTATACTACATTATATTTACGATTTAAACATAACCCTAAAATTATTTATATCGATTGTTACGTTTTAAACATATTCCTGTCTTTTTGTTTTTAAATTGTTTTTATCGATTCTAACATATTACACATACCCCTATCTTTGGTACGTATGATGCGTATATGTTCATAACGTATTACTTTATATACAGATGTTTTGTGTCACTTTCCCGTCTGACGATATATTTTCCCGTCTTTCTATATATTTTATTTATATCGATTGTTACGTTTTAAACGTATTCTTATCATTGTTTTAAGATTGTTTATATCGATTCTATCATATTACACGTACCACTATCTTTCATATGTATAAAACGTGTATGATCATTATGATCATAACGTATTACATTTCATACAACTGCGTTATGTCTGTTTTCCCATCTGATGAGTATCTGTATTACTGATGTTTATAAAGTTTCTAAAGTATTACACATCTCCCATGTATTGCTAGTTCTTTAGTTTAAGATATAAGAGGCATTTCTTATATATAACAACGATCCATAGAATTCGGTGTCTATATCTTTTCTAAATTATTATAAATAGCCATTGAATTGCTGTCTTAATCGTTTCTAAGGTATACCAGATATTATTAGAATTGCTGTCTATATAGTTTCTAACGTATTACATATATCACTAGACATACTTTATAGTTTCTTATGTATCACACGTAACTAATGACAGCGTAATAATTTATATTGTTTTTACGTCTATTAAGTAACTGTGGGATGGATTTAAATGTGTTAATTTAAAATGTAATACACGTATCCATTGATTGTTATTTTGGTATTTTAATGTTATAAAAATATATATTTAATTGTTTTATGTTGTTTCCATGTTCGGCATCGCCAGATTGGTTCCTCGGTGTCGTGGCTCAACCGAGTTTTCACAACACCAAGATCCAGAAAAATAACAGCCATTTCCTGATACCGGCAATACCTGGACATACCATCACCGTCGTGTGTGGAGCTTATATCAGTCATTCACATGTTTCAATTCTTACCTTTTACGATAAAGTTAATGGTAAATTGGAAGATAATAGACTTAATGAACGTGATAACAAAAAAAACTTATTAGTAAATAGAACTTTAGATGGCCAAACTATCCCTCATAACAATACATTGACAGTTAATTGTACTTTAGAGGTAAATGGTACAAAGGAACACAAACATATCACTGGAACAGTAACAACGTATTGTAAGTATATTTTACGCTATATGTTCATAAGTTAAAGTTTCTGTTCTCCAAATGCTGTAATAAAAATATCCATTTAATTGTTTTATGATGTTTCCTTGTTCGAAATCGCCAGATTGGTTCCTCGGTGTCGTGGCTAAACCGAGCTTTCACAACACCAAGATCCAGATTATTAATAGACAGTTCCTGATACCAGCAATACCTGGACATAACATCACCGTCGTGTGTGTAGCTAATGTCAGTCAACAACATTTTTCAACTCTTACCATTAAGGATGAAGTTAACACTAAAGCAGCTGATGATAACTATGATAAAAGAAAGAACCTATTAGCAAATATCTCTTTAGATGGCAAGTATATTTCTCATAACAAAACATTGGCAGTAGATTGTTCTTTAAGAAATAATATAACAAATGGATACAAAATCTTTTGAATAGTAACACCGACGTGTAAGTATATTTTTCGTTATTTGTTTGTTAAAACGTATAACATGCGCTTTTAACGTTTTCCTATATACTAGATTTTTTTTTTGTTTTGGCAGAAAATATTTTTAACTAGAGTTTTGTTCGATAGAGATATTTAACTTTTTTAAGATGCATTCTATTGCAATTTTTTGAGGCTTTAATAGTTTGAATCTGGTTTAGGCTATGCTCGGTAATAATAGTGAAAATAATAGTTCCGTTGACCTATCGTACAATGGTTGTTTTACAAGCATTAAAAATTTGGAACGATAATATTGTTCCGTAAAGTAATGATATTTTTCTGTTCAAATTGTATGTTGTGATTCTTCTTCATTCAATATTGCAATCTCGGGAATTTTATGGACTGTGCAGAGTAATTTGACTCAAAAACCATGCACGTGTAGCTAAGATCGACATGGTCAAAAAAGCTCTCGATCAGTTCAAGGTGAAAAGCAACAAAACATATGAGAACCTTAAGAGACTCAAATTGACAACTTAAATAGAAGATCAAGTTATGGAGCTAACACTCTACCGATCTGACTACTGCACAAAGTTATGCATATAACAGTTACATGATTTTGCCACTAAACACAGTTGTGCGCATAACAGGTTCATGATTTGGGCATTGAACAAAGTTATGAATATGACAGGTACATGATTTGGACACCGAAAAAAGTTATGCATTAAACAGGTTCATGATTAAAATTTTGAATCTTGTAAAAATAGAGTTCCCAATATCTAAGCAAGTGTTTCTGAACGTTCTAAAACAATGTTTAATAGCAAGCAAATGGCAAATTATTGTAGATTCAGAGTAAATATGTTTGTCGGGAAAAATAAATTACATTGATATGTCGGGATTCGAGCCCGGAATATAGGCACTTATGGACAATAGACTAGCCACTACACAACCATAAGCTTTTGTTGATAGAAACTTTGTTTAAAGTATAAATAAATAAAACAACGATTTGCATGTCGAATAATTATCTGTTTACCCAGTATATATTTGTTATTGTCGACCCAGGCTCAAATTATCGAATTTTATTGTTTATAATATATTGCCTGGCACTCATAAAACATCCACGGGTCAAACTTAGTCCATTCGTCATTTTGCGGTACTATTTATAGTTTTCTGTTGTTATAATGTTGTAATGGTGTAATAATGCTACAAGTAGCATTCTAGTTTTATTTCATATCAACAACCTTGTTAAATGCATCTCATTGGTTGGTGGTCGTTTCGGTAGAGCTATGGCTTTGAAGACTGGATAAATGTTGTCATCTGCCGGTTTGAGTCTCGTAAAAATATATATGCATTTATACCAAACATATCAGCGGGACACTGTTTGAAATATGTTTTTTTCTTCTTTACATACGTGAGTGATGTTGTGATTTCTTTTTGCTGGTCTAAAGTATGCTAGAATTTATGAGCAACAAAAGAATAATACAATCTCTGGTAAAATATTTCAACACTTACAATGTTAAGCCCGGAATTGTCATAAAATACAATTAAAACAGAAAAATGCACGTTACTAACATAAAGGAAAATAACGTATTTGTATTTGACTGATTATAGTGAGGGCGGATAAAACAAAAAGTTTGGTGTTTATTCTGAAAGTGTTATTGTCACTGCTTATTTATTTTTATGTTACAGCAAAAGATCTGTATATTAATTGTGCCTATATTTCTAACTGAATACATCTTACACGTTAGATACATAAGTTGATTCTGTATTAATCAAACCATTCATTGCCTTCGTAACAGGGTTAAATGAATTTTCCATAAAGACGGGAGAAGCAAATACCCACGAGACTCAGTCAGCAATCGAAATCACTTGCAGTCTGCCTAATTTGACGCCACCACCGAACATAACGTTAAGGTATCAAGGTGAAAACATCGCCACCAACAACGGCAGTACAGACCATGTACAATATCAGTTGAATGTGACGAAAGAGGATAACGGCCGGTTGCTCGACTGTTGTGTCGACATTCCACTAGCCGGTGACACCTGTATCAACAAGACATTAATTGTCACATGTATGTAAATTTTTCCGAAAATAAAGTGATAGCATTTAAGAATCAGGGGTCGTATACTTAATGGTGGTATCCGACTCTTTGCCTATATCAAATACATGTAACAATATCTTACACTAGTTTGTAGGAATGTTGACATAACCTCTTCATAAACTCGTATCTAAGTCAAGACGATTCTGAAACTACTTCAGATGATTGAAAATAAAAATCTTGTAATAAACTTCTCTACATGATCGTTTTTCCAAATCTATAAATCTATCAATAAACACGTTTTATGGGTATTTCTGCTATAGTAGATTCGACCTGATGGGGGGGGGGGGGGTTTGGGTGTGTATGATCCGAATGATGATAGTGATGTAAGCTCAAAAGGAAGTCAGATGGTGGTTTCCTTTGTTTAATAAAAGATTAACTGTGTGTGCAGCGTGGCTCAAAAATGAAATACATGTTTGTCATGACGAAAAGGGTGTTGTGCTTCACTTTTCACATAGATATAAGACAACACAAAACAACATTTAACCTTTTGGGGTAGCAACATTTTATTTAATTGTATGAGAAGCAGAATTTGGAAAAGACAGTCGAATATCACCTTTAGAAATATTAGGTTTTTTTTTTAAAGAAATTACCTTAAATCTTAAAATGTTACCTTAGATTAAAAGAAATTCGTTTCATTCATCACATCATTTTTTTCTAATTTTTCAGAAAATTTCTTTGTTCAAGTAAAAAAAATGAAAATCCGACCCTTGTGGTCAAGTGGTGTATACAATGTTGTTGTCTTCTTTTCGTTTAGTAATATACGTATTAAGTTGGTCCCTTTTGATTGGTCTCTTGGATTTTGGGGTGTTTTCCTTCCTTGAGATCTTTTTTTGTGTGTGTTTAAAGAAATAACTGTTTACAGTGTCTTGTTAATATGACCATTCCTTTGAATAATAGAAACGGTAAAAGATATTTAAAAGAGAAGTACATGTGTGTTTGCAATTAACAACATTAGTGTAATAATTAAAACTTAATTAAAGGGATTAAGAAAAGCCCTTTTGTACGGTGAAATGTTCATAAATTTAGTGTTGTTGTTTTTTTATTAGAAGATCTTGAGTAGGTCAAGTTACAAACTCATTTATTGATACAAGTCATCTGGGTGCCTTGTAATCTTTAAAAACCGTTGTAAGCTGCGCCTGTGGTAGAGGGGCAGAGAACTATGAGTTCTCGACCTCTCACCGGTTTGAGTCCGACCAGAGCGGAGGACTAAATGTGACAAGTTATTCCATCAGAACAGCGGTGCACGCACCGGTGGTTCTACCCAGAGATAAGTCTGGTCGTTTTTCCTGTAACAGGAGTTTGACGTCGCTGGACAATACTCATTTTCTTAAGCAAGAAAAAGGCATCGAAATATTCCATGCAATCTACGTGTGAAAATGGGCACCTTTTAGGGATAATCGGGTCAGGTATATAAGCATGCATATTTAAAATGGATTTTAAAGACAGCATGTATTGTGTTATCTAAAATGGAAATTTCTTTTAACTTCGTATTTGTGACTCAACTACAGACCCCCCTCAAAGCGCTGCTATTATGGTAATGTCGGTTTCAAAAGAGAAGGTTATCGTAAAGTGCACGACGGAAGAATCTAACCCTGCCAGTAACATCACGTGGTCCGTGGAGGGTGGTAACCGGACACTTCCTTCTAAAATGACTATCAATCGGGGCAGGCATAGTGGACACGTGGCGTCACAGGTGATGTTATACACGCATTGAATCTCATATTTTTCTGATTTTGTTTGTATTTTTGTTAACTGGTATGTTACTGTCTGTCCCATGGTTTGTGCTCAGCTTACCAACTACTTAAAGGCATCGATATTTACATTGCTAGACGTTGTTCTAATGGATATAATTGTCTCGTTGCGATGTGCTTAAAACACACATTCTTTCTAGCTTTTGTTATGCCATGCACCTTTAAAAGCTATAGTAGTCGGATCTCCTCGGTATATCGTCATTATTCATGGAGTACACAACACTGAAATACCAGGATGAATATCGCTTAACACATCTTTTGTATTTCTTGGGCAATTATTTTAAATTTTTAAGACGTCAAAATGACTTGGAATGTAATCTAATATAAGACCCAGTCGTAACATACTAATTCCTGTCAATACTATAGCCGCTTCGGGTGCGAAACCAGCTGATCGATAAAACCGGAAATATTTTATCAATAATAAGTATATATGACAAAGTCTTATGAGCATTGCAATATATACCAAACTCTGAAAAAAAGAGTGTATGTTCTTGCCAGTGGTTCTGTGGTAAGCTCATTGCATCATATGTGACTATTTGTTTAACGACCTCTCCTTAAGACATCTTTGAATATTTTATACAAATTAAGTGCTGGTGTTATCACGGGGGCCCCTGAAGACTGCCAAGGCAATGCCTTTAATATTCAGGGGAGAATACTGTTTTAAGCATGCCGTGCGATTGGTGTTGAACTATGGCATTAATTGGTGGCTACCATGAGAAAAATCATTTAGTTAAAATCGTAAGTGCTTCTTAAGTCCAGCCTACATAATCATATCGACAAATATGTATTCTATGCATGTAGTTAGTATTAACAACTCTCATCTCGTTCATATTGCAGACCATTGAAGTAACGGATATATACGATAACCTGACAATTACCTGCACTGTCACCAACGACAAGTACCCGAACCTTATTCTGAGCAAATCGACACAAGCTAACATTGATGGTAAGGAATATATAGCATTATTTGACTGTAACTTCACCATGACGTAATGCTGGCTAGTAGTCACTGCAACCCTTCCGCAATACTTTGATGGACAGTTTCATCAATCAATCAGGTCAGCTGAACGATTAAAGCATATATATATATATATATATATATATATATATATATATATATATATATATATATATATATATATATATATATATATATATATATATATATATATATATATATATATATATATATATATATATATATATATATATATATTATATTCGCCGTTTTATACTATAAACAGGTTTTAAGTAGACAAATGGCTGTGCACTGTTACTAAAACAAAGTTTGATCAAGGTGTGTTCTTGAGACAATGATGTAGTTTAATTACTGCTATGGCTAGCTAGATGGACTTGAGGCTTGTGAATTAGGGGGACTTCCGTAAGTAGTTAATATCAAACATTTTCAAAGTAAAGATATCATTTTTATTTCTCCGTTTAAACATTATTTCAGTGCAAGACATTAATGACATATCAATATCTAAATATTTTACCGGATTAAACTATCTCAACAGTATTTTAATCAATTGCGGTGAACATGGCGTTTTTTACAATATGCCCAAAGACCTTCCTGCAGCTCGCAATGGAGACTATTAGTTTGTTAAAGGCAACTGCGACATGCATATTAGGTTTTATTCTAAAATTAAACTGTTTCTTATCATCAGACCCAGGTATGTTCCGCAATCTGAATGAAGAGCACATCGACAGCCTATGGATAATGACCATTGGCCTGTTGGCGGTTTTTAGTTTCGGTTTCGGGTCTCTGATAGGGGCAGGAACAGTGCTACTTGTCAAGCATCGAACCAGGCACCCCACCGGCCCCTCACCGACCGGCTACGTGTAAGTCAGACATAATTAGACGTCCCACTGGACTAAGTTACTGCTGCTTCGTTTCACAAGCTGTAATTTGTGAGACGGGTGTAATTCTAACGACGTCTGGGGATCTATATGGACAGACACGTCTTTTTGACTGTAAATTTATAACCCTTCGAGCAGGAATAAGCGGCTATTATGGTATAAATGATAAGTGTTCTGGTATCCACAATATATTCTTCAACTTTGTACACATGATATGATTAAGAGATATGTTCATTCTACTGTCGTTCCATGTTGTGTATAATTGACCACTCGGTTCTTGGTGATAAGTGAAAATGAAGCAAGTTATTATCTTGGCTAGGATTAGGTAATTGACATCCGTCCGTTTAAAGTCTTATTTGAGTTATTATTATTATGTCGCCTCGTAGTAAGAGGCAATAGAAAAGATCAAAGGGAAGACAAACAATACAAATTAACTCACTGTTCAATAAAAAGCGGTCAAGATAACTTCTTTTCTTCATAGGATTTTAATTTTTTTTTTTTTTTAAATATCGATGTGATGAAAGTGACAATAAAACCAATTCAACTTAATTAGATAGATAATGTTCTGCAGAATAGCTTAAAAAATCAGCTAAAAGCAAGAAGAGTCTAACAGTTTGAACGTTTCTTAAACCATTACTTTAATCGTTACTATATATTCTGTAAAATAGTGTTACGATTTGATATTGATATGGCAATATTTGAGACGGCGTTATTATGTATAATTATTGACAGACCTGATTATCTTTTTTCTAGCTAGTGAAACACACTGTTGATGTTAGTTTCCCCTTTATTATTGAGAATAATAGAGCAGGGTTTTACAACTCGTCATTTAAAAAGATGTTTAATGTTTTTATAAAGACGTTTTCAGAAGAAAAAACTGTGCATATTGTTTTGTGAATGTTACGTTTAGCTTTCGCATGTACTTTCTTTTCTGGTGATACTGTGTTACGGTTATACAGACTCTTCTATGTGTTAAATAAATAAAATGTTTGAATAAGCATGAATTTGTTTTATTTATTTCTCCTTAAAATAAACCGAATACAGTAACTTTACGGTCTATGCCCCCTTTTAGGTTGACGAATCACCTCTGAATGCAAATAGGCCTCAACGATTCCGCCTTGTATAATGGATTTTCATGATACTAAATATTTATGTTAGATGAGTTACTTCATAGATGGTTTTGCTTTCCATACTATTATTTAAATATTTTGATTGATAGACATTTAGTCAATAAAATAATACTGTTCATAATAAATTGTCCATGCACAAAGTTTGTTTATTAATTATTTCATCTGTATTTAAATAATACAAAATGACATATACTTTTATATATAAGATGAATACACGGACAGACAGACATTCTCACAGACGGATGCTTCAAGTTTGTTCTCGCGTTTGTTCCCCGGGCCGCCTAACGTAAATATTATTCACGTAATCACACATAGAAGAATGACGACACAGACGACAATTTGTTCCCCTGGCGCATTAGGTATCGTTAGGTCTGCGTTTTATGGTCATGGGTCCTCTTTATGAATCTAAGCAAAGCACTATTAGAGAAAATTGGCACTAAAATTGTAGCCAAAAGACCATAAACTATTGATCCAATAGATTATAAATGCAATCTTGTGTCGTAAAACAGTCTTCCTTTTTTAATTGAATAAGATTTGTTCTACCCCTAGTATGTTGTTTGATTGGTAAAACAGCCATTGTAAACAGTACTGTTATCCTCTTATATTTTTATAACAACGTATTAAAACTAGATTGTATTATTTTGATTTATAACAGAATGTGAAAGCCTTGTTCAGGACACAGACAATGTCGTTCGTCAAATTGATTTGATAAACAAATATATATTTATGGCATTGTCCACGTGACATTTTTGTAACTAGAGTCATCAAAAACATTAAATATCGTCAGTTTATAGCAATGGACATTGAAACCTTCTCGGCCGACCAAACCTTTCTGCCCGCCGGAAAAACCAAAGCGTGCCGGAAATGAAACCAGTGTGCATGCCTGGACACACACCGACCAGCAAGATGGCGAGGAGTGGAGTGATCATCCGGCCGTCACCGTGGAAGTGTTGACTGGACTTGCAGCTGGCTCTGAGGAGTATTGTAGAAACGCATGAAGCTGGAATCAACATGCGCTGGCCGTTGTAGACTATGATGAAGACCTTAACAATTTATAGTGGGACTTAAAGGCTACTTTGACCCAACATCAAAAGTTGATCCGTTTATTATGTGTCTACTACGCATTTGTCTGATGGCCTTGTGTTATCCTTTTCCGACGTGCGTCCATCAATAGTTCACCTATTAAATTTATCCCTTCACCATACTACCAGCCAATATATTTAGTTCGACAGGCCAGCATTTTGCGCATTTTTTCTCTCAAATCAACGATATGAATTCCAGCTCATGAGTGCAAATTAAACTTACTACGTACTTATATAATTATTAATGTATTTCTGAATTATGTAGATCATGTATCTTTTCAAACTGTAACTACACTGTCGAGTCTACTGGAAATTGTTGTGCGTTTAACATGTTCATGCCTTGTTTTGTTGCTTGACAAAGTAACAACATAATTTATGCAATAACCAGAAAGTATCTTAGGTATTAATACCAGTACTTTAGACAATCTGGACTGGCGCTGAAATAATTATTTCATTAACATAAATACAAAAAATGTTCTCGTTAAAAGCTAAAATATTTTCGCACTACTGGAAATTCTTTGATATACGCGAATAAACAACCCTCCATAAATTTGTTTTGATGGCGACGTTTCTAAGGCCTACACATTGCAGGGTAAAAATACATTGCCGAAATATACTGAATTAAAAACTCTTCCATTTCAGCTCGGTCTCAATGACGAATATCCTCAGGCAAACAATATTTCTAAAAGTTCGAATATAGAAACTTTTACTATCCTATGTTTAATCAAACCCCAATGGTAAAAATATAATCGTATACGTAAATGCAGAGAGACTGCTACTCTACGAGATTTGATTACAGTATACATTTGTATATTTGACTTTGTATTCATGCATCTTGGTGTAGTTACAAATTTACTGTTGGGGTCTTTTGTCATTTTAGACAATAAGGTGGTAAAATATATTTACGTATATATCTTTTCTGTAATATAGTTTCCATTATTTAGAAGTAAACTTACCATACCTATAAACCCCGTATTAATACGTTAAATATGTCATTTCCTTAAAATTAATTACATTAACAAAAATATTGATTGCCATAACAAACCAAGTACTTTTCCGGATAATAATATTACCAATAAAAGTTCTTTAAAAAAAAAGAGAAAACCTAAAGTTTTAAGTTAGTTTAGAAAATCCCGTCATGGGTATTACTTTCAAAAACAACTAAACTGTCTTAACCTACAGGTTTCATCTCATAAGATAAACTGCCTTCACTGTACTGAATTTTTAAAATTTACAAAACACTTTAACAATCACAACACTGCTGTATATCAGAATGTATTTTTGTTTAATAGAAATTAGACACGCTTTGTGAATAACCGTCAGACGGAGACTGTGTCCAATGTGTCATCTTACTTAGTGTGGTTCGGTTTGTGCACAGACCTCTGGTGTCCTGTGTCAATAACTTGTTTTATGCAATGTTTTTATAGAATTCCTGACCATCATTAGGTATTTATAGAGAGGTTGGACCTAAGTGGTAATTCTAGATGGAAAATCAAGTGTTTTCTTGGTTTTTGTCAGCAAGGCTACAGTCACGGGAGGTGGAATGCAATAGACGTGCATTTGATGGCAACTTAATCTAAGCATTATTTTCAACTATATGTTTTATTTATATGTAGAATTGCGTCTACAGGAGCTGCAATTGTTTATTAAGATAGCTATTTAGGAGATGGCAGACCATGTCATCTCATACGTATTGAGAGCTGACCAAGAAGGTATGTGCGTCCGATGATGTTGACACAGGTAATGTGTCCCTAGAGGGTTATTAGTTATAGTTCAGCTTTATGCCTGTGAAATGGTTCAAGCAATTAGACAAGGTGGCAACAGAATCTTGTGAGGGAGTTCAGAAGTTCGTCATGCTGTGTGCAAATGATAAAGTTAATATATATCAGGCGGTGTACCCAAACCGTGTTATTTACAATATATGGGCTGTGGGCGTGTACAATTTTGAAACATTTAGGCCGAAAGTCAACTGTAATGTACTGTAATGACGGCTGTCACACATGTCTCCTATATGGCGTGTCTTAAATGACGCATGCATGTAACTTTGGATGTGTGCCCTAGTGTGCTATTAATGTTAAGGCTGTGTTAAGGCTGTGTTAAGGCTGTGTGCTGGCAAAATGCTTAACATTAAAGACAGTGTGTAATATATTGATATTTGCTTTTAAGACCTTCGTATTTAAAGATTGAGTTTGATATCTGTGTGGTATCATTCAGATCATTGCTTTAACAAATCCTATGTTAAGTGTCTTAAAATATCAATCTGTCTGGTTATTTCTTAATTCGGCTTTTTTTTTCTTTGTAAATTTGTATAGCGTGTAATAACATTTATGTTTATCATTTATTTTGGTGATGCGGTTAATCCTCTAATAAAACAGAAACAAAAATCTTGCCACTTTGACCACTAAGACCACCACTAAACCTGTTTAAGCTAAATAGCGGAATCACATTATATTTAAACATTGTAAAAAGTGTATGAACATTTAGTAAACTTCACCTTTCAAACTTCACCCTGTCGCCTGAGAAGGAAGTTGAAAAGATAATAGAATCCTCTCCAAATGAATACGGTGAGCTTGGTCCTATACCTACTACGCTACTTAAGGCCTGTCTACCGGAGATTCTACCCCTCCTAAAATCATAAACACCTTACTTGAAAATGGAACTGTACCAAAGGCATTCAAACAATCCCCCGTTAAGCCTCTTTTAAAAAGCAAAATCTTGATTATGAAATTCTTAAAAAACTATAGCCCTGTTTCAAATATCCCTTTTGTAACAAAAGTAATGGAAAATGTGGTTGATTGAAAGCTTGACTAACAATTCAAATAAACTTCACTATCCTCATCAATCTGCTTATAGGTAAACCATTCTTCTGAAACTGCGCTGGTTCAGGTACTGAATGAGGTCCTTAAATCTGTTTATCAAAATAAAGCCACTTAACTCGTTTTACTTGATTTGTCTTCAGCGTTTGATACAATTGACCATAGCATTTTTTGGAACGACTTAAAACCAACTTTGGAATTGAAGGTAAATCCTTGGAATGGATAAATTCATACTAAAACGATTGCTGTCAAACTGTGTATTGGTCGAAGTTCATCTTTCTAATGCAGTAAAGATGGGTTACAGTGTCCCTCAAGTATCTGTTTTAGGACCGAAGTTCTATAATCTAAACACAAAGCCTGTAAGTGTAATATGCAAAAACACGGAACTAAACAACATTCTTATGCAGATGACACTCAACTGTATATTTCTTTTAAAACTGACGATTTGACTGCTTTGACATATGCTTTTAATTGCATTGAAACATGCCTTATTGATATACTGTCTTGGATGAACCATAACATGTTAAAACTTAATACAGATAAAACTGAGATGATTATATTTACACCCTATAGTAAAAAAAATGAAAGATATTCCGCCAATAACAGTTGGAAATTCAAATGTAAATGCATATGATTCTCTTAGAAGCCTGGGTGTTATCTTTGATACCCAGATGAATTTGGACAGACATGGGAATTCTCTGTGTAGGTATTGCTACCACCAGCTACATAAGGAGATATCTAACTACAGAAACAACAAAAACAACTCTTGTCAATTCTTTGGTTACATCTAGACTTGACTCTTGTAATTTACACCTATTTGCATGTTCAAAGGCACTAATTTATAAACTACAAAAAGTTCAGAATACAGCTGCCAGAATAATATGCGAGACAGAAAAAACTGATCATGTACAACCTATACTTAAAGAACTACGTTGGCTTCCTATACAAAGGAGAATTGAGTACAAAATTATTATACTTACATTCAGAATGATTCATGGATCTTCTTCTGAGTACATCAAGACATTGTACAATTGTACTGTCATACACGTATCTTGAGGTCACAGGGCAGCTCGTTATTAGTTGTTCCTAAAAGCCGAACTGTCACTCATGGTGATCGATGTTTTGATTTTCCTGCATCTATTCTCTAGAATGCACTGCCGAGAGATCTTAAAGAATGCAGTACATTGGTAACCGTTAAGAAGAACTTTAAGACCCATCTATTTCAGCTAACATATGTCATCTAACATTTTAACATGATTCTTTTAATTGATCTTACACCCTGTCATCATTTCTATATTTAAGGTGAAGACATCTGTTTATTATTTCTTTTTTAGTTTGTATTTTAATCTATGTGTCTCTCATTGTTTGTCTATAGTCTATAAGTAAAAAAGTTTTTATGGACTATTTTAAATAACTAACCATTTAATGCCAAACTGACGTTTCGTCATGGTTTTATGTTCTTTAAAAAGAATGTATGTAACTGCGTGAAGTGCTTTCGAAAATTTATATTATGAAAAGAGTTATATAAATGAGGTATGTGTTATTATATTATGTAGATTTCAAAACAAAACTGCTTCTGATAGATAAAAAATTCTTTAGACGTCTTAGTCAAATTTCGCTTTGCAGTTAATACTTAGGATTTCACTTTGCTGTATCCCTTTCCCCATGTTATTTAGATAAAAGTGATACATTTTTCCTAATAAAAGTAACGGGTGTTTCTCCACTGCCTTTAAGACAAATTTACTATTTGACGTCGTATGGATTGAAGTAAAGTTTTGAAGTGGTTCTTTTTGCCATTTTCTTTATTATCTGCTTCAACTTTCCATCGTGTTTAGAAATTGTAAAACCTTTTCCAAATGACGTCATTGCGTTTTTTTAAATGACGTCATTACATAGTGTTTGTTTTACGTCATCCCTTGGAATGTTTTATTTTTATCAGATATCTATTTAGGAACTGTATATGTGCCGATGTTTTTATCTTGTGTATATTTTGTACATATTTTGAGTTAATAGCAAATATTGTTATATTTTAAGTTTGCTTAAGTATTTACTTTTGATGTCAGTGCTTCTTGTTCGTGCTATAAAAATCAAGTTATATTTTACACAATTAAATCATTAAATTTATGAAGATTAATTTATTGGGAATTCCAATGGAATGCTCACTGTTAAGTAACTCATGGTAAAAGAGAGTCTATTTTGCGAACGTGCAGCATCATGATTCTACTTAATCCAGTAAATTGCATTCCTTTTTTCAAGCAAACATTGCAATTGTATATGTCATTTTAGCAATCTTCTATCTACATTAATGCATTTTTCTACACTTCGAAGTGTAACAGTAAATAGACGTGCTTTAAACAACTAAAAATAAAGCGTCGGCTCCAGGTACGGGAGGCTCCGGGTTTGATCCCAGGCGACGACACACCGAAGTCGTTACAATTGTATTGGTGTAGCTCCCTAGCTCAACACTCAAACAAATACAAGGGTAGTTTCACGACTGGTTGGACCGGTGTCAAAATAATGTGACTGGGTGTGGTTTCATACCAGGCTATACACTGTGAAGGCAGTACTATATCTGCTTCAAGTAGACATCGTCTCTAGATAACTGAAATACTGTTGGTGGGACATTAAACCCAATAAGTAAATGCACAAAAAGCTTAAACAAACGTCAAAATCTCACAAACAACACCAACCATTGGTTAATTCCATAAAACAAGTTGCTGTCCCTATTTCCAACGTCTTCCCCGATACTGTAGGTCAAGAAGAATCTGGACTGCTGTGCTCTGTGGTTCATCACCTTAGTTTTTTGTTCTAAAAATTTACATTCGACAAACTTTTGAATTGTAAATCAATTGCAAACCTAACGCATTACACTCATATATATATTACATATATCTTATATTACATATTTCGACGACGTATGACTTATTAAGTGTCGGTGTGCCGTAAAACCCAAATAAATTTCTCAATGAGTAAGCAGTGACCAAAGTGTCAAAGCATATTCAATAGTTTGCTAAAACAACAGCAAACTGGGTCTGTTCATTTATTTTTAGTAAACGTTTCCGAATGGAATGCAGGTGTTTAGTAATTTTTACGGTGTTTATAGAAGTTTAAAATTAAAGCATAGTCATTTTTATTTAACTAAATACTGGGTTGAATGCTAGTGTCACAACAGTAAACTGATGCAGAACATTTAAGTCGCCGGAAATAAGGTATAAGCTAAAGTCATTTCGCATGGTAGCATTTAGTACTACAGCATTTGCTTTTCTGGATAATTAAATGTTTGCAAAAAGATGGTGTGTTAACCGAATACATATAAAAGTGTTAATACCACTTTTAATTTACAACACAAAAATAGTTTAAACAGCATCTACTTAACAAGGCCGTACGAAGTCTTCGAAGCCGGTAATGTAATGACGTTCGAATTTAAAGTGGTACGAAGTCATCAACATCCGCACTGGCGCGGCAAATCCTTACACCTTACAGCAATCAAGTTCTTATTTTACAAAATTGTATGTACTTTTGTCTTCGTAATATGTCTGAAAAACAATTACCATTGATACAAAAGTAGAACCATGACGTTTAATTAGTAACAAAACTGGGAAATACTGGGAAAATATTTCACACAAAAGCCAGCATACACACGTACGTACGTACGTATGTATGTATGTTTTTATGTAATAATGTGCTCCTTTTCTGCAGAAATAGAAAGATTATTTCCGATCAAAAATACGATTGCTTCTTACAGGTATCAAATCATTTCTACAACCAATTATAAACAGAGTGGCGCCGAGAACTGACCAGAGAAAATTCGCATTTAAAACAGGGGAATAACTCTAGACGACTTGTGTTATTACACTTTTAAACTGAGTCTTTGCCCCTTGGGACAAAAATATAGTTAGTTTTTTTGTGTAAAATAAGAGCCAGTATGTGAGACATCCACGGCGCCGTAGAGAGCATGCGCTTAAAAGAAGAAGACTATCCTGGAAACTAAACACTTTCTTACACTATCGATTAATTACAAAAACCAAAAACTCTGATGGGAAGTAGAGTATTTGCTGATTGTTGTTCTTCTTCTCTGCAACATCTGCATATACAAGCAGCCTTGCTAACGTCGAAATACTCGGTTTCTTTTGTTAAACAATACTTCTTCCAAACAGCTGTGAATTCTATGCTATCTACTTTTTATAAGCTGCATATTTTTGTTGCAAGCTACAATGTTGAAAACGGAATACTAATTTTTTTCTATGAAAAGGGTCTCACAGAAAGGCTGCTATTTCCAGTTTTTGCCATCCACAAAACAATGCATTCCATTAGACGCACCGCTCTCCAGGGCGGCATCAATAATAGAAGATACATAGTCTAATCATAAGTCATGCAATTACAAACAATACATTGACTAGTAGATATAAATGATAATCATAAGTATGCATATATAAATGGTAGACTTCAAACTATGGTTTCTAGTTATCTATTGAGAAAATTGAAAGGTAAAAGTTATTGTGTATATTCGCCGGTTAGGGATACTCACGATATATACCATACTCGACTGAACAAGCAAATTGACATTCGTCCAAAAAGTACAACGTAATGATGCTATATAAACAAAATGATAAGCACGATGGAAATTATCAAGTGCCTTTAAAGGTCTGCAATATTCTGTATAAGGCAAAAGCTTTACAAGTACTGCATTCACTGTTATCTCGATGAAAACAAACGACTGCAGCCCAGGGTGCAGCGTTGTTTCCTACTGGCAATAACAACAGAGAATAATAAACCTCTTGTCGTCTGTAGTGTGTCACCACAGCAAAATATTATCAAGTAGTAAAAAGGTGTACATAGTTGAACAGTCATAGGTACAAACTGCAAAAATCATGGAATTTCAAACAAAAGAATTCATCTTAAATCCTTATATTGACATTTATTAATATTATTGACGTTAATTCATAAACATTCTTTTTTAGCTTGTTATATTTGACAAGTTACTTTCTACAAACTTGAATTTCAAACATGACTTAGCATCAAAATAACATTTAGCATTATTTTTTAGACATTTTGCATTTCCAACAACACACCAAATCCCTTATTCAAAAGATTATGTCAGAGGTAAGGCATTCAATATTAAGCAGACAACACTTTGGCAATGCTTGTCACATTGTTGTGTTAAGAGTTCAGATATCTTTATGTATGTATTAACGTACACACCGTTTGGTTTTGGTCAACATTATCATATCACTTCATCTATAAAACGGTTATTAATCAGTTATATGTATTTTAAGTTGCGAATGTTTCATCATCAGAAAGATAACTTTGCAAAATGGCCAATACATAAAATTTAACGTAAAAGTTTTTTAAACGAATATACGGATGCAACATTCGATCCGGATATTTAAACGGATATCCCGGTATCCGTTGACATCCCTAGCAATAATATATGATCGTTACAATTGTTTTATTATGTTATTGTTTAAGTGAGTCATAAATTCATGGGCCTAGGCACGATCCACTGACCGATTGTTAATAAATTAGAGGAAGTAAATATGCGCGTAAAAGCTCTAAGTTCATTAAACACCAATATTTACTCGTTGTACTTTGGTTCGACTGTTTTGTTCTCTACGCCATGTTTCTCTGGATAGCGATCGGTCTGTCCTCCATCATGGTGCCAGCAAGTATGATTAATAAATCATTCTTATTATATTAATACATATGTAATAATTTTCATTTCAATATGATCGTAATCATAAACATCTATTTTCTAATGACATTGGCATTATTTTAAAAGAATCCACTAGGTCGCTTTGACATATGGATATACAAACCCTGCGTTAGTAACATGAATATGAAAAAGTCATGTAAATATACATTTTCTGTGTTGTTAAAAGACACAATTTTATTAAAACTCCTCGTTTTACGAGTCACGAGTATAAGTTAATATAAACTTGTTTTATTAGAAATAAGTAAAATAATTTACTTGAGAACAGTTCCAACTACATTGCAACAGTATCAACAAATGTCAACATGTCTTCAAAATAAACAATGTAAGAACAAATGTTCTGTGTTGAAATATAATACTTGACAAAAAAGTACTTACGTTGTTATATCCACTAAAACGTATTATACTGTTCTATAGTACTGTTGTATAGATTCTACTGTATTGCATCTGTATCTAGCCTCTCTCTCTTTCTTTCTCTTTCTCTCTCTCACTCTCTCTCTCTCTCTCTCTCTCTCTCTCTCTCTCTCTCTCTCTCTCTCTCTCTCTCTCTCTATATATATATATATATATATATATATATGCGATTGGAAGGTTTTAAATATATCTCTAACATCGTAGTTATATTATTTATACCGATCTTAACCTATAACACGTATTTATAACATTATTCTTATTACTCTTACATCATTTTTTTTTCGTTTTAAACGTTACCCCAGAATACATGTAGCTATATACATTATATATATTTATATTGATTGCTACGTTTTAAACGTATTCCTATCATTGCTTTAGATTGTTTATATCGATTCTAACAGCCATTGAATTGCTGTCTTAATTGTTACTAAGGTATAACAAATATTAATAGAATTGCTGGCTATATAGTTTCTTACGTATTACATATATCACTAGAAATATTTTCTTTATAGTTTCTCTTGTATCACACGTAAACTTTGTATGCGTTTTATTGTTGCTTTCAATGTCTATCAAGTAACTGTAACTGTGGTATTTAAATGTGTTAATTTATAATGTAATACACGTATCCATTGATTGTTATTTTGATATTTTAATGTAATACAAATATCCATTTAATTGTTTTATGTTGTTTCCTTGTTCGACATCGCCAGATTGGTTCCTCTGTGTCGTGGCTCAACCGAGTTTTCACAACACCAAGATCCAGATTAATAATACCCAGTTCAAGATACCGGCAATACCTGGACATAACATCACCGTCGTGTGTGGAGCTAATGCCAATGAACAATATTTTTCAACTCTTACCATTAAGGATGAAGTTAACACTAAAGGAGCTGATGATAACTATGATAAAAGAAAGAACCTAATAGCAAATAGATCTTTAGATGGCAAGTATATCTCTCATAACAAAACATTGACAGTAAATTGTACTTTAAGAGATAATATAACAAATGAAGGAAAAGGCAAAATCTTTGGAATAGTAACAACGTTGTGTAAGTATATTTTTCGTTATTTGTTTGTTGAAACGTATAACATGCGATTTAAACGTTGTCCTATATAATAGAATTCTGTTTTGTTTGGGGCAGAAATTATCTTTCAACTAGAGTTTTGTTCGATAGAGATTTTTTTTAAGATGCATTTTATTGCAATTGTTTGAGGCTTTAATAGTTTGAATCTAGTTTAGGCTATGTTCGGTTATAATAGTGAAAATAATAGTTCCGTTGACCTGTCGTACAATGGTTGTTTTACAAGGCATTAAAAATTTGGAACAATAATATTCTTCTTTAAAGTAATGATATTTTTCTGTTGAAATTGTATGGTGTGATTCTTCTTCATTCAATATTGCAATCTCGGGGAATTTAATTGACTGTGCAAAATAATTTGACTCAAAAACCATGCACTTATAGCTAAGATCGACATGGTCAAAGGGAAAAACTCTCGATCAGTTCAAGGTGTTAATAAGCAAAACATATGAGAACCTTTAGAGATTCAAACCGACAACTTAAATAGACGATCGAATAACGGAGCTAGTACTCTACTGTTATAGAACAAAATTATGCGTATAACAGGTACATGATTTGGCCACTGAACACATTTATGCGTATAACGTGTTCATGATTTGGCCACTGAACAAATTTATGCATATAAAATCTTCATGATTTGGCCACTGGACAAATTTATGCATATAACAGGTACTCGATTTGGCCAATAAACAAAGTTATGCATATAACGGGTACATGATTTGGCCACTGAACAAAGTTATGCATATAACGGGTACATGGTTTGTCCACTGAACAAAGTTATGCGTATAGCAGGTATATGATTTGGCCACTAAACAAAGTTATGCTTAAAACAGGTACATTATTTGGCCACTAAGCAAGGTTATGCGTATAGCAGGTTTATGATTTGGCCACTAAACAAAGTTATGCATATAACAGGTACATGATTTGTCCACTGAACAAAGTTATGCGTATAGCAGGTATATGATTTGGCCACTAAACAAAGTTATGCATATAACAGGTACATGATTTGGCCACTGAACAAATTTATGCATATAGCAGGTTCATGTTTTGGCCACTGAACAAAGTTATGCGTATTACATGTACACGATGTGAGCACTGAACAAAGTTATGCATATAACAAGTACATGATTTGGCCACTAAACAAAGTTGTGCATATAACAGTAACATAATTTGGCCACTAATAAAATTTATGCATATAACAGGTACGTGATTTGGCCACTAAACAATGTTATCCATATAGCAGGTGCAAAAATGCATAATATCATATCACAAAGTTGTTTTAATTTAATGGGTGTTTTTGCTCGATTAAGATCATATTACACTTTTAGTTTATTGAAACAATACAATAAAGAACATTTTAGATGTTGTAAAAATATAGTTCGAAATATTTTAGCAAGTGTTTCTGGTAGTTCTAAGCACAATATTAAAAAGCAAGTAAAGTCACAACTAATGGCAAAATATTATAGATTCATGGTAAATATGTTCGTCGGGAAATATACATTACATTGATATGTCGGGATTCGAGCCCGGAATAAAAGACCTTTCGGACAATAGAATAGCCACTACAACGAACATAAGCTTTTGTTGGTAGAATCTTGTTAAAAACATAAATAAAAAAAACAACGATTTGCATGTCGAATAATTAATGTTTACATAGTCCGTATTTGTTATTTTTAGCCTAGGCTCAAATTATCGAATTTTATTGTTTATAAAAAAAAATTGCCTAGCATTTATAAAATATCAACGTGTCATTTGGCGGTACTACTTATAGCATTCTGTTGTTATAATGGTGTAATTGTGTAATAATGCTACAAGTAGCATCCTAGTTTTATTTCATATGAACAACCTTGCTGAATGCATGTCATTGGTTAGTGGTCGTTTCGGTAGAGCGATTGCTTTGAAGATTGGAAAAATGTTGTCATCTGCCGGTTTGGGTATATATATATATATATATATATATATATATATATATATATATATATATATATATATATATATATATATATATATATATATATATATATATATATATATATATATATACCAAACAGAACAACAGGACGCTGTTTGAAATATGTTTCGTTTTCTTCTCTACATACGTGAGTAATTTTGTGATTTCTCAATGCCGGTTTAAACTATGCTCAAATTTATAAGCAACAAAAGATTAATACAATCTCTGTTAAAATATTTTAACACTTACAATATTAAGCCAGGAATTGTCATAAAATACAATTAAAACAGAAAAATGCACGTTACTAACATAAAGGAAAATAATGTATTTGTATTTGACGGATAAAAATGAGGGTTGATGTGGTGTTTATTCTAAAAGTGTTACTGTCACTGCTTATTAATTTTTATGTTACAGCAAAAGATCCATATATCAATTGTGCCTATATTTCTAGCTGAATACGCCTTACACGTTAGATACATAAGTTGATTCTGTATTAATCAAACCATTCAATGCCTTCGTAACAGGGTTACATGAATTTTCCATAAAGACGGAAGAAGCAAATATCCAAGAGACTCAGTCAGCAATCGAAGTCAATTGCAGTCTGCCTAATATGACGCCACCACCGAACGTAACGTTAAGGTATCAAGGTGAAAACATCGCCACCAACAACGGCAGTACAGACCATGTAAACTATCAGTTGAATGTGACGAAAGAGGATAACGGCCGGTTGGTCGATTGTTGTGTCGACATTCCACTAGCCGGTGACACGTGTATCAACACGGCATTAATTGTCCCATGTATGTTCATTTATCCGAATATAAAGTGATAACATTTAAGAATCAGGGGTCGTATACTTAATGGTGGTATCCGACCCTGTGCCTATATCAAATACATGTAACATTATCTTACACTTGTTTGTAGGAATGTTGACATAACCTCTTCATAAACTCGTATCTAAGTCAAGACGATTCTGAAACTACTTCAGTTGATTGAAAATACAAATCTTGTAATAAACTGCTCTAAATGGTCGTGTTTTTTTCCAAATATTTCAATAAACACGTTATATGGAGATTTCTGTTATAATAGATTCGACGCTAGACCTGATGAAACGAATGATGTTAGTGGTGTAAGCTCAAAAGGAAGTCAACTGGTGGTTTACTTTGTTTAATAAAAGCTAAGCTGTGTGTGCAGCGTGGCTCAGAAAAGAAATACATATTTGTCATGACGAATAGGGTCTTGGCTTCACTTTTCACATAGATATAAGACATCATTAAACAACATTTAACCTTTCCGGGTATCAACATTTTATTTGATTGTATGAGAAGCAAATTTTCAATCCAGACAGTCGAATATCACCTTTAAAAATATTAGTTTTTTTATTTAAAGAAATTGCCTTCAGTCTTAAAATGTTACCTTAGATTAAAAGAAATCTTTAGTTTCATTCATCAAATCATTCAATCTAAGAAATGTTTTCAAAATGTTATATCATTTCTTAGTTCAAGTAAAATAAACTTTGAAAATCAGATCCTTTGTGGTCAAGTGATGTATGCAATGTTGTTGTCTTTGTTCGTTTAGTAATATAAGTATTTAGTTAGTCTCTTTTGAATGGTCTCTTTGGTTTTTGTAATGTTTTCACCAGGTAATAGCTCTTCTAGGATCATGAGTCGTTAAATGTACCTTTACCTTTTCCTTAATTTCATTTTGGTACCTAACTATTTTTAATATCACGTCATTGAATTCTGTAACTCAATATAGGATAATTTTAAAACGCGTTTTCCGTCCTTGAAATCTATTTTGTGTGATTAAAGAAATAACTATTAAAATTGTCTTGGTAATATGATCATCCTTCGGATTATAGAAACGGTAGAAGATATCTAAAATAGAAGTACATTTGTGTTTGCAATTTACAACACACGTGTAATAATTAAAACTTAATTAAAGCGATTAAGGAAAACCCTTTTGTACGGTGAAATGTTCTTAAATTTGGTGTTGTATTCTTATCTTGAGATCTAGAGCAGGTGAAGTTATGGACTCATTTAATGATACAAGCCATCTGAGTGCCTTGTAATCTATTAAAACCATTGTAAGCTGCGCCTGTGGTAGAGCGACAGAGAACTTCTCGACCCCTCCCCGGGTTTGAGTCCGGCAAGAGCGGAGGACTAAATGTGAGAAGTTATTCCATCAGAACAGCGGTGCATTCACCGGTGGTTCTACCCAGAGATAAGTCTAGTCGTTTTTCCTGCAACAGGAGTTTGACGTCGCTGGACACTGCTAATTTTCTTAAATGTTCCATGCTATCTACGTCTGAAAATGGGCACATGTTAGGGATAATCGGCTCATGTATGTAAGCATGCATATTTAAAATGGATTTTAAAGACAGCATGTATTATGTTATCTAAAGTGTAATATTTCGTGTTTGTTTCTCATCTACAGACCCCCCTCAAAGCGCTGCTATCGTGTTAATGTCGGTTTCCAAAGAGAAGGTTATTGTGAAGTGCACGACGGATGAATCTAACCCTGCCAGTAACATCACGTGGTCCGTGGAGGCTGGTAACCGGACACTTCCTTCTAAAATGACTATCAATCGAGGCAGCCATAGGGGTCATGTGTCGTCACAGGTGATGTTATACAGGCATTGAATCTCATATATTTTTCTGATATTGTTTGTATTTTTGTTAACTGCTATGTTATTGTGTTTCCCGTGGTTTGTGCTCAGCTTACGAACTACTTTAACGGCACCGTGATTATTATTGCTAGACGTTGCTGTAATTGTTATAATTGTGTCGTTGCGATGTCCTAAAACACATATTCCATCTAGCTTTCGTTATGCCATGCAATTTTAAAAGCTGTAGTAGTCGAATCTCCTCCGTATATCGTCATTATTCATGAAGTACACAACACAGAAAGGCCAGGATTAATATCGCTAAACATATTTATTTGCCTATCTTGTGAAATTATTTTAAACATTTAGCCATCGAAATGACATGGAATGCAGTCTAAAATAAATTGCAGCCATAACAGATTAATTCCTGTCAATACTGTGGCCGCTTCGGGTACGAAACCTGCTGATCGATCAAACTGGAAATATTGTATCATAAATAAGAATATATGACAAAGTCCTATGAGCATTGCAACATATACCAAACTCTGAAAAGGCACAGGACAAAGGTATTTCACAAACAAGTTAAGTGAAGAGTAAAACAAATTTGTAATGAGTCAATTAACAAAAAGAGCAAACCCAACAGTTACCGCCTTGAAAGCATAGTGCACTGGACTTGTCGAGTTGCATTTGCTATTGCAAGTGTTTCTTTCTACATTATTGCAATTCGTTGTATAGTAAACACTAAAATACATGTATGAATACTTTAGGACGAATTGCAAATACCATACAACTTTTTATTGAACGTCTTTGACGATTTTTATACTAAATTAACTAAAGCCGAAAAAATTAAAATACTTGTATAGAATTTATAGCATTTTAGTATACACATTTCATGTATTTTTTCATTCTGTTGTTTTAACAACAGTATTTAAGAATTGTTATTGCGGAATAAAGTCCCGAACAAGCTGTCATGGTAATACTGCCATACTTAAGCAGGTCAACAAACTGTGTCTTGTCTAGGACATTAGCCCTTGTCCTCTCTGTAGTACAAGTGTGTGTTGTTGTTGTTTTCAAAACCGAAGAAACAAAGTATTCACATTTGAATCTACGTGGAAATGAAATATGCATAGGTTTAATTTTGGTTTGTAAAATAAACAAAGTTCCTTGCATTTTTACTATGTTAAGTGTGTTCTCTCTCACTTTAATGTACACTAGGATATATAAGTAAACAGCAACAAAACAATATATTTTTATATTATTATTTTAATTATGTCGGGATATAAGTCTTGCTGACCAGTTCTGTGGTAAGCTCATTTGCATCCAGTGTGCAATATCTTTAATGGCCCGGGGAGAATATTGCATTAAGCATGCCGTGCGATTGGGGTTGTACTATGGCATTATTTTGTGGCTACCATGAGAAAAATCATTTAGGTGAGTTAATATGCTGAGTGCTTCTTGAGTCCAACATACATAATCATACCGACAAATATGTATTCTATGCATGTGCTTATTATTAACAAAACTCACCTCGTTCACGTTGCAGACACTTGAAGTAACGGATATATACGATAACCTGACAATTACCTGCAATGTCACCAACGACATGTTCCCGAACCTTATTCTGAGCAAATCGACACAAGTTAACATTGATGGTAAGGAATATATGGCATTATTTAACTGTAACTAATCTGCACTATCACCATGACGTAATGCTGTCTAGTCACTGCAACTCCTTGGCAATACTTTGATTGACAGTTACATCAATCAATCAGGTCAGCTGAATGATTAAAGCATTTGTCCCTTTGCCAAAGATGACCTTAATGTACACATTGACATTAAGGTACGTCATAAGCTATATACTTACAGTGTGTTAAATGCAAACATTTACAAAAATATGAATGTAATATCAATTATATGTTTATCAACCAATATAGCGCACATGCAGTCGAGATGTGTCTCATACAATATCTCTACAGGATGAAGTCGAGGAGCATTTTACACTGTATAGTGAGATTTGTCCAGGCCAACCTAACAGTGGCAACATCATGCAACATATATATATATACTTCTGTTAAAGACTTAAAATACAGATATTACTATACATAAAGAATAGTTGTGGGTTTTGTCTCGTGTTAAACTAGTATTTCACCAATGGCATTGCCACGAATGAAAATAAACACTTTTGATCACCACGTGTTGAAATCACATTATGCCATTATTTTATGCCTAGAGCTTTAATTTGAACATAAAATTGATTGATTTTCCATTTGGTTCCTCAAGTTGCACTCAGTTAAAAAGTTGCAATTTATTCGCAAGCACAAAAAGAGGTTTCTCAATAAGCAGTTAAATTTGTGTTCAAATAGACAGTACAAACCCTTTTAAGCAACATTTTAATGTGAATATCAGTAAAATTTTTGGAATTGATAAGACCATTCATCACCAGAAGATCAAATAATAGTATACTAATAT
Organism: Sinonovacula constricta; assembly: GCA_007844125.1. Taxonomy (NCBI): domain Eukaryota; kingdom Metazoa; phylum Mollusca; class Bivalvia; order Cardiida; family Solecurtidae; genus Sinonovacula; species Sinonovacula constricta. The sequence continues at coordinate 11,158,065 of CM017560.1, read as the reverse complement.
TATTATGATATTATATGCTTAGTAATCCAAACTAAGTGATGATTGTTAACAAGTAACACATTCGCCGTTTTATACTATAAACAGGTTTTAAGCAGACTAATGGCTGTGCAGTGTTACTGATACAACGTTTGATTAAATTGTGATCTTGAGACAATGACGTAGTTTAATTACTGCTATGGCTAGCTAGATGGACTTGAGGCTTGTGAATTTGGGGGAAATCCGTGAGTAGTTCCTAAAAATAGATGTTCACAGTAAAGATATCATTTTTTCTCCGTTTAAACCTAATTTCAGTGCTATACATTAATGAAATATCAATATCTAATCATTTTACCGGATTGAAGTATCTCAAGACTAACTCAGCAGTATTTAATCATTTGCGGTGTACATAGCTTTTGATCCAATATGCACAAAGACCTCCCTGTAGCTCGCCATGGAGACTATACGTTTGTTAAAGGCAACTGCGACATGCCTATCAGGTTTTAAACTGAATTTAAACTGTTTCTTATCATCAAACCAAGGTATGTTCCGCAATATGAATGAAGAGCACATCGACACCCTATGGATACTGACCATTGGTCTGTTGGCGGTGTCCAGTTTCGGTCTCGTATGTCTGATAGGGGCAGGCACTATGTTCCTGATCAAGCATCGACCAAGACACTCCACCGACCCATCACTGACTGAGTACATGTAAGTGAGTCATAATGCAGCGTCCACGGGCTTAGTTACTGTTGCTTCGCCCCAAACCCATCAAATCTCAACTATTTGTTTTTGTTTTAAAGTAGAAAGTCAAATTATAAATAAAATACAATCAAGTTATTTTTAAAATGCAAACATGCGTCAGAGTATCACTAAAATAAACTACAACGGTATAGTGATTAAGAAACAATATTAAATATTATAATTCCATTCAAATCTCGTTCGTCAAGCCCCGAATTTACTTTTGGGAGGCAGAGGTTAATGTGATTGAAAGGCGCTTGACTTTTGATGCCTTAGATTGGCCCATCTTAAGACAGATTTTGTCATTTTGGTGTTTCTGATTTAAAAATCACTGAGCTCTTCTTAATTGACAGTTTCAGTGCACTTTCCTCTTCTTCTAGTCCATTTATGGATACACTTCCATTGGAGGAAGTGCATTACACTCCCACTTCTATCATTATTTAATATTGATGAAATAAATTTGCATCGGAAGAAAGCCAAATGAAATTAATAATACGGTCCTTTTATTGGTGAAATATTGTGTACCACTATATAAAAACACTGTTATATTTTACAGCAATAAACGTGACAGCAAAAAAGGTATGTATTCAACAATCGATAGAAATTGCCTTAGTTGTTAAAATGTCCCATGTGTTCTGCTTTATGATAATAATATTTTTAGTACAGTAAAATGAATTTTAAAAATTGATTGTTGAACTAACGAACAACTGTTTACTTAATAAGGCTCAGTTTGTGCAGCAGAAAATAGAGAAATAAAGAACTGAAAAGGTAAATAAGAAATTGTCCTATAAGAATTACTACGGATATTTAAATCTAAACTACCTCAAGGCAAGGTAAATGTAAAGGTGACAAAAAACATATAGACCAGACGTAACACACAAAAAGGAAAACCAGCACTTACTACCTTGGAACGGTCTGTCCGCAAGGTCTTCTCTCGAACCTGTTGGTCCAGAAAGCAGTATGAACAGTACATGGTTAAACCTTTATTTTAAGTGTGCATGGAGTTTAATACCATGTCCATGTTTGCGTCAAAATGGTAAACAAAGACTGCAAAATAAAAAAGCTTAACTTTTCGACTTTTTGACTAAGCGGCTATATGGTCATTTGGTAAATACCGTTTATATGAACATACTTTTTAGTCGAAAGGAAGGCCAACCGTTATTCTCCGCCGGAGAACCTGGTCTACGTGGAGGTGGACATTAATCCAAATTCAGGCAAGCCAAAACTTACCCCAAAGGTCCGTGGTCAGTCCCAACAAGTAGAATACGTCAGCATTGCCTTCCCCAAACCCGATCCGGTTGACGAGACACTCACAGAGAATGTGGAAGATGACGTTCAGCCAGGGGTGTACTCCAACTTTGACTGTCATGCATCCGCCAACCCGCCACTGACAAGGACAGAGCAGGGATACGACGAGTATTCAAATGATGCTAGTAAATGGAATGAGAAGGGCATAAATGGAGACGGTAGACATATGTGGCCTCAAAATGATCAGCATGGCAGCGATGCTGGCGACCCGGAAACTTGGCATGCACGACAAGATGCAATTATCGAACACATACAGGGCGACGGGGCTTTCGGTTCAGAAACATACGGAAATTATCTTCCTCCGCCGCCATTAGATTGTGGCCAGATGGTTGATGAGGGTGGTGAATGGAACAACCACCAGGCAGGAAATACTTGCGGGGAAGAGTGGACATGCCAAGAAGATGAGCAGTATTACGGAAACGCTCAGAGCTGGAATTCCCACTGTGAAGATATTAAACTTTAGTAAGAGTAAGTTTTAGAATATGATTCGTGCACCCCATGTCCGGATTGAGTGCGTTAATAAATGCGAGGCTGATTAAGTAGTTCGGTGTCTAATTACGGTTAAAGTGTGAATTTTATTTAAAACTAATATGTACATTTATTCAAACATAACTGAAAATGTATACAAGCATAAACAAACAATTTAACTCTAAAATTACTGCCGTGTTAAGCTCGTTAACGAGTGTGTTCTCTGTGTGCTCAGTTGGATGGTGGTCTTTCAGGACTTTCGCGCTAACATTGTCAGTGGTGTAGATGTATACAACCAATGACAGGACGCAAATCTCTATGTGATGCACTTTATTCCATACCGCATGACCCTTTGGGTGATTCAACATTCTTGTTATGAGTATATAAGAATTACAGAGGAAGAGCCTTCTTGAATGTGTATTAAACAATTGGACAGTAATTGATGATATTAATTTTCTTCTTGATTTAACATAAATATTTCTTAAATCGATAGTATTTAACTTATTTATATTTGTCTTTGTTGATTGTCAACACAATAGAAAGAGGAACGCTTTTGATTGGGGCAGTAAAAATAGTAAAGAGTAGTAAAAGCGCAGTAAATGTTCATTAGCATTCCCTGTATGAAGCAAGTATTCGCCTTAGTGTAAAAGTTTAAATTTTGTTCAGCAATTTTATTGCACCGTAAATAGTGTTGCCTATATGTGACTATTCTGTCTCCTGCTTCCTTGAGCACGTTAAACCCAACAATAGCCGTAAGTGTTGCTGCCTATATGTGACTACTCTGTCTCCTGCTTCCCTGAGCACGTTGAACCCCCAATAACTGTAAAACGCGTTGCCAATATGTAACTGTTCTGTCTCCTGCTTCCTTGAGCACGTTAAACCCAACAATAACCGTAATTGTTGTTGCCTATATGTGACTACTCTGTCTCATGTTTCCTTGAGCACATTAAACCCAACAATGTGTTGCTGCCTATATGTGACTATCCTATCTCAACAACAGCCATAAGTTGTGTTGACTCTATGTGACTATTCTGTCTCCAGTTTTCCTGGGCACGATAAAGCCCCACTAACGGTAAGTGTTGTTGCCTATATGTGACTTTTCCCTCTGATGTTTCCCTGAGCACGTTAAACCTAACAATAGCCTTAAGTGTTGTTGCCTATATGGGACTATTTTGTCTCATGTTTCCCTGAGCACGTTAAACCCTCCCTCGAATAACCGTAAATGTTGTTGCCTGTATGGGACTACTCTGTCTCCTGCTTCCTTTAGTACGTTAAACCTAACAATAGCCGTAAGTGTTGTTGCCTATATGTGACTATTTTGTCTCATGTTTCCCTGAGCACGTTAAACCCTCCCCCGAATAACCGAAAGTGTTGTTGCCTATATGGGACGATTCTGTCTCATGTTTCCCTTTACACGTTAAACCCTCCCCCGAATAACCGTAAGTGTTGTTGCCTTTATGTGACTATTCTGTCTCCTGCTTCCCTGAGCACGCATCTTATTGTCTTAGGCTAAATTTTCGACAGCATTAAATGATGAGTCAGTCAGATGATTGATCCGGAAATATGCGAAGAGTTCCCACCTACAGCGTCTCTCTATACGCGTTAAACTGTACTACTAAGAAGGCTGTCTGTCTCTGTGTTTGTCTCTGTCTCTCCCACCACCCGCCACCTCCACCGCCGCCTCTGTATGTGTGCTTTGTCGCTGTCTCTCCTCTCTTGCTCTCATAAATAAATGCATATTTATATTATAAAAAAGAAAGAATCAAAGTATATCACCTTACATTTGTCTGTACCACTTGACCCCCCCCCCCCCCCCAACAAACAAATGAAACCACCACATACTCTTGTATACAGTCCGATTGATCAAGTATTAATTATTCATTATTTTTCTGTTTTCCTTAATTAATATGTATCTGGCTATATAAATTAACAATTAACAATGTGCGTTTCGTTATTGAGTTTATTGTCGATTTTGTCTTCATCTAATTATGGACAGCACTTAACATTCTAACCAGGATCCGTTTTGACAGAATGGCTAATTTTAATAATAGTGATTAAGTGTAAGTTATTTAGAATGGCTGGTATCGAGGAAAATATTGTTTTATTGTTTATCGACAACAAAAGCGACAGAAGTGTTTCATAAGTGGCCGTCAATAAACGCTGATTGAAAACAATAGAGACTTTGTTTTTCTCTGGGCGCATTTACTTCCAGGTGTACCAACACAATTTCTCCCATCTAAATATTTGCGGTTTCGAGAAGAAGACTATCAACATTAAGTGTCCGGGTTGACGGTTGTACTAACAAAACAAAAGAAACGAACAGCTAAACAAAGATAACATTATATATATATTTTAATTGCAGTTTATTTTCCTTTTACTCATTCTTATGAAGTAAGCATGCCAATTCTGTTATTTGCAAAGAAGTGAAAGATCAGAATCTGTGACAATTACGCATGAACTGTATTCTATTGGATTTTTCTGTTTACCAGTCCCCTGCCGAGTTACTTAACATTTTCACAAGATCACACACTAAGTTTATTCAACCAATTTGTACCGAATATACATTAAATTTCTCCAAATCCAGATTTTCTTATTTGAATCAAAGACAAAAATAGAGGTCACGTTTCTTAAAAGAAATCTTGATCCTGTATTACTACGCATATGTTTACCGTTGGTGCCTTGGTAGTAAAGGTAAAGGTCTGGTTTAGAGTCTTCTTCTTCGCCGGTGGTATATTCTATTCATCCGGTACCCATCTATACACATTCGAGGCTAATTTCTTACGGAAGGAAATAAGCGGCGACACGAACAAGATTCGAACCACGGACCCCCTGTTTCAGGGCCGTGCGTCCTACCATTATTCCGCTAATCGGAAGTAAGGCCCCTTGTTCCCTGTGAATGCTAGCTATTTTCTTTTGTGTTTTAATAGAACACAAATCGTTAGAACATTACAAGAGAGTTCCGAACTACTTGCTCAGAGTGAATAATTAAAAGTAAGGGAAACTATTTTGTTGGGCGTTTTGGAAACCTAAAATCAAGATCTTTGCATGCAACAAGCCAACTTCTTTTGGTTTCCATTTGTAAGATTTTAATTTGTGACCAGCGAAAGTGGTAATTTGGCGACTTCACCTTGAATAGAAACACGATCTTGCATAAGAAAAAAAGGTATTATACACATGAAACACCAATCGAGCCATTTGCAGTGATCATGACATTTATTCAATCCTTACAAAGAACAAATAAACATTCTTCCATAATGGTCATAAAGCACTGTGACCCGGGGTGACCTTTATTTTGGGAGGTGGTTTAAGTCTTAGTGCTGGCGTAGTGGATTTATGCTTTGTTAAAATGACATGGTTGTTCATTTTTTTAAATTACTAGTGTGTGACAAATATTGAATAATATAGATAATTGTAATTTTGTGAATATTAATAAAACAACTAAAAGCAAAGACAACTAGTCGGGACAGACCTTTAAGACATTGAAACAATGTGTATCCGTAATTAATATCATATCTATGTTATTTCATGGAAAGTTTACTGACCTTTTATTTCCGCGTTAGTGTGAAAAGTTGCATACTAGAATAGCAAGCAGTCACGATTCGTACACAAACCGATTTACATTTATCTACCGTGTTTGGTTGGGTCACGTAGAAACTTCCAGTCCATGACCATGACGAAGATAATGTTGGCGCTTGATTAATCTTCGTTGTGTGGGTCTGTGCGCAGGCGCGCGTGTTGTTGTTTTTTTAGGTCAGTCTACACCTTAAAAAATTCTTCATGACAATTTCGATATAATATTCTTTCTAACAATGGCTTTTGAAATGCCCTGGCTCTATGCACTCGTTTTCACTGATTTTTTCAAGATTGTTTACTGGATAAATTAATATCATTACACAATCTTTGTAAGGAAATATCTTGCGGTAGTCCCATGCTACATCATAGAATGCAGGTTAAAAAGGCTGTCGATATTATTAAATGAACCGACAATGTAAATAGATGTGATTGCCGATATAAATGTATATTCTGTGCTAATAGACGGAAGATAATTTAAATGATTGTAGATAGCTTACTTCCCTTGAACATTTATCAGGTCGTCGAGAACGGCTAACGTATATTTTATTTATTTATTGTTACCTCCCTGGAGAGCGGTGCCTCTTGTGGAATTCATTTTACAGGAAATCGCAGATGTTCAGTATGACCATTTTCAGAGAAAAGAACCGATCATTCCGCTATTAACAGTGTGGCTTGCAACAATGAACGGTTACTTTCACGAATTGTATATTTCTTCACGTTTGTTGAACTGAAACTTATATAAATCAATGTTTAAGTTTTTGCCGTGTGTTGTTACAATTTCCCGCTGTAATGAGGATGTTGGTGACTTCCTACCACCTCAAATTCGTACACGTACATGAATATTACGTATCCAATTCGGAGACTAGTACGGCATTTATACACGGCCTTATTTGTAAACATTTTCAAAGCAAAGTCATATGCTACTATGATAAAAGATAGTTTCCATGTGATGTCATCAACACTGATAAGACAGTTTAAGGCAGCCATCTTTGTGGGCAGAAGCTAATGCAGGCCGAAATCGGGAAATATGTGCTGTATTAAACTCACTACTGTGTTTTTATTTTTCAGTCTATTTTAATGAATTGTATATCAAATTTAACAGCTTTTATTAAGTATTTTGAATATCAAAACTATGTTTTAATAGTTTAAAAGGTTAAAGAAATACAACCGAAAATGATACACTGTTCATTTTGTTTTAAGTATGGGCCAATAGTTTTATTTACTTCTGTGTATTAATTCTTTGTGCATTTATCAGTTGTAAAAATTTTGTATTTTAAAAATATAAATTTCAAGAGCTTTCCATTGGTGTATAGCTTTTAATTATCGGACCACAAATGAAGACATTAAAAGAAAATAAATTTTACCCTTCTATACAATTCAAATGAAAATCCCTTGAAATTACCATCAAAGATGGCTGCCAAAATAAGGGATTTTCACTGATGTGGAAACTATCTATTTGTTAAGCAAGCTGGTATATTATTTCCGGCCACTTTGATGCTCTGTATTAAGTTGCTCTTGTCTTTACATTATATGGTGGGTAAGAATGACAAACACCATATTGTACTATACGTATATTTAAGCTTAAAATAAATGACACAAACCAAGGAAAGAATGAAGTTGATTGTTAACACACTTGACACATCCGCCATCATGGATGTGGAAATACGACTGTGAGTCACAACAAACAACAGATGTATATTGGCAACATTAGTTCAATAGACAGAAGAACAGCTATCCTAACTCTGTACATTGACGTTCTCCAGCATAAACGAATCATTGTATAATTTTGTAGAAATATTTAAATTAAATTTGCAAGACAAATCTTCATATTCCCTAGTGTGTATGATTCAACTGATTTGCTAAAATTTACCAATAACTGCCGAGTTACTCTATAATAGAAAGCTTTTAGCCTAATTATTATTTTCTCCACCATTGAAGAAACAAACCATCTTTCCATCTTCCAAAGTCATGAATACATTCCACAATCATTTTTATCTAGGTAAATTAAGAAACAAGATTCATAAAAAACAACATGATTTAAGTCCCCCATTGTAATAAGACTATGTAATAAACATTTTGATTACAATGACCTCTTTAAACGATGTGTAAATAAATCAAGCAGTTGTACATTACAATTACATATGGTTAATTGGGATGTTTCGGTAAGCCAATATTCCCTTTTGAATATTGAGGTATATGATGATTGTACGACAATGCAAGGCACATGGGGTCTATAAAGGTGCTGAACTGACCTCAAAACAGGTCCTTCTACCTGTCCATAGTCACATGGTACACTATGTAGTCAAATATACTAAGAATGTAATAGATCCATTTATATGTACTTAGAATTCATAACATGTGTAAATTATGACATCAATCTTTTGAAGTAATTTTCCTTTTACATTTTTTTTTGCATTGTATTGAAACAACATGATAAAAGGTTGTTTAAATGTTTAACATTATTTCTTTTCATGTTTGTAGCTTTTGTTTCTCAGACTGGCAATTAAAAAGTTGTTATATCAGTCTAATATTTGGATTCCCATATGTCATTTCTATCATATGAAAAATATAGTTTGATATCAGTTTGCAAAAAGGTATATTCCCCCCAAGTAAAATGCATCTGTCAAAACAATACAAACACCATTGAACGTGTGTTGTATCAGGTGTGTACAATATTGGCAACATGAAGTTCACATTGACATTATATTTACTTAGTATGGACCTAACAGTTATACAAACTTGACTGAATCAACATTTTATTTAAAGCATGTACTTATAAGCCACAAAGCAGAACAATATCAAGGCATTCAGCTAAGATTGGCTGGGGCTTTTATTTCTGAGTTAAAGAAACTAAACTCCATGCATTAAGAAAAATATATGTGTCAAAGGAATTTTATCCCAAGTCAAGGAAAAATATTTATAAAATCTTCTTCAAGTCTTGTACGAGATAAATTTCAAAGTATAAATAGGAAGCATAAAAAACAATTCTATTTGCACTCATTAACGTTTTAAAGGGTAAAATTGCATGAAAAACTGTATGTCTATTTTTGTTAATAAAATGTTTTAATTACGTATCTTCAGTGAGCCTTATAATTGTTTTCATATATGTTGTAATCTGCAAATATTATAGTAGACATGCTTTAAAATAAAAATGGGTCACAATAGGCAATTCTCCCAATTCTCAGAAATTGAATGATCATATTCAAAAAAAGCCTTTATTAATAGTTTAGGCCACCAACAGTATTGAATATTCTTTACAACACGAAAATTAAACAACAATGTAAAGAAAATACTTTCTCATAATAAGCAACGCTAATACAAGCACAGTCCACTCACTAAGAGTGAGTATCAATGATTTTGACCAGATAGTCTTTTCCCTTTCTTTAAACACCAGAACTGCAGGGTAATAGTCAGGCTGCACAGTTTTTGGTATGACGCTTGTTACGAGCCCAAATAAACTTCAGATACGAAAAAGAAAAGTAACTACAAATGGTACAGAACACTAAAGTTTATTTTTCCATTTTCTTGGAAGAAATGAAGTTCTGGATTCATAGTGGCAATATTTCTTGTAAGCACAAGACTAGCATCATCAGATCTAACTTCCATTAATGGGTTTATTGTGTATTGAACACAAACAAAACAATGATATAATTCATCTCAAGATCGATAACACAAACCACACAAACACAGTTCCATTTGATTTTAATTGGCTCAGTGGAAGTGATTTTTTCTGTTAAGGCTTGCTTTAAAAATATAATCAAAAACAAAGGCTCAATAAAGTTTGTACTGGTTGTTTATTACAAAATGTCTGGATCTTCAATTTGTATTAGAAAGCAAAACAACAAAACTTTCATAAATTTTGAAACTGGATTTATTTTTATTTTGTATTAAATGTAATTTAAAATAGGTTTTATGTGTTAACCATATCTACTTACAAATAAATAAACACAGTGGTAAGAAATTAAGATTCATGACTTGAAAACAAAATAAATCACCAGATCATGGTCAACATATTGTTATCTTTATGTTAAGAACTGCCACACTCCTACACATACAAGTAAATTGTACATGACATATTTGGCACTAGCGTCTCCATCAAGACAACATGTTAAAACACTTTATACAGTTATTTCATGTACAATTCATGTACATTTGTAGTAATGTACCGATTATCATTATGTACACAGTGCTGCAGTTAAAGATATACATAAAATGTAAAAAATAACAAGTTTGTTTATTTTTTCAACACAATCAATGCGTAAATTTACCATAAATTTGTTATTTGTATGTACATATTGTAATTATTTAATAATTAATTTCACATTTTTATATATCTAACCTTCATTGTAAATTAAACTTCTCAAAAACATAAGTCAATTTATTTTGCTTTGAAATTTATTTTCTAATTCATTAATGTATCTTATAAATTTGTATAACTTTAAATATTTATTACTTAACTCAAACAGTATGGTCAAATGGCTAAGTTTGACAAAATAATGACACATTAATAAAGCATCAAAGTGTGGAAAATTAACAAAAGAAATTAACTTTTAAGAAAAGATAGAAGTAAAACGGATATGAAATAAATTGTGCACCCATGAATTTATACATAAAAATATGTTCAATAATATCATAAATGTTTTGTTTGCTGTGTTACACTCCTGTACAAGATACAAAAATAGTTCTGGAGCTATAAATGCAAACAACCATTGTGCCTTGAACATTCTCTATAACCTAGACTTAGTAGTATTTACAGCACATAACTGTGTCAACCTCACATAGCAGTTATCTCCCTTGGTTAAACAGCACTACTTTGGCTTCAATGCAGATAGAAAACAATAAGAATGAATGTGAGACATCCAAGGTGCTGCAGAGATCATGTGCTTTAAACTGGATGACTATTCTGGGAACTCTCTCACACTGGTGATTTACTAGATCAATATGTGAGAGTTAATAATTGTATCTCTAATGGGAACTTGACAATCTTCTACTTTAAAATCTTCATCTACAAGCTTCAATTATCACATGGGCATACTCAGTTTCTTACAAAAAGACCTTGCTAAACAGCTTCAAATTCCTATGAATTATTGACTTTTCATATCAAGACTCTTGCTCCCTGGTGCATTTCAATCTTAGCTGCTTAAGAGTTATTATTAAGTTCTGAGAAGTCTGAGAGCTAACAAAAACACAATGATGTAATTTATAAAAAAGGTTGTGTTTTTAAACTTGTATGTCTTCCTTCAACATAATAATTGCCATTACACGAATAATACAAAATGCTGATGAGAAGTAAACAGAAATCAGTCCTATATATGGCAGTTCAACAAGACCAACCAAGGGGAATAACTGCTATAATACTGTTAAGAGTTGTTGATCTGTCAACAAGAATTGCACTTAAAGAGTTACCTCCCTGTATATCACATAGTTTCAAACTTTCATCTCATTTACATCAAATGACTTTTCATCAAAATTTGGTATGAATATTTACCTGGCATGTGTAATTGGTGCTGGTTGGGACGCAAGTTTACCTGGCATGTGTAATGGGGTGTTGGTTGGTATGTAAGTCTACCTGGCATGTGTGATGGAGTGCTGGTTCCTATGTAACTACCTGGCATGTGTGATGGGGTGCAGGTTGCTATGCAAGTCTACCTGGCTTGTGTGATGGGGTTATGGTTGCTATGCAAGTCTACCTGGCTTGTGTGATGGGGTGCTGGTTGCTATGCAAATCTACCTGGCTTGTGTGATGGGGTGCTGGTCAAGATTGATGTGGTGATGGTTGCTATGTAAGTACCTGGCATGTGTGATGGGGTACAGCTTGCTATGCAACTATGCAAGTCTACCTGGCTTGTGTGATGGGATGCTGGTCAAGTGTGATGTGGTGATGGTTGCTATGTAAGTACCTGGCATGTGTGATGTCGTGATGGTTGCTATGTAAGTACCTGGCATGTGGGATGGGGTTATGGTTGCTATGCAAGTCTACCTGGCATGTGTGATGGGGTGCTGGTAAAGTGTGATGTGGTGATGGTTGCTATGCAAGTCTACCTGGCATGTGTGATGGGGTGCTGGTCAAGTGCGATGGGGTGCTGGTTGCTATGCAGGTCTACCTGGCATGAGTGATGGGGTGCTGTTCATGTGTGATGGGGTGCTGGTTACTATGTAAGTCTACCTGGCATGTGTAATGGTGTGCTGGTTGGTGTATGAGTCTACCTGGCATGTGTGATGGGCTGCTGGTTGGCCTATAAGTCTACCTGGCATGTGTGATGGTGTGCTGGTTGGTCTATGAGTCTACCTGGCATGTGTGATGGGCTGCTGGTTGGTCTATGAGTCTACCTGGCATGTGTGATAGGCTGCTGGTTGGTCTATGAGTCCATCTGGCATGTGTGATAGGCTGTTGGTTTGTCTATGAGTCTATCTGGCATGTGTGATGGGCTGCTCGTAGCTATGTTAGTACCTGGCATGTGTGATGGTGTGCTGGTTGCTATGCAAGTCTTCCTGGCATGAGTGATGCGGTTCTGTTCATTTGTGATGGGGTGCTGGTTACTATGTATGTCTACCTGGCATGTGTGATGGTGTGCTGGTTGGTATATAAGTACCTGGAATGTGTGATGGGTTGCTGGTTGAAATGTTAGTCTACCAGGCATGTGTGTTGGGTTGCTGGTTGAAATGTTAGTCTACCAGGCATGTGTGTTGGGGTGCTGGTTGGAATGTTAGTCTACCAAGCATGTGTGTTGGGTTGCTGGTTGGAATGTTAGTCTACCAGGCATGTGTGATGGGTTGCTGGTTGGAATGTTAGTCTACCAGGCATGTGTGTTGGGTTGCTGGTTGGAATGTTAGTCTACCAGGCATGTGTGTTGGGTTGCTGGTTGGAATGTTAGTCTACCAGGTATGTGTGTTGGGGTGCTGGTTGGAATGTTAGTCTACCAGGCATGTGTGTTGGGGTGCTGGTTGGAATGTTAGTCTACCAGGCATGTGTTTTGGGGTGCTGGTTGGAATGTTAGTCTACCAGGCATGTGTGATGGGTTGCTGGTTGGAATGTTAGTCTACCTGGCATGTGTGTTGGGTTGCTCGTTGGAATGTTAGTCTACCTGGCATGTGTGATGGGTTGCTGGTTGGTATGTTAGTCTACCTGGCGTGTGTGATGGGTTGCTGGTTGGAATGTTAGTCTACATGGCATGTGTGTTGGGGTGCTGGTTGTTATGTAAGTCTACCTGGATGTGTGATGGGGTGCTGGTTGGTATGTAAGTACCTGGCATGTGTGATGTGTCTGGTTGGTATGTAAATTTAGCAGGCATGTGTGATGGGGTGCTGGTTGTTATGTAAGTATCTGGCAGTTGTGATGGGGTGCTGGTTTACATTTAAGTACCTGGGATGTGTGACGGGAAGCTGGTTGTTATGTTAGTACCTGGCATGTGTGATGGGGTGCTGGTTGCCATTTAAGTACCTGGCATGTGTGACGGGGACCTAGTTGGTATGTAAGTATCTGACATATGTGATGGGGTGCTGGTTGGTATGGAAGTACCTGGCATGTGTGACCGGAAGCTGGTTGGTATGTATGTATCTGGCATGTGTGATGGGTTGCTGGTTGGTATGTATGTTAACCTGGCATGTGTGATGGAGTGCTGGTTGCCATTTAAGTACCTGGCATGTGTGATGGGAAGCTGGTTGGTATGTAAGTATATGGCATGTGTGATGGGGGGGCTGGTTGATATGTAAGTCTACCTGGCATGTGTGACGGGAAGCTTGTTGTTATGTAAGTACCTGGCATGTGTGATAGGGAGCTGGTTGGTATGAACATTTACCTGGTATGTGTGATGGGGTGCTGGTTGGTATGTAAGTCTACCTGGTATGTGTGATGGGTTGCTGGTTGCTATGTTATTACTTGCCACGTGAAATGGTGTGCTGGTTGGTGTGTAAGTATACCTGGCATGTGTGATAGGGTGCTGGTTGGTATGAACATTTACCTGACATGTGCAAAGGGGCGGTTGGTATGTAAGTACCTGGCATGTGTAATGGGGAGCTGGTTGGTATGTCAGTCTACCTAGCACGCGTGACGGGAGGCTGGTTGGTATGTAAGTACCTGGCTTATGTGATGGGGTGCTGTTAAGTATGAACGTTTACCTGACATGTGTGATGGGGTGCATGGTGGTGTGTTATACTGAAAGTTAACTTGGCGTGTGTGATGGGTTCCTTGCATTGCTAATGTCCATCAAACTGCCTGACTATGGGCTGGACCGAGAACTAGATGAGCTGCGTCGAGACTGAAATAAACACAATTTATGATTTAAACCCATCATTACATGATGGAAAAGAGTCATTATAAACATTTTTCAGTCATTTTCTCGACTTTATGTTCTTCCAGCTATAGGGGTAATAAATGTACAGTGAAGCCCTTGGTCTGAATTAATAATAGCTATAAGATGGGAACTTATCACTAGAAACTGTCCCAATTTACCAAGTTATACTTTATTCATTCCATACTTTATTCTGAGTATTATGCTAAAACTAGACGCAAAGTTTATTTGACATATTACTACACACTCAGCGGGAAAAATGTACATTTTGTGTCTAATTTATGTGCCTATGCTTCATCAACATCTACTTAGCTGGTTAAGGGTTACAAGCCTAACCATACAATGTGTTTAATGTAAACAAAATGCGTTTAAACAGACTCAATGATGGCATTTTTCCTACGTACGTGTGTTTTTATCTCCCTCCAGCCATTTTGGTGAATGAGGTCGATCTCTGTGAACATTTCGTCAACATCGTCTACTTGTAGCTTCACCATCTCCCAGAAGCCCTGCAGATCCTCCCACTTAGTTGGCTTACCTTCGTCATCTGGGTGCTGGACAAACACCTGGCGTGATGTCATATTATCCTGAGAAAATGTCAAACAGTCAGCTAACAAACTTTATAATTTAGTTGCAGCTTTACAAGGATCCAGGATCTCAGGTACAATGCTCCGCCTATACCCCAACGAGGTCTAGTTAGCGGCTTAACACATCGATTAAAATTTATTATGAATACTAGTTTTAATATATCAGTACAATGGGGTTATTTTGCACAACACGTACCAGCAACTGTATCAATGCGTCTTGTGAGGCCACACATGACGGGTCTTGACACCAAAACCTCCTCTGCTGGGGTCATGTCACTTGAGGCTTGTTGCCCTCCACCCCTTATCTTCAAGTGCTTCCTTTGGCCATCTGTTTTTCTTTGGCTGTCATAGTTTTAACAGTCATATTATATTGAGATATTAAATGATCATTTATAAAAAACAATTTAAAGCACAAATAACTAAGCTTTCGTTTCATGTTTCACGAAACTAAAGAATCTTGTGTACATTTGAAATATCCATAACACGTGTTATTTCTTGTTTTCATTCTTCATTATTGCCTCACTCAAAATTATATTAAATTAAATATGGGTCGTATGTAATAAAAACAATTATTACCAAAATTATATATATACATATATTTAACTCATGCGTTGATCAGGCGTTCATGTATACAACTGAAAAACTTACTATAACAATTGTAGAGATAAAATGACATTGACTTTTAATAAAATATTATTTGGTACATGTCATCATGAACATTTCATGTTCTTAATTAATAAAAGTTCTGTCAGGCTCCTAAAATGAGTATTATTAACACTTTTTTTCAGCTGATGCTACTGTAAAATGAGTTATAGCAAATATTAAATAATTACCTCTCAGCGTTATATTAAAATACTTCTTTGCTTTTACGGGATTTCTCAGAAGCGTCTTATACGTGTCACCAAGAAAAAATGTTGTAAATGCCAATTTCCGGTTGGACTCCGGAAAACACACAACAGAGGGCACCTGTTGGTCCCAAACCAGTAGTGTAAGTGCAATGTTCGCTTTCAGATAATATGATGGAATGCTATCGTTGAAAAATGGGCTCGAACTAAGACAGTCATATCCAATTTCAGAGGTCAGACAAAAGACTACTAAAAATCGACTATCATTCCTGTAACACATCTGCAGGAAGACAAGAAATAAAGACCGGTCCGTATCCTTTGCAATTATGAATATGTCTTCTATAAACTTGACTTGGGAATTTCCACTGCGATCAAACACAAGATTGACACAGTTGAATCAAAAGCAAGGTCTACGAAGAGCTCATATTTTGCTGGTGGAGAAGAGGAACACTTGAGTAACATGCTTAGAGCAGGAGTCAAACAAAAGTTAACATCAGATTGGACATCAGCACCATTACTTATTATCAGAAAGATGGCACTGTAAGTTTGGTGTATAGAATACCTCGGTACCGTTGATAGATGAATGCTTAAATACGCATTCTGGTATAATTGGGTTTTCAAAGTTAGATGCTTATTCCGCTTATTGGCAGGTAAAAATTGTAGAAGAATATTGCAGGAAGACAGCATTTTGTACGAAGTCGGGTTAATTAAAATTGCCAAAATAGGTTTTGGCTTTTGCAATGCTTTAGCTACTTTTGCAAGAGTGATGAACTTGGTTCTACAAGGGCTGAACTGGAAAATTGCGTTAGCATTCCTATACAACATTTTAGTAATGGGAAAAGTTTTGAAGACCATTTTGTTAACCTAGGAGAAATCTCTAGCCGTTTAATGGGGTATGGGCCCAAACTTAAACTAAAGACATTTGTCTTGTTCCAGAAAAAATAATTCCTAGGACGACAGGTCAGCAGTAGTACATCAGTAATACGCTAGCAATGTCCAGTGGTGATACTAACATGGTTCAATATTTGCCTGAATCTAAGAATTAATTACAAAGATGTAGAGATATGTATGGGATTAACTAACTATAACATTGTAAAGAATTTTTCCAAGGACTTGATCTTTATATAAGGGAAACAGCGAAACCATAATTTCAATGAAAAGAACAACAATAAAAATCTTTCTAATGGAAAGTTCGCTCTGACAAAGGGGCAGAGACGATACTGTGCAATCCCGTAATATTGCTAGCAATAGTTAGATTCACGGGACAGATATTGTCTTCTAGATATACCGTTTGTGGTAAGAATCGATCCTTCGTGACATAATTGTTACAGATGAGAGAACCCCTGGGGCAGCTCGCCCGATGGATTGAGGAGTTATTCCAGTATTTGTTGTCACGACTTCAGTAGAGTCAACATTTCAATATAACGACCTTTTTCCAACTTGTTTATTTATCTATATACTTTAAACATTTATCAATAGATATTTTACCTGTCAACACTTTCAGTGTATCGGACTATATCTTGATTCCCAGCTGCAATTTTACACCTGTTGTCAGCCAATCGTGACTCGAAGATGTTTTACGGTTTGCCGAGATGTGAATTTTATTAAGTGTTTGAGCGACGACACATGACGTTTGCTTAATCACCTCTATAATGAAAAATGTAATTACTTCTTAGCGCAGCTCAATATTGATGGGCTTGATTTAATTTAGACCTACCTTAATTACGAGTGAATTATTCCACACGACAACTATTATTTACTGACTGGTAATGCTGAGTTTTACATCACTTCCTACATGGTCCCCGAAAGTCCTAATACAACGCGTGACTTTGTGGCGCCCGAGAAATCCCGGTAACAATACCGGGGGAATATCTGGATCGAGCGTTTGTAAAGGTTCAAAGAGGAAAGTGTCCGTGAAAACTACAGGGAAAATAACGAGGCAGTTGAGAAAGAAAACAAAACAGATTGCTGAGTTTGACATTTATTTCTGGTATAATATGAACTCAGACCATTTACACATGTAATTCGATTAGGCATCTGTGACCTGAACAAGAAAAACTGCCGAGGATTTATCCGCAAATGTCATTATTATATAATAAAGGCAAACACAAAAACTGACTGTCGATGAAAAGGTAATGTTCATTTCAACGATTTCTTTAAATGTATGTATATTAAATTTGCATGAGTTCTTTTGTTTTTCCACTTACTGTCGCTTCTTTTAATATGCTTGCCGAAAATATACAGGACAATAAGTGACGACTCAAATAATGTTATTCTGCTCATTTCCTGTGGCTCTACGCAATGGCTTTCTTAAAAGTTTATTGATAGAACAACTAAACACCTGACACTCTTTCCAATTCTACCGCGATACTTAAGGTCAGGAAAAGAAAAGTCTGGACTGCTCTTTTCTGCCATTTATAAATCCTTGTTTCAGATAGGATAGTAATCATTCTTGGTTTGGTGCTGTTCTTGTATTTTATAATCTGCAAAGATGCATAAATATTTGAAGAATTGTACTCTGTGCAAACGACACGAAAACTTATAACTCTGTTTCATCATATTGCTACCATCAATGAAATTCTACCACTTTAGCTGTTTGTTTTAATAATAATCTTAGACAAAGTTTTGAATTTTACATTAACTGCAAGAAACACATGCATGAATATCCAAGTAGGCAGTAACAAAAGTGTCACCATAACATCAAGCAGTTTGTAAGATCAACATCAATCTAGGGCGATTCATTTATTTTAAATGTATTATTCTTTAAATACAGATGTAGAGAAGCAATCAATACAGTCAAAGCTCCTTAACTCGATTTCGAGGGGACAGCCATAAATACATCGAAGTATTTGGGTACGACTTATAAAATGTACAGATTTTTGCCGTTTTCTAATTGAGATTTAAAAAGGAACACGGGTAATTGCTAAATATATATTTATTAAGATCGATATATATTCATCATTTAATTATTTAACTTTGAGCAACTTATATGTTAGTAATTTTGGAATATTACACTTATATTTTGAATAAAAAGCAATAAGCAGAGAAAACGGTGAAAAGCATATATTTTGCAAATACACAAAAATGTATAAGGTGACCAGTAAAACAGGAAGAGTCAAGAAACTTACGTAAACTGTACATTCTTTAGTTTATCTGTCAACGCAATTAGCAAAGAAGCCTTCAATCGATTTCGGTACATAGTGAGAGACTGACTAAACACTGATCGGTGGGGTTTATAAATGTAACTCCTAGTCGACACTTATCACTCGAGAAAGTGAGTCCGATCAAGCCTATAACGACTTAATTGATTTTAAACACCAACGTGAACGCGTGGTTCCATCCAAGCTAATCGGCTAATGGATGCTAATTTACTTGAAACAGTGATGCCAGGACCAGAAAGGAAGTTTGAGTAAGGGCAAAATAACACCGTTTGAACATCGACATTTCAAAAGAAAATAACAATATAGAAATAAAGTCGGGACCGCAGGTTTTCATCGACATATAGATCTACAAGGACTAAAGATAACAATGTTTCACTGTGGCTCTAAATTACTAGTAGTTGTCAGTTAAAGCACGGTATTATTATACATACGTGGTATAATACCATTTAGTGGGCTTATTATTTCCAATTATTACTTTTCAATGTGATGTATACTGTCTTCTTTACAACTAAAGATTTCTGTTAATTATCAATATACATGTAGGTCCAAATTATTTCACAGTTATTTTCATTGTTTACGTCGCGTTTGATGTTCAGGATCATTGGGGTTTCTGTTACTAGTAATAAATAGCACAGAAAATCTAAAAAAAAAAAATCATTTACATCATGCTAGAAATCTTCCTAGGCATTTGATAAAAACACTCTCTGAAAATTGTCAATTATATTGAAACCAGACTTTCAAAAGTAAAGTCAATAATCGTCGCTTGGAGAAACCATACAATAGGCTTTTAGAAGTCCACGATGATTAAATATAAAATCTTAGTCAAAAGCTAAGTGATGTCTACTTAAGCCGGCTTAAGTTGTGTTAACTTATGTTCAGTGGCGATAATACCTGCATAAAAGGGGTCAAGTTTTATTCAGTCAAGCTCGTAACTAAGTCGGGATAACTTGTTTTGCCATCCGAAAGTTCTATGCACATTTACAATGTCTAATTCTTTCAGCTCAGCAAAAAGAAAGTACAATTTATTCTTAAAGATGTGACGTCACATATCCACATTTCTAAAACCAATTATAGTGTTAGAAATTGCCGTTCTGAGCGACAAAATAACAAATCACAGTACCCTTCAAATTAATATCAGGGGAATAATTCTAGACGAATTTACCTTGTACACTTATTCATTGAGTCATTGCCCCTAGGATCATTAAGAACTATAGTTTTGCTTTTCATATTACCGAATAATAGAAGATACAAAGTCATACAATTACAAAACAATACATTGACTAGTAAATATAAATGATAATCAAAAGCATGCATACATAAATGGTAAAATGCCACAATGGTTTCTGTCAAATATATTGGGAAGATTTAAAGATAAACGTTATTTTGTATATGCGTCAGTAAAAGCTATTTATCAAACTATCTGAAAACTGTAAAATAAGCGATCTGATCATCAAATTAAGGGTTATGGTGCTTCACCCGGATACTTTCTGACGGCTTTCTTTGGGACAATCAGCGTAATAACATATCCTTCAAAGGTGAACCTTCTATCTGTCAGTTTCTGCATTGACAGTATAGCAATATCAATACTATTTTCGAACATATAACAGTAATTGCTATGAAAATATTCACAGTATGTGCAAATGATAATCACATCTGTAACTTAATTGTCGAAATAAGGAAACAGAACATAAATCTAATCGTCGTCATCGTCATCGCTAGCATTATCAGCAACATTAGTAATATAATAGCGGTTAGCGCTAGAGGTCGAATTAATGCTGTACACTTTTTTCGAGGCATAACTGATAAGAACACCGGTATATGTATGGCACATAATACAGTCTATGTATGCGCCGCCTTAGATATTTCGCTTTCAGTCCAGCATTCGTAGGATTACAAGCGAAAATCATTTTGTCTTAAGATTTTTTTTTATTTATTAGTTAAAAGTTGTTTTAAATTGCCTATATATCGCTGAAAGGTTGCATCTTTGTTTACTTTTATTGATACTTGATTTGCTTTGATGGTTTAAATTGAGCGAGATATTGAGTTGATATGTAGTTTGCATACACAAGTTTTTGTTGTTGTCTATTAAATGTTTTGTAATATTGAGCGTCTGTTTCTTTTCTTATGTGAATTTAATCGAGGTGAAGTATTTATTTATTTTTAGTCGATGCAACGGTTATGTGTTTTTTAATTGGGATTTTTTTTATCTATTTCCTTTAGGCAAAGTTTTCATGTAGCTTTGATTCGGTCGAATTGTATGTTTGATGTTAAATAACTTGTTCTGTAGAATCATTCGTTTTGTTTTTGTGATAAACTATGCCGATACCTAAACAAGGCCGTCGGGAGCCATTTGCCGGGATGGTGAGGACTGGACGTGGCGGACAATCTGGACAAGTCAGAGATATTCGTGGGGACCCATGACGGGCGAGGGGAACCTGGGCAAGTGCACCGATAAGCAGGAGAGAGCCGGTGTCATAAGTTAGAGTGGGGAGTAAGTAGGTGTTGGGAGGCGATCCGTCTGTGCTGCCGGCCTTGATTCTGCTATATTCGTCCGAAGGTAATGCTTTTTATCTTGACTAACCGGCAGTTTTATCTAAGTACATACTGATATATGTTTAGTATTTAAGCCTATTCTGTAAATATATTTGAGCCTATTGTGTCATACAGTCTCGTAATATATGATCATACAGTTTTAGCCTTGTTAGGCATGTTTTTTTAGACTATTTCGGTATAAATTGTTAGCCTAATAGGGCATACAGTTATAAACTAAGCATACATGATGCAGGCTTCGCCTAGTTGGGTATACAGTTTTCAGATTATTTTAATATACTCATTATGCCTATTTTGCAGTTTCAGCAGTATCGAGTTTCCTTTCAGGTTTTCTCTCCGTGCATTTGCATAGAACAAATGAAAGTTAAAAGTACATGAAAAACATACCATGGCAGTTAGTAGCCGACCGGGGCCTGGCTGGGGGCATTGTTAGTAGCAGTTTTAATTAAGGGTAGCTGCTTATTCATTACTGAAGAGATTGAGAAGTTGTATTAACAAGCACTGAATGCCAATTTCACATTTTATTTGGGAGTCCCTCTAGTCAGTGTGGAAGATCTGTCTATCCTTTGATGCTTATACCCAAATACAGTGGATGCCGCTTTATTAGATGGAGTTTAAACATTACCTTGGTTTTGAGAGTAAACTGTCTAATTTAGAAAAAAACTTTGTCTGCTTTGTGCCTTAATTCACGTATTTTACAGGTTAATAGCTCATTTGTCACATACAGTTTGTGGTAATGATAATGATGGGATAAGTGATGAACTAAACTCTAACATACTTTGGATTCAGTGGTTGGTAAGATTTTAAACCAAGGTAGAGGTGCCTAGTTGGCAAACAGAAATATTTAATATGCTTGTATATAAATAATTTCTCTACCTTACCTTTGTTTAATGGGAATTTAGGATGAAGAGGGCTCGACAAACATAGATGAACTTTTGCCTCTGTGTTGTTACATTTATTGTTATTCGAGATGTTGCAACATTTCTGCACTAGTTTGTTGACATGTGGACAATTTACAATGGATCAGTATTTAGATGACTTTAAATTCTTAAAGAACTAAGAATATGCAGGTCTGCTAATTTTATGATGACACACTTACTAGGGTCAGGGTTTGGCTCGCTGCCACTCTTTAGCAGAGAATTCGGTTGGTTCATTCAGAAATTGATATTGTAAATTTATGTGGTAGATTCTGTTTAAAGGTCAGTAAAAAGAGATTCATGTAGCTAAATTGGGAAACTAGTACTTTGCACTAAAGCTATCTGAGCCAAACAGGCCTTTCTATGTAGATTTTACGAGGCAATAATGGGTATTTAAAGATCACATCATAGGATTCAGTTATCGGGTGACATTAAGCAGAACTTGTTATTGCGGCTACTTGCTTGGTAAGGAGTGGGCATATTTTCAATACCCAGAGCCTCGGTTTAGTTACAAGGTTTTGAGGTTTGCATATTTCAAGAAACTTGGAGGGCTTTAAGCGTTTTGTGGGACTGAACAGTTTACGTTAAAGATACCCATGAGTTTGGTCGCACTAAATTAGTTGAAAATACGAATTTAATTTAGGCCAGATTCCGTGTTCGATCTTCATAAGTTTTAAAAGCATTGTAGGGGGCTTTGTGATGCTTTAATGATAATAATGGAATATTTCTCTTCGAATAAGCAAGTTAAAGGTTCTAATGCCTAATACTTTCTTTTAAAAAATGTAACAATAGGGATCTGGTGTCGGGGTCATGGTCACACTTTCTTTATAGCCTAGTCTCGTCTGGGTGGCATTTTTGTTTATTCCACTATGTGGATAATGATTTGGGCCGAATCTCCATTCAGAGAATGAAGTTTTTGGTTTGATGTCATTTTGTTGTTTATACATAGTAATTTTAAGTCATTTGGTCAGAGAGTTTGCATAGCAACAGTTAGTGATATTCCAACAATTGTACTGTAATTGAGTCTGGCATAGTTGCTTCAACAACTAAGCAGCACACAAGATTGTGCTTGGGGTGGGGGAGTTTATATTCAGCAAATTGACCTGCAAGAGTGTATTTCAGATGTGAACAAGAATGATGGCAAACATCTAACATTGTTAGCTAATTCCATCTTAAATCAAAAGGCATCTCATAAAGGCAATAAGGTGTGTGGGGGGTCAGTAAACTAGACCAAGTGTTATTATTAAAATGTTTAGTTGAATACTAAAAATGTATTCATTGTTCTTCAATCATAGGAAAAGAGGGCAACATGTGGTTCTTGTCTCTGTCCGGCCATTCGTATATAGACCCTAATCTGGTATTCTGTTGAGTTGTGCTGTTCCGAAAGCGATAACTGTCTGTTTCCTATTTGTTTTGCTTTGGCGGTGGCACTGCCCAAGATTGGGCATTGCCATTTGGCAGACAGCACAGTCCAAACAGAAAAGTATTTTTTTATCAATTTAGGTAATAATCAGTTTAAAAACAAGCATTTAGTATGTTTGTTTTTGCGCATCTGTCAAAGCTGGGATTTCTTCATTGAGCAGCCCTGCACGATTTTCGTTTCCTAGGATCAGCCATGGTTAAAAAGTTATAATTTTTGTAAATGGAAAGTCTGTTAAATTCTACAGGTGCCACCCTATGGGGCACAAATATTGGAGCCTATTGGGGCATACAGTTTCAGCCTAGTAGGGCATGCAGTTTCAGAATATTTGAGAATACAGTCTTAGCCTAGTTGGCCCTGCAGTTTCAGACTATTTGAGCATACGGTCTTAGCCTAGTTGGGCCTGCAGTTTCAGACTATTTAGCCTTGAAAGCTGTATTGTGTTGTACAAGTAAAGGTGTAAATAAATGATTATAATTATTATTAATTTGCCTTGTATTATATGAGCTGTCTGTTCGGTGACGCGACATAGGTAAAAGGATGTTATTTCTGCCATTGTTTCTCTTAAAAAGAAAGATTATTGTTTTATTTAAGATGTAAGAGTGGAGTCTGTTCATCCGTGTGGCGTCGTCGTTCTTTCAGATTAGAATCTCCCAATAACACTTAATAATAATGAATTATAACTTTGGTTGTTTATTAGATCACTTTAACAAAAACAAAAACAAAACATAAATTAAACAATTTCTTATGAAAATATATATTTTGAATACTTACACACAATACAATACAAACTTTATTTATTGTCGGTTTGATGTATTTGTATCTTTTATTTGTAACAAACATTGTTATCATTCTTATTCTGTTAGAACGAGGCAAGACGGCGGATAGCGACAGCGAAAACAACTGCATGGCAATGGATAAGTGTATCACAAACAAGTAATCAATGAGGTGTAACTGATCAATTTGTTACTTTAAGATTCGTTTGGCAGGAAAAATAAATATTACAAAATGACAATTAACGTTGGAAGAAGGAACAATGTTGCAATACATAGACATAGCGCTGCCTTCGATCCTCAATCTTGAAAACACATTTTCCTTCGATTGTCCATCCGGTAACCCAAATGTCCATAGTCCACACAAGTAGTATTGCAGTGTACACACAATATTTGAAAAGTCATTGATTTAAAAACTATCTTTAAAATTTAAGTCTACTCCTACCGGCATTGAAATCAATGTTTCTTTTCGTGTTGATCGAAATCTAGTAAATCCTTTTAATATAGGACGCACAAGTAGGCATAAAGTGACCATTTATATTTCATGCGAAAAATTTTAATTTGGTATATCACTGTCCCAAATATACTCATTCTTTCGGCTTCAAGCAATGACACTTTACTGTATTGTGTGTCATTTGCTCAAAGGGTGTCGCCGATGAGAAGTGTAGTTATCAGTGTTGCAATTGTTTTGTACACATGAACTCTATATGACGAAATCCCCAAAAATGTACAAGAAAAGCATTGAGGCGAAGCATCAAAGGGCGACGCAAGAATAAAAAATAATATTTATTAGAAATTAATGACTGATTTAAAGTATTAAGTAAACATTAAAATCACAGGAATAATTTAATTCTGGTTTATAAGGCTACTTGTACAATCCTCAAAAAGGGACAAAAATGTATTTATTGACAAGTATAACCGTCAGATGTACATTAATGTTTAGAAATTTAACAAGTAAAAATACCTCGTTTGCGTGGAAGTTACAAAGAATAAATACAAATAAATTTATAAAGAACACCATTTACCGAATAAGGACCCGTATGTTGAGAACGTGTAAATCGCGGAACTTCCGAAATTCGGAACACCTCGCCCATTTCCGCTCGCCTATTCTCTAGCGAAAACCAGAATGGCCAAGGAGATCCGCTCGCACGTGCATTTTTTTAGCGTCGCCAATAACTGATCAATGATTCTAATCAATAATAGAGAGAATACCAGGTTAGTGTTGATATAGATTAATGTTATCATGCGAGGCTAAGAAAATCAGAAAGCACAAGGCTTGCCGAGTTTTTTATTCCACCATGAACAGCTTTTCAAAGGTAAAAATTTAAATTTACCGCTACTGCTCCTCCGTTACATAATCTGACATTCCAATGCAATACACGAAATTTATGCGCGAGCAATAGAGTAATTCGGCTATAAGAAATAGTTCTATTTTACAATAAAAATATGACATTAAACATGTTGTTTCTTTTATTTTATTTGCGCTATACATAAGGTTGTAATTTTATTGATTATGATAACTGAAAATAATGGTTGGAAAAAAAGAACAACAAAAATCACACCCTAGTGTAAAGTTATACATGTAGTGTGTAATGTCAAGGCCGTGTAACATTAAAGTTGCTACGCACTTGGCATTAAGAAACGCGAATTACATTCGAGGTTTGTGTTAGTGTTTGTGGCTGTAACAAATAGTAGCTCATGGATTTTAATTGTTGGTGACATTAAAATAATTAACATTAAATATAGCGCTTTAAAATTTCGAAGATAGTTGTGTTTTTGACAGGATGACTTGCGAAATTTGGAGAAATGTTGGGATTGGAGGTGGTGGGTTGGTGTTCATGTTTACGTCTAGAAACTGTGAATCTTTAGCACATTTGTCCAGATCTGTGCAGTCAGCTGTATTTGGTTCGACTAAAGATCGAGCTCTATCTAAACTATTTGAATGTCCATCATGTAACGACATTTGATCATCAGGTCTGCCCTAAGATTAGGCAGATGATTGCAATCTGAGACAGTCACCACAGATTCAAGATCAAATTCATTCTCAAAAATGTTCGGATTAAAGCCAGACTTTGCCTCGAAATCCTCGTAGCTCATCTCTTCAACACTGTTTAGGTTTTTACACGATTCTTCATCACATTCTTTCAATTCACACTAAATAACATCAAAACAACGGGGACCCGCATGATCTGACATTTCGAGAGTTGATTTTATTTTTGCAGACTACAAATTCGTACTTTTATTGATTTTATTATTATTTCTAAACAAGTAATCATGTTCCTGTAATACATGTTGTTTCATTTTTCTGATAGATTTTTTTAAAATTTTCTATATCATTGTTAAATAAAACTTCGGAGTGGTGAGGAACTGTCCGGTTAGCTCAGTCGGTAAAGCCGCTGCCTCTAAAGTTTTCAATCCTGCAGGTCAGAGATCGAAACCGCTCGCATCCACTTTTTTTAATAGCCTCTTTTGCTCTATTTGACCAAAATTTATATTATGGACATTTTTGAGGTGACTACAAGCATAATTACGGGATAAATGACTTTCGTTCTCGTAAACACTCCTGATCGTTTCGTCAAAAAAGTAGTCCGGTTTAGAGCAGGTGCGCGATTATCGGTTGATAAAGCTCATCTTTATCACATGGGTTATATCAATCGATATTTACAGAGATGGTGGGATAAACTAATAATAATTAACTTTTGTTATTGATCAATATTTTTGTCTGTGTAAATGTTTGGTTTGTAATATTTATTGTAAAAACAAAGATTTTTTTACTGCGACGGGATTCGATCTCTGGAGACCGTTAACATCAGAACCACTACGCTATTCCACGAGTGTCATCTGTGTGTGTGTGTGTAAAATCGTTATTTTGTAAAACGTGCCACTACAGACGCTATCGATCTATATCTCTCGATTTATAGAAATAGAGGTAATAGTAAATTTTAAACGAATAACCAATAGTTTTCATAATATTTATAAACATATTAATACAAAGAACAACTTTACATATAATAATACTGCATATATGAAAAGAACGTCATTTACCGAAATAGAACCCGTATACTAGTATTCGGAATTTGTAAATCGCGAAACTTCCGGAACTCGGAATGCCATGTCCATTTTCCGTCGATCATTCTCTAGCTAGAACGAGAATGCCCAAGGACATCCGCTCGCATGTGCACATTTTTTTAGCATTCTATATATAGGCGGCGCGCTCCAGTGCGTTGCCAGTAAGCTCGCCAGACCAACTTCCGCTTTTACTCTGGTCAGGCATAGAACTACTAATCGATATTTGTGACGACACCCTATTCAAACACGTTATTGGTATTCCCAGTAGTAGCCATTTGTGATCCATTGGTTGCAGATCTATTTTTTCACTGTGGATATATACTCCGGTCAGGCCTAGAACTACTACTAACAGCAGATACGTTATATGTGGTTCACCCTATTCACACACATCATTCCAAGTGGTAGCCAGCTGTGCATACTTAGTTGCAGATTTGTGTTTTTACTGCAAATGGATGAACTGTCCAACTGAATTATTGATATCGATTGCCAGTCGTTTTTGTTATAACATGGGAAAGAGAATAAAGGTGTCAGTATTATTTCATACAAATGTTGTCTGCACAACAATTGTATGCTTAATGATAAAAAGGGAAGAAAATGTCATTTTAAAAATGATTATACCATTGAATGATCTCTTCCTTAGCTACTACTATTGTTTAATTGATATCATTGTTTGGGTGAGTAATTTTACAAAGTCCGAAACACTGAGCGATTTTAATCAATGTGAGGAAGTTTAGATGCGTGTCAATGCTCAAAGTCCACAACATACCAATATTAACTTGTACTTTGTTTCGACTATTTAGTTCTGTACGCTATGTTTCTCTGGATAGCGATCGGTCTGTCCTCCATCATGGTGCCATCAGGTATGACTAATAAATAATTATTATTATTCTAATACAAATGTATTCATTTTCATTTCAGTATTATCTTAATCATAAATATCTATTTTCCATTATTTTAAAAGTATCCACTAGGTCGCTTTGGTTTATGTATGAACAAACGCTGCGTTAGTAACGTAAACATGAAAGAGTCATGAAAATATAGATGTCCTATGTTGTTAAAAGAGAAAATTTTATTAAAATGCCTCATTTTTGCGAGTTACGAGTATAAGTTAATCAAGGTTTGCTTAATTATAAATAAGAAAAATAATTTACTTATAGATTTCCAATTACGTCGTAACACTTTAAATGAATATCAACATGTCTGAAACAATCGAAATGCACTAAGTAAGAAAAAAGGTCGGTGTTGAAATATAATACTTAACAAAAGGTACTTACGTTGTTGTAGCCATTAAAACATATTATACGGTTCTATGGTACTGCTATTTGTATAGATTCTACAGTATTGCACCTGTATCTAGCCTTGCTATTTATATACCTATATTCTAATTTAATGCACGTGTACCTTAAATTGTCATTTTGTCGATTCTATCCTACAGCACATATCTCATGATAAATTATTAAATCGATTGGAAGGTTTTACACATATCTCTAGCATCGTTTTTATATTATGTATACCGATTGTATTGTAATGCATGTATCTCAAACATTTTTTTATCAATTCTAACGTATTACACATATCGCTAGCATTGCTATTTATACTACATCATGTTTACGATTTAAACATAACCCTAAAATTATTTATATCGATTGTTACGTTTTAAACATATTCCTGTCTTTTTGTTTTTAAATTGTTTATATCGATTCTAACATATTACACATACCCCTATTTTTGGTACGTACGATACGTATATGTTCATAACGTTTTACATTATATACAGCTGTTTTGTGTCATTTTCCCGTCTGACGGTATATTTTCCCGTCTGGCTATATATTTTATTTATATCGATTGTTACGTTTTAAACGTATTCCTATCATTTTTAGATGTTTATATCGATTCTATCATATGACAGGTACCACTATCTTTAATATGTATAAAACGTGTATGATCATAACGTATTACATTTAACACAACTGCGTTATGTCTGTTTTCCCATCTGATGAGTATCTGTATCACTGATGTTTATAAAGTTTCTAAAGTATTACACATCTCCCATGTATTGCTAGTTGTATAGTTAAAGATGTAAGACGCATTTCTTCTATAACAACGATCCATAGATTCACTGTCTATATCCTTTCCAAATTATTATAAATAGCCATTGAATTGCTGTCTTAATCGTTTCTAGGGTATACCAGATATTAATAGAATTGCTGTCTATATAGTTTCTAACGTATTACATATATCACTAGAAATACTTTCTTTATAGTTTCTTATGTATCACACTTAACCAATGACAGCGTAAATATTTATGTTGTTTTTTACGTCTATTAAGTAACTGTGGGATGGATTTAAATGTGTTAATTTATAATGTAATACACGTATCCATTGATTGTTATTTTGGTATTTTAATGTAATACAAATATACATTTAATTGTTTTATGTTGTTTCCTTGTTCGACATCGCCAGATTGGTGCCTCGGTGTCGTGGCTAAACCGAGTTTTCACAACACCAAGATCCAGATTAATAATAACCAGTTCCTGATACCGGCAATACCTGGACATAACATCACCGTCGTGTGTGGAGCTAATGCCAATCAACTACATTTTTCAACTCTTACCATTAAGGATGCATTAAACGGTACAGGAGCTGATGATAACTTTGATAAAAGAACGAACCTATTAGCAAATAGATCTTTAGATGGCAAATATATCTCTCATAACAAAACATTGACAGTAAATTGTACTTTAAAAGATAATACTAGAAATGAAGACAAAATCTTTGGAAGAGTAACAACGTCGTGTAAGTATATTTTTCGTTATTTGTTTGTTGAAATGTATAACATGCGCTTTAAACGTTGTCCTATATACTAGAAATTATTTATTTTTTGTTTGGGCAGAAATTATCTTTCAACTAGATTTCTGTTCGATAGAGATATTTAACTTTTTTAAGATGCATTCTATTGCAATGCTTTGAGGCTTTAATAGTTTGAATCTGGTTTAGGCTATTTTTCGGTAATAACAGTGAAAAAAATAGTTCCGTTGACCTATCGTACAATGTTTGTTTTACAAGGCATTAAAAATTTTGAACGATAATATTGTTCCTTAAAGTAATGATATTTTTCTGTTCAAATTGTATGTTGTGATTCTTCTTCATTCAATATTGCAATCTCGGGGAATTTTATGGACTGTGCAAAGTAATTTGACTCAAAAACCATGCACGTGTAGCTAAGATCGACATGGTCAAAAGGAAAAGCTCTCGATCAGTTCAAGGTGAAAAGCAACAAAACATATGGGAACCTTAAGAGACTCAAACTGACAACTTAAATAGAAGATCAAATTATGGAGCTAACACTCTACCTGTTAAAGTCATGTTCTACAACTCTAGTTTATGTTAGAATAATCTTCTTTTAGAAACAACATTAATTGACGTCATTGTGACATCATGACGTCATGACGTCATGTACCTACTTAGCAACGTTTTTTAGTATTTTATCTGTGTAAATCATATTGTGGAGTGATAATTAAGTGTAAATTATCCAGTGGTGTTGGCGTATAATATATGGTGTTGGTGTTAACAAGTGGTAGCAGAGGCGTATGAAGAAATCCTCGGTGGAAATCAGTGTGGTGTAGTGTGAATTTGGATTTTTGCACAGAGATTTAACCTTTCAAGCAACGAATTCAGCATGGCGACCAGGATTAATCCTCCAGTTTTCGGAAAAGGAAAGAACTATGAAAGATTTAAGCAAGAGCTTTTAGCATGGAGAGAAATAACTGACTTAAACAAGGAAAAACAAGGCATTGCTGTTGCATTAACACTTCCGGAAAATGATGAGACACAAATTCGTGAAAAAGTTTTTGACTAACTTCATCCGGACCAGTTAAAAAGCTATGATGTGCTAAATGTTCTCATTCACTTCTTGAACCAGCATTTCGCTAAGGATGATTTAACTGATAGTTTGGAAAAATTTAAGGATTTTGAAGATTTTAAAAGATTAGAAGGACATTCAATAGCTGAATTTGTGGCCATGTTTGATTCTAAATATAGAAAGATAGAAAAGAAGAGAATGACACTGCCTAGTGAGATACTGGCTTTTAAACTGCTTAGGAAGGCTAATATTTCAAAGGAAGAGAAGTTGTTAGTTCTGACTGGCATGAACTATGACAATAGGAAGACACTTTATGAAGAAGCCAAGAAGTCACTGAAGAAATTCAAGGGCAATGATATCGGATCATCATGCAACCAGGCAAGCATCAAGCTTGAACCAGCGTTTCTGGCAGCAAATGAGGAGGCTTTGCTTGCAGCAGGGTATTCAAAAACACGAAGTGGCTATCAAGGTAATTACAGTAGTGGAAGAGGAGAAAATTGAAAACGGGGAAAACTGGGGAAAAGTGTTGTGAGAGGAGAGTTTGTCACACGAAATCGAAGCAAGGGATTTACAAAGAACATAAATCCCACGGGACCAGACGGTAGACCCTTGACATGCAAATCCTGTGGGTCTTATCGTCATCTGTTGCCTGCGTGCCCTGATAGCTGGGAAAATATGAAGAGAGTGAATGCAGTGGAAGAAGAACATGCTGTTCTTTTTACTGGTTATGATAGAGACGAGATCAGGAGGCTGGGGGTTGATGCTCGAAACTTGACAATGCCTGTAGCAGTACGGTGTGTGGAAAAGGTTGGTTGGACAATTACATAGAATCTTTGGACAATACAGAAAGAGCGAAAGTGTTACAATCAGAAGGCCAAAAAGTGTTAAAATTCGGAGGGGGGACCTGCCTGAAATCGAAAGGTAAATATAGCATACCTGCTGTAGTTGCTGGAAAAGTTGTGACCATAAACACTGATGTCGTAGAGTCAGACATTCCTTTACTACTCTCCCGCACGGCAATGAAGAAAGCAGCAATAAAATTGGATCTTGAAAATGATACAGCGACAATTATGGGAAAAGAGGTAGCACTAAACTTAACAACATCAGGCCATTACTGCATTCCGATAGACAAAACAGTAGAAGTTCCAGTGGAAACAGTGTGTGCAGTCAACTTTGTAATTTTAAAACCGCTAGAGAAGCACAAAACCCTTCTGAAACTGCACAGACAATTTGCACATCCTCCAAAGAAAAGGCTGACAGCACTTTTGAAGGATGCTGGAATATGGAAAACTGAGTACGAAGCAGATCTTGACCAGATAGAAAACAGGTGTGAACTTTGTAAATTATATGCCAAGACTCCTTCCAGGCCAGTGATAGGTATGCAAATGGCCTCCAGGTTCAATGAAAAGGTTGCAATGGACCTAAAACAATGGAATGGGCGATGGATTTTACACATCATAGACATGTGGTCAAGATACACGAAGCCGAGTAATGTCATAGATGCTTTAATGAAAGAATGGGTTGGGAGATTTGGAGTGATGGAATCTTTGATGACAGACAATGGAGGGGAGTTCAATTCGGATGAGGTAAGGGAGTTTGCATCCATACTGAACATTCAGTTATGTACGACTGCAGCTGAAAGTTCCTTTCAGAATGGTTTGTGTGAAAGAGTGCATGCAATTACGGATATGATGTTAAACAAGCTTCATGCAGATAATGAAAAGGTAAACTTGCAGACACTTCTATCATGGGCAAATATGGCGAGAAATTCTTTGCAAATGTGGAATGGATACAGCAGCCATCAACTTGTCTTTGGCCAGAATCCAAACATTCCAAACATCATGAGTGACAAATTGCCTTTTTTACAAGGATCGACGAGCAGTGAAGTTTTCGCAAGGCATTTGAATATACTACATGCAACTCGAAGGGCTTTTATAAAGTCTGAAGCTGATGAAAGAGTAAGAAGAGCACTTAGGAATAAAATAAGAGCTTCAGAACAAGTGTTTGAACATGGAGACAGTGTGTTTTACAAGAGAGAAGGTGGAGAACGTTGGATTGGACCGGGAAAAGTAGTTTTCCAAGATGGGAAAGTGGTGTTTGTGCGACATGGAGCAGTGTTTGTGCGTGTATCTCCCAATAGACTACAAAAGGTCAACAATTTTTTGGATAGAGAAAACAGAGTCAACAATGATCAAAGCGCAGATGCAGAAGGGGCCAACATTCCGCAAGAAATTTCAAACACAGATGATCAACAGATAATTTCTGAAGAACTTCCTGCCAGAAGTGTGAATGATGATTTACCAACAAGGTTAGAGGACACACCAATTGTAGGGACAGATAGAGATAGACGGACAAAAGATACCAGACAAAATAGAAAGATACTGAAACCCAATGATAACATTCAGTATAAAACACAAGACACTGATGTTTGGATCCAGGCAAAAGTTCTAGGAAGGGCAGGAAAGGCAACGGAGAAGAACAAACACTGGTTCAACGTTATGGAAGATACCAGTAAAGAGAAAAAGAGCATCAATCTGGATGAAGTTGAATGAGAAATGTTGACTGATAATGTGAATCTAGTGCTGGAGAACAATGATAATGTTTTAGGGGCAAAATTTGAAGAGTTACAAAAATTAAAACAATTCGGCACATATGTGGAAGTCAGAGATTGTGGCCAAAATACATTATCAACTAGATGGGTCATAACTACAAAGAATGAACAGACTAAAGCACGTCTTGTTGTTAGAGGTTTTGAAGAAGAATTCCTGTTGCAAAGTGATAGTCCAACAGTGGGAAAAGGAACTATGAGAATGTTTCTTTCTTTTGCATCCATTAACAACTGGATTGTCAAGACCACCGACATTAAATCTGCATTTTTACAGGGTCAAGAGGTAAAGAGGGACGTGTACATAAAGCCCCCAAAGGAGTGTGAAACTGCTGAAGGAGTTGTCTGGAAGTTACGGCATGGACTGTATGGACTCAAGGATGGTGCGAGAGAGTGTAAAGGAAGAAGTACTGAAACTTGGATGTCAAATGTCAAAAATGGATCCTGCAATGTTTTTTTTTGGGCATACAAATGGAAAGTTGAGTAGTGTAATATGTTGCCATATTGATGATTTTCTACATGCTGGAGATGAAAACCTTGAGAGAATTATGATGAATCTGCGAAAAAGATGTGTAGCAGGAAAAATAGAGGAAGGCAATTTTGATTATATAGGGTTAAGAGTTATCTTACAGTCCAGTGAAATTTTGCTTGCCCAATCCAGATATGTAGGAAATATAAGGAGCCAGAGTTTCGATAGAAAGAGGGCGCAACAGAAAGAAGACTTACTCACAGCTGAAGAACAATCTACCTACAGACAAATTGTTGGCCAGATGAACTGGGCCGTACAGGGAACTAGACCAGACATGGCTTTTGAACTCATAGACCTGAGTACCAAGCTCAAACAAGCAACTGTAGGTGATTTGTCAAGGGCAGTAAAAACAGTCAACAGATTGAAAGATGTGAGATCTATGATAGCATTTCCAAGACTAAGCAGAAATGTCAGTGACTGGAGGATTGTGGTATTCACAGATGCATCTCTGTGCAGCATCAACAATGGGACTGGAAGTACAGCAGCCTATGTTGTGTGGTTAGCAGACAATCAGGGAAAATGTTGCCCACTTGCTTGGCATACAAACAAGATCAAACGGGTTGTTCGTTCAACAATTGCTGCTGAGGCGCTCAGTCTACAAGAAGGCCTTGAATGTGGATACTACTATAGACAGATGCTGCAAGATATTATGAAGCTTCAAAGCAACGTTTTTTTTAGTATTTTATCTGTGTGAATCATATTGTGGAGTGATAATAAAGTGTAAATTATCCAGTGGTGATGGCATATAATATATGGTGTTGGTGATAACACTACCGATCTGACTACTGCACAAAGTTATGCATATAACAGTTACATGATTTGGCCACTAAACACAGTTGTGCGCATAACAGGTTCATGATTTGGGCATTGAACAAAGTTATGAATATGACAGGTACATGATTTGGACACCGAAAAAAGTTATGCATTAAACAGGTTCATGATTAACATTTTGAATCTTGTAAAAATAGAGTTCCCAATATCTAAGCAAGTGTTTCTGAACGTTCTAAGAACAATGTTTAATAGCAAGCAAATGGCAAATTATTGTAGATTCAGAGTAAATATGTTTGTCGGGAAAAATAAATTACATTGATATGTCGGGATTCGAGCCCGGAATATAGGCACTTATGGACAATAGACTAGCCACTACACAACCATAAACTTTTGTTGATAGAAACTTTTTAAAAGTATAAATAAATAAAACAACGATTTGCATGTCGAATAATTATCTGTTTACCCAGTATATATTTGTTATTGTCGACCCAGGCTCAAATTATCGAATTTTATTGTTTATAATATATTGCCTGGCACTTATAAAATATCCACGGGTCAAACTTAGTCCATTCGTCATTTTGCGGTACTATGTATAGCTTTCTGTTGTTATAATGGTGTAATGGTGTAATAATGCTACAAGTAGCATTCTAGTTTTATTTCATATTAACAACCTTGATAAATGCATCTCATTGGTTGGTGGTCGTTTCGGTAGAGCTATGGCTTTGAAGACTGGATAAATGTTGTCATCTGCCGGTTTGAGTCTCGTAAAAATATATATGCATTTATACCAAACATATCAGCGGGACACTGTTTGAAATATGTTTTTTTTTCTTCTTTACATACGTGAGTGATGTTGTGATTTCTTTTTTGTTGGTCTAAAGTATGCTAGAAATTATGAGCAACAAAAGAATAATACAATCTCTGTTAAAATATTTCAACACTTACAATGTTAAGCCCGGAATTGTCATAAAATACAATTAAAACAGAAAAATGCACGTTACTAACATAAAGGAAAATAACGTACTTGTATTTGACTGATAATAGTGAGGGTGGATAAAACAAAAAGTTTGGTGTTTATTCTGAAAGTGTTATTGTCACTGCTTATTTATTTTTATGTTACAGCAAAAGATCTGTATATTAATTGTGCCTATATTTCTAACTGAATACATCTTACACGTTAGATACATAAGTTGATTCTGTATTAATCAAACCATTCATTGCCTTCGTAACAGGGTTAAATAACTTTTCCATAAAGACGGGAGACGCAAATATCCACGAGACTCAGTCAGCAATCGAAATCACTTGCAGTCTGCCTAATTTGACGCCACCACCGAACATAACGTTAAGGTATCAAGGTGAAAACATCGCCACCAACAACGGCAGTACAGACCATGTACAATATCAGTTGAATGTGACGAAAGAGGATAACGGCCGGTTGCTCGACTGTTGTGTCGACATTCCACTAGCCGGTGACACCTGTATCAACAAGACATTAATTGTCACATGTATGTAAATTTTTCCGAAAATAAAGTGATAGCATTTAAGAATCAGGGGTCGTATACTTAATGGTGGTATCCGACCCTTTGCCTATATCAAATACATGTAACAATATCTTACACTAGTTTGTAGGAATGTTGACATAACCTCTTCATAAACTCGTATCTAAGTCAAGACGATTCTGAAACTACTTCAGATGATTGAAAATACAAATCTTGTAATAAACTTCTCTACATGATCGTTTTTCCAAATCTATAAATCTATCAATAAACACGTTTTATGGGTATTTCTGCTATAATAGATTCGACCTGATGGGGGTGGGAGTTTGGGTGTGTATGATCCGAATGATGATAGTGATGTAAGCTCAAAAGGAAGTCAGATGGTGGTTTCCTTTGTTTAATAAAAGATTAACTGTGTGTGCAGCGTGGCTCAAAAATGAAATACATGTTTGTTATGACGAAAAGGGTGTTGTGCTTCACTTTTCACATAGATATAAGACAACACAAAACAACATTTAACCTTTTGGGGTAGCAACATTTTATTTAATTGTATGAGAAGCAGAATTTGGAAAAGACAGTCGAATATCACCTTTAAAAATATTAGGTTTTTTTTTTTAAAGAAATTACCTTAAATCTTAAAATGTTACCTTAGATTAAAAGAAATTCGTTTCATTCATCACATCATTTTTTTCTAAGAAATGTTTTTAAAATTCAGAAAATTTTTTTGTTCAAGTAAAAAAAATGAAAATCCGACCCTTGTGGTCAAGTGGTGTATACAATGTTGTTGTCTTCTTTTCGTTTAGTAATATACGTATTAAGTTGGTCCCTTTTGATTGGTCTCTTGGATTTTTGTAATGTTTCCCCGTATGTAATAGCTCTTCTAGGCTCAAAAGTCTTTAAATCAACCTTTACCTATTCCTTCATTTCATTTTGTTACCTACCTTTTTTAAAAAATATCACGTCATTGAGTTCTGTAACTCGATATACGATCAATTTAAAAGGTGTTTTCCTTCCTTGAGATCTTTTTTTTTGTGTGTGTTTAAAGAAATAACTGTTTACAGTGTCTTGTTAATATGACCATTCCTTTGAATAATAGAAACGGTAAAAGATATTTAAAAGAGAAGTACATGTGTGTTTGCAATTAACAACATTAGTGTAATAATTAAAACTTAATTAAAGGGATTAAGGAAAGCCCTTTTGTACGGTGAAATGTTCATAAATTTGGTGTTGTTGTTTTTTTATTAGAAGATCTTGAGTAGGTTAAGTTACAAACTCATTTATTGATACAAGTCATCTGGGTGCCTTGTAATCTTTAAAAACCGTTGTAAGCTGCGCCTGTGGTAGAGGGGCAGAGAACTATGAGTTCTCGACCTCTCACCGGTTTGAGTCCGACCAGAGCGGAGGACTAAATGTGACAAGTTATTCCATCAGAACAGCGGTGCACGCACCGGTGGTTCTACCCAGAGATAAGTCTGGTCGTTTTTCCTGTAACAGGAGTTTGACGTCGCTGGACAATACTCATTTTCTTAAGCAAGAAAAAGGCATCGAAATATTCCAT
The DNA here is from genome assembly GCA_007844125.1 of Sinonovacula constricta. Lineage (NCBI taxonomy): Eukaryota > Metazoa > Mollusca > Bivalvia > Cardiida > Solecurtidae > Sinonovacula > Sinonovacula constricta. The sequence continues at coordinate 11,119,568 of CM017560.1, read as the reverse complement.
GCAATCTACGTGTGAAAATGGGCACCTTTTAGGGATAATCGGGTCAGGTATATAAGCATGCATATTTAAAATGGATTTTAAAGACAGCATGTATTGTGTTATCTAAAATGGAAATTTCTTTTAACTTCGTATTTGTGACTCAACTACAGACCCCCCTCAAAGCGCTGCTATTATGGTAATGTCGGTTTCCAAAGAGAAGGTTATCGTAAAGTGCACGACGGAAGAATCTAACCCTGCCAGTAACATCACGTGGTCCGTGGAGGGTGGTAACCGGACACTTCCTTCTAAAATGACTATCAATCGGGGCAGGCATAGTGGACACGTGGCGTCACAGGTGATGTTATACACGCATTGAATCTCATATTTTTCTGATTTTGTTTGTATTTTTGTTAACTGGTATGTTATTGTCTGTCCCATGGTTTGTGCTCAGCTTACCAACTACTTAAAGGCATCGATATTTACATTGCTAGACGTTGTTCTAATGGATATAATTGTCTCGTTGCGATGTGCTTAAAACACACATTCTTTCTAGCTTTCGTTATGCCATGCACCTTTAAAAGCTATAGTAGTCGGATCTCCTCGGTATATCGTCATTATTCATGGAGTACACAACACTGAAATACCAGGATGAATATCGCTTAACACATCTTTTGTATTTCTTGGGCAATTATTTTAAATTTTTAAGACGTCAAAATGACTTGGAATGTAATCTAATATAAGGCCCAGTCGTAACATACTAATTCCTGTCAATACTATAGCCGCTTCGGGTGCGAAACCAGCTGATCGATAAAACCGGAAATATTTTATCAATAATCAGTATATATGACAAAGTCTTATGAGCATTGCAATATATACCAAACTCTGAAAAAAAGAGTGTATGTTCTTGCCAGTGGTTCTGTGGTAAGCTCATTGCATCATATGTGACTATTTGTTTAACGACCTCTCCTTAAGACATCTTTGAATATATTATACAAATTAAGTGCTGGTGTTATCACGGGGGCCCCTGAAGACTGCCAAGGCAATGCCTTTAATATTCAGGGGAGAATACTGTTTTAAGCATGCCGTGCGATTGGTGTTGAACTATGGCATTAATTGGTGACTACCATGAGAAAAATCATTTGGGTGAGTTAAAATGGTAAGTGCTTCTTAAGTCCAGCCTACATAATCATATCGACAAATATGTATTCTATGCATGTGGTTAGTATTAACAACTCTCATCTCGTTCATATTGCAGACACTTGAAGTAGCGGATATATACGATAACCTGACAATTACCTGCACTGTCACCAACGACAAGTACCCGAACCTTATTCTGAGCAAATCGACACAAGTTAACATTGATGGTAAGGAATATATAGCATTATTTGACTGTAACTTCACCATGACGTAATGCTGGCTAGTCACTGCAACCCTTCCGCAATACTTTGATGGACAGTTCCATCAATCAATCAGGTCAGCTGAACGATTAAAGCATATATATATATATATATATATATATATATATATATATATATATATATATATATATATATATATATATAGATATATATATATATATATATATATATATATATATATATATATATATATATATATATATATATATATATATATATATATGTATATATTCGCCGTTTTATACTATAAACAGGTTTTAAGTAGACAAATGGTTGTGCACTGTTACTAAAACAAAGTTTGATCAAAGTGTGTTCTTGAGACAATGATGTAGTTTAATTACTGCTATGGCTAGCTAGATGGACTTGAGGCTTGTGAATTAGGGGGACTTCCGTAAGTAGTTAATATCAAACATTTTCAAAGTAAAGATATCATTTTTATTTCTCCGTTTAAACATTATTTCAGTGCAAGACATTAATGAAATATCAATATCTAAATATTTTACCGGATTAAACTATCTCAACAGTATTTTAATCAATTGCGGTGAACATGGCGTTTTTTACAATATGCCCAAAGACCTTCCTGCAGCTCGCAATGGAGACTATTAGTTTGTTAAAGGCAACTGCGACATGCATATTAGGTTTTATTCTGAAATTAAACTGTTTCTTATCATCAGACCCAGGTATGTTCCGCAATCTGAATGAAGAGCACATCGACAGCCTATGGATAATGACCATTGGCCTGTTGGCGGTTTTTAGTTTCGGTTTCGGGTCTCTGATAGGGGCGGGCACAGTGCTACTTGTCAAGCATCGAACCAGGCACCCCACCGGCCCCTCACCGACCGGCTACGTGTAAGTCAGACATAATTAGACGTCCCACTGGACTAAGTTACTGCTGCTTCGTTTCACAAGCTGTAATTTGTGAGACAGGTGTAATTCTAACGACATCTAGGGATCTATATGGACAGACACGTCTTTTTGACTGTAAATTTATAACCCTTCGAGCCGGAATAAGTGGCTATTATGGTATGTATGATAAGTGTTCTGGTATCCACAATATATTCTTCAACTTTGTACACATGATATGATTAAGAGATATGTTCATTCTACTGTCGTTCCATGTTGTGTATAATTGACCACTCGGTTCTTGGTGATAAGTGAAAATGAAGCAAGTTATTATCTTGGCTAGGATTAGGTAATTGACATCCGTCCGTTTAAAGTCTTATTTGAGTTATTATTATTATGTCGCCTCGTAGTAAGAGGCAATAGAAAATATCAAAGGGAAGACAAACAATACAAATTAACTCACTGTTCAATAAAAAGCGGTTAAGATAACTTCTTTTCTTCATAGGATTTTAATTTTTTTTTTTAAATATCGATGTGATGAAAGTGACAATAAAACCAATTCAACTTAATTAGATAGATAATGTTCTGCAGAATAGCTTAAAAAAATCAGCTAAAAGCAAGAAGAGTCTACTAGTTAGAACGTTTCTTAAACCATTACTTTAATCGTTACTATATATTCTGTAAAATAGTGTTACGATTTGATATTGATATGGCAATATTTGAGACGGCGTTATTGTGTATAATTATTGACAGACCTGATTATCTTTTTTCTAGCTAGTGAAACACACTGTTGATGTTAGTTTCCCCTTTATTATTGAGAATAATAGAGCAGGGTTTTACAACTCGTCATTTAAAAAGATGTTTAATAGTTTTATAAAGACGTTTTCAGAAGAAAAAACTGTGCATATTGTTTTGTGAATGTTACGTTTAGCTTTCGCATGTACTTTCTTTTCTGGTGATACTGTGTTACGGTTATACAGACTCTTCTATGTGTTAAATAAATAAAATGTTTGAATAAGCATGATTTTGTTTTATTTATTTCTCCTTAAAATTAACCAAATACAGTAACAGTACGGTCTATCCCCCCTTTTAGGTTGACGAATCACCTCTGAATGCAAATAGGCCTCAACGATTCCGCCTTGTATAATGGATTTTCATGATACTAAATATTTATGTTAGATGAGTTACTTCATATATGGTTTTGCTTTCCATACTATTATTTAAAATATTTTGATTGATAGACATTTAGTCAATAAAATAATACTGTTCATAATAAATTGTCCATGCACAAAGTTTGTTTATTAATTGTTTCATCTGTATTTAAATAATACAAAATGACATATACTTTTATATATAAGATGAATACACGGACAGACAGACATTCTCACAGACGGATGCTTCAAGTTTGTTCTCGCGTTTGTTCCCCGGGCCGCCTAACGTAAATATTATTCACGTAATCACACATAGAAGAATGACGACACAGACGACAATTTGTTCCCCTGGCGCATTAGGTATCGTTAGGTCTGCGTTTTATGGTCATGGGTCCTCTTTATGAATCTAAGCAAAGCACTATTAGAGAAAATTGGCACTAAAATTTTCGCCAAAAGACCATAAACTATTGATCCAATAGATTATAAATGCAATCTTGTGTCGTAAAACAGTCTTCCTTTTTTAATTGAATAAGATTTGTTCTACCCCTAGTATGTTGTTTGATTGGTAAAACAGCCATTGTAAACAGTACTGTTATCCTCTTATATTTTTATAACAACGTATTAAAACTAGATTGTATTTTTTTGATTTATAACAGAATGTGAAAGCCTTGTTCAGGACACAGACAATGTCGTTCGTCAAATTGATTTGATAAACAAATATATATTTATGGCATTGTCCACGTGACATTTTATGACAAAACACATATGAAAACGACCTTTTGCTGACGTCTTCCGTCATCGGTGGTTCTTCCCAAATTTGTAACTAGAGTCATCAAAAACATTAAATACCGTCAGTTTATAGCAATGGACATTGAAACCTTCTCGGCCGACCAAACCTTTCTGCCCGCCGGAAAAACCAAAGCGTGCCGGAAATGAAACCAGTGTGCATGCCTGGACACACACCGACCAGCAAGATGGCGAGGAGTGGAGTGATCATCCGGCAGTCACCGTGGAAGTGTTGACTGGACTTGCAGCTGGCTCTGAGGAGTATTGTAGAAACGCATGAAGCTGGAATCAACATGCGCTGGCCGTTGTAGACTATGATGAAGACCTTAACAATTTATAGTGGGACTTAAAGGCTACTTTGACCCAACATCAAAAGTTGATCCGTTTATTATGTGTCTACTACGCATTTGTCTGATGGCCTTGTGTTATCCTTTTCCGACGTGCGTCCATCAATAGTTCACCTATTAAATTAATCCCTTCACCATACTACCAGCCAATATATTTAGTTCGACAGGCCAGCATTTTGCGCATTTTTTCTCTCAAATCAACGATATGAATTCCAGCTCATGAGTGCAGTAATTATTAATGTATTTCTGAATTATGTAGATCATGTATCTTTTCAAACTGTAACTACACTGTCGAGTCTACTGGAAATTGTTGTGCGTTTAACATGTTCATGCCTTGTTTTGTTGCTTGACAAAGTAACAACATAATTTATGCAATAACCAGAAAGTATCTTAGGTATTAATACCAGTACTTTAGACAATCTGGACTGGCGCTGAAATAATTATTTCATTAACATAAATACAAAAAACGTTCTCGTTAAAAGCTAAAATATTTTCGCACTACTGGAAATTCTTTGATATACGCGAATAAACAACCCTCCATAAATTTGTTTTGATGGCGACGTTTCTAAGGCCTACACATTGCAGGGTAAAAATACATTGCCGAAATATACTGAATTAAAAACTCTTCCATTTCAGCTCGGTCTCAATGACGAATATCCTCAGGCAAACAATATTTCTAAAAGTTCGAATATAGAAACTTTTACTATCCTATGTTTAATCAAACCCCAATGGTAAAAATATAATCGTATACGTAAATGCAGAGAGACTGCTACTCTACGAGATTTGATTACAGTATACATTTGTATATTTGACTTTGTATTCATGCATCTTGGTGTAGTTACAAATTTACTGTTGGGGTCTTTTGTCATTTTAGACAATAAGGTGGTAAAATATATTTACATATATATCTTTTCTGTAATATAGTTTCCATTATTTAGAAGTAAACTTACCATACTTATAAACCCCGTATTAATACGTTAAATATGTCATTTCCTTAAAATAAATTACATTAACAAAAATATTGATTGCCATAACAAACCAAGTACTTTTCCGGATAATAATATTACCAATAAAAGTTCTTTAAAAAAAGAGAAAACCTAAAGTTTTAAGTTAGTTTAGAAAATCCCGTCATGGGTATTACTTTCAAAAACAACTAAACTGTCTTAACCTACAGGTTTCATCTCATAAGATAAACTGCCTTCACTGTACTGAATTTTTAAAATTTACAAAACACTTTAAAAATCACAACACTGCTGTATATCAGAATGTATTTTTGTTTAATGGAAATTAGACACGCTTTGTGAATAACCGTCAGACGGAGACTGTGTCCAATGTGTCATCTTACTTAGTGTGGTTCGGTTTGTGCACAGACCTCTGGTGTCCTGTGTCAATAACTAGTTTTATGCAATGTTTTTATAGAATTCCTGACCATCATTAGGTATTTATAGAGAGGTTGGACCTAAGTGGTAATTCTAGATGGAAAATCAAGTGTTTTCTTGGTTTTTGTCAGCAAGGCTACAGTCACGGGAGTTGGAATGCAATAGACGTGCATTTGATGGCAACTTAATCTAAGCATTATTTTCAACTATATGTTTTATTTATATGTAGAATTGCGTCTACAGGAGCTGCAATTGTTTATTAAGATAGCTATTTAGGAGATGGCAGACCATGTCATCTCATACGTATTGAGAGCTGACCAAGAGGGTATGTGCGTCCGATGATGTTGACACAGGTAATGTGTCCCTAGAGGGTTATTAGTTATAGTTCAGCTTTATGCCTGTGAAATAGTTCAAGCAATTAGACAAGGTGGCAACAGAATCTTGTGAGGGAGTTCAGAAGTTCGTCATGCTGTGTGCAAATGATGAAGTTAATATATATATATATATATATATATATATATATATATATATATATATATATATATATATATATATATATATATATATATATATATATATATATATATATATATGTGCCCTAGTGTGTTATTAATGTTAAGGCTGTGTTAAGGCTGTGTGCTGGCAAAATGCTGAACATTAAAGACTGTGTGTAATATATTGATATTTGCTTTTAAGACCTTCGTATTTAAAGATTGAGTTTGATATCTGTGTGGTATCATTCAGATCATTTCTTCAACAAATCCTATGTTAAGTGTCTTAAAATATCAATCTGTCTTGTTATTTTTTAATTCGGCATTTTTTTCTTTGTAAATTTGTATAGCGTGCAATAACATTTATGTTTATCATTTATTTTGGTGATGTGGTTAACCCTCTAATAAAACAGAAACAAAAATATTGCCACTTTGGCCACTAAGACCACCACTAAACCTGTTTAAGCTAAATAGCGGAATCACATTATATTTAAACATTGTAAAAAGTGTATGAACATTTAGTAAACTTCACCTTTCAAACTTCACCCTGTCGCCTGAGAAGGAAGTTGAAAAGATAATAGAATCCTCTCCAAATGAATACGGTGAGCTTGGTCCTATACCTACTACGCTACTTAAGGCCTGTCTACCGGAGATTATACCCCTCCTAAAATCATAAACACCTTACTTGAAAATGGAACTGTACCAAAGGAATTCAAACAATCCCCCGCTAAACCTCTTTTAAAAAGCAAAATCTTGATTATGAAATTCTTAAAAAACTATAGCCCTGTTTCAAATATCCCTTTTGTAACAAAAGTAATGGAAAATGTGTTGATTGAAAGCTTGACTAACAATTTACTTCAAATAAACTTCACCATCCTCATCAATCTGCTTATAGGTAAACCATTCTTCTGAAACAGCGCTGGTTCAGGTACAGAATGAGGTCCTTAAATCTGTTTATCAAAATAAAGCCACTTAACTCGTTTTACTTGATTTGTCTTCAGCTTTTGATACAATTGACCATAGCATTCTTTTGGAACGACTTAAAACCAACTTTGGAATTGAAGGTAAATCCTTGGAATGGATAAATTCATACTAAAACGATTGCTGTCAAACTGTGTATTGGTCGAAGTTCATCTTTCTAATGCAGTAAAGATGGGTTACAGTGTCCCTCAAGGATCTGTTTTAGGACCGAAGTTCTATAATCTGAACACAAAACCTGTAAGTGTAATATGCAAAAACACGGAACTAAACAACATTCTTATGCAGATGACACTCAACTGTATATTTCTTTTAAAACTGACGATTTGACTGCTTTGACAGATGATTTTAATTGCATTGAAACATGCCTTATTGATATACTGTCTTGGATGAACCATAACATGTTAAAACTTAATACAGATAAAACTGAGATGATTATATTTACACCCAATAGTAAAAAAAATGAAAGATATTCCGCCAATAACAGTTGGAAATTCAAATGTAAATGCATATGATTCTCTTAGAAGCCTGGATGTTATCTTTGATACCCAGATGAATTTGGACAGACATGGGAATTCTCTGTGTAGGTATTGCTACCACCAGCTACATAAGGAGATACCTAACTACAGAAACAACAAAAACAACTCTTGTCAAATCTTTGGTTACATCTAGACTTGACTCCTGTAATTCACACCTATTTGGATGTTCAAAGGCACTAATTTATAAACTACAAAAAGTTCAGAATACAGCTGCCAGAATAATATGCAAGACAGAAAAAACTGATCATGTACAACCTATACTTAAAGAACTACAGTGGCTTACTATACAAAGGAGAATTGAGTACAAACTTATTATGCTTACATTCAGAATGATTCATGGATCTTCTTCTGAGTACATCAAGACATTGTACAACTGTACAGTCCTACAAGTATCTTGAGGTCACAGGGCAGCTCGTTATTAGTTGTTCCTAAAAGCCGAACTGTCACTCATGGTGATCGATGTGTTGATTTTTCTGCATCTATTCTCTAGAATGCACTGCCGAGAGATCTTAAAGAACGCAGTACATTGGTAACCTTTAAGAAGAACTTTAAGACCCATCTATTTAAGCTAACATATGTCTTCTAACATTTTAACATGATTCTTTAAATTGATCTTACACCCTGTCATCATTTCTATATTTAAGGTGAAGACATCTGTTTATTATTTCTTTTTTAGTTTGTATTTTAATCTATGTGTCTCTCATTGTTTGTCTATAGTCTATAAGTAAAAAAGTTTTTATGGACTATTTTAAATAACTTACCATTTAATGCCAAACTGACGTTTCATCATGGTTTTATGTTCTTTAAAAAAATGTATGTAACTTTGTGGAGCGCTTTCGAACATTTATATTATGAAAAGAGTTATATAAATGAGGTATGTGTTATTATATTATGTAGCATTCAGAACAAAACCGCTTCTGATGAATAAAAAAATCTTTGGACGTCTTAGTCAAATTTCGCTTTGCAGTAAATACTTAGGATTTCACTATGCTGTACCCCTTTTCACCACGTTATTTAGACAAAAGTGATACATTTTTCCTAATGAAAGTAACGGGTGTTTCTCCACTGCAATTAAGACAAATTTACTATTTGACGTCGTATGGATTGAAGTAAAGTTTTGAAGTGGTTCCTTTTGCCATTTTCTTTATTATTTGCTACAACTTTCCATCGTGTTTAGAAATTGTAAAACTTTTTCCAAATGACGCCATTGCGTTTTATTAAATGACATCATTACATAGTGTTTGTTTTATGTCATCCCTTGGAATGTTTTATTTTTATCAGATATCTATTTAGGAACTGTATATGTGCCGAGGTTTTTATCTTGTGTATATTTTGTACATATTTTGAGTTAATAGCAAATATTGTTATATTTTAAGTTTGCTTAAGTATTTACTTTTGATGCCAGTGCTTCTTGTTCGTGCTATAAAAATCAAGTTATATTTTACACAATTAAATCATTAAATTTATGAAGATTAATTTCTTGGGAATTCCGATTGAATTCTCACTGTAAAGTGACTCATGGGACAAGAGAGTCTATTTTGCGAATGTGCAGCACCATGATACTACTTAATCTAGTAAATTGGCTTCCTTTTTGTTCAAGGAAACATTGCAATTTTATATGTCATTTTAGCAATCTTCTATCCATATTAATGCATTTTTCTAAACTACGATTGCTTCTTACAGGTATCACGTCATTACCAAAACCAATTATAAACATAGTGGCGCAAAGAATTGCGACCTAATAACTGACCAGAGAATAATTCGAATTTTAAGAACAGGGGAATAACTCTAGACGACTTATATTATAACACTTTTAAACTGAGTCTTTGCCCCTTGCGACATAAAAATAAACTAAGTTTTTGTGTAAACTTAATGCCAGGATGTGAGACATCCACTGCACCGTTGAGAGCATGCGCTTTAAAGAAGGAGATGACTATCCTGGAAAGTAAACACTCTCTGTCGATTAATTACAAAAGCCAAAACTCTGATGGGAAGTAGAGTATTTGCTGATTGTTTTTCTTCTTTTCTGCAACATCTGCATATACAAGCATCATTGCTACTGCGGAATACTCGGCTTCTTTAGTTAAACAATATTTTTTCCAAACTGCTGCGAATTCTATGCTACCTACTTTTTATAATTGCATGCTGCACTCTTTTTGTTGTTGCAAGCTATAATGTTAAAAAAACGGAATACTCAGTGTTTTTTCTATGAAAAGGGTCTTACAGAAAAGCTGCGATTTCTAGCTTTGCCATCCACAAAACAATGCATTCCATTAGACGCACCGCTGTCCAGGGCAGCCAAATCATGGAAGATACATAGTCTAATCATAAGTCATGCAATTACAAACAAAACATTGACTAGTAGATATAAATGATAATCATAAGTATGCATATACAAATAGTAGACATTCAAACTATAGTTTCTAGTTATCTATTGAGAAAATTGAAAGATAAAAGTTATTGTGTTTATGCGCCGGGTGGGGGTACTCAAAATATATATCATACCCACCTGTACAAGTAGATTGGCATACGTCCAAAAAGTACATTGTAATGATGCCATATAAACAAAATTATAAGCACGAAGGAAAGTATCAGGTCTTAGGTCGGCAGTATTCTGTATAAGGCAAAAGCTTTACAATAAAAATATATGACAAAGTCCTATGAGTATTGCAACATATACCAAACTCCGAAAAGGCACATAACAAAGGTATTTCACATGCAAGCCAGGTACTGCATTCACTGTTATCTCGATGAAAACACAAGACTGCAGCCCAGGGTGCAGCGTTGATTCCTACTGGCAATAACAGCTGAGAATAAAAACCTCTAGTCTGTAGGGTGTCACCACAGCAGAATATTATCAAGTAGGGAAAAAGTGTACAAAGTTGAACAATCATAGGTACAAACTGCAAGAATAATTAAATTTCAAACAAAATAATTCATCTCAAAATCCTTACATTGACATTTATTAATATTATTGACATTAATTCACGAACATTCTTTTTTAGCTTTTTATATTTGACAAGTTACCTTCTACAAACTAGAATTTCAAACATGACTTAGAATCAAACTAACATTAAGCATTATTTTCAGACATTTTGCATTTCTAACAACGCACCAAATCCCTAAATCAAAAAAGAAAATGTGTTAGAGGCATGGCATTCAATATTAAGCGGACAGCACTTTGGCAATGCTTGTCACAACACGTACACACCGTTTGGTTTTGGTTAGCATTGTCATATCACTTTATCTATTAAACGGCTATTAAGCAGTTATGTTTATTAAGTTGAGGATGTTTTTCACCAGAAAGAGAACTTAACAAAATGGTCAATACATAAAATTGAACTTTTTGCGTTTAAAGTTTTTTAAACGAATACCCGTATGCCAAATTCGATCCGGATATTTAAACGGACATCCGGATATCCGTTGACATCCCTGGCAAAAATATATGATCGTTACAATTGTTTTTGTTATGTTATTCTTTAAGTGAGTCATTACTTCATGGGCCTAGGCAAGATCACTGATTGATTGTAGATTAATTTGAGGAAGTTAAAATGCGCGTAATAGCTCTAAGTCCATATAACACCAATATTTACTCGTTGTACTTTGGTTCGACTGTTTTGTCCTGTACGTCATGTTTCTTTGGATAGCGATCGGTCTGTCCTCCATCATGGTGCCAGCAGGTATGATTATTAAATCATTTTTATTATATTAATATAAATGTATTAATTTTTATTTCAATATGATCGTAATCATAAACATCTATGTTCTAATGACATTGACATTATTTTAAAAGAATCCAGTAGGTCGCTTTGATATATGTATATACAAACCCTGCGTTAGTTGCGTAAATATGAAAGAGTCATGTAAATATAAATTTCCTGTGTTGTTAAAGGACACAATTTTATTGAAAGGCCTTGTTTTAGCGAGTTAAAGTTCATCTAAGTCTGCTTTATTATAAATAAAAAATAATAATTTTCTTGAGAACCGTCCAACTACGTCGCAACAGTATCAACGAATGTCATCATGTCTGAAACAGTCAAAATAAACTAAGTAAAAACAAATGTTCCGTCTTGAAATAAAATACTTGGCAAAATATTACTTACGTTGTATTATCCATTAACACGTATTATACGGTTCCATAGAACTGCTGTTTATATAGAGTCTGCAGTATTGTACCTTGCTATTTATGTATATATTTTCTAATCTAATGCACGTATACCATGAATTGTAATTTTGTCGAGTCTAGAAAACTGCTCATATCCAATGATTAATTTTTAAATCGATTGGAAGGTTTTGCACATATCTCTAACATAGCAGTTATATTATTTATAAAGATTCTAACTTATTACACGTGTTTCTAACATTTCTATGTATATTACTTACATCATTTTTTACGTTTAAAACGTTACACTAGAATACACGAACTATATATTTTATTTGTATCGATTGTTAGGTTTTAAACGTATTCCTATCATTGTTTTAGATTGTTTATATCGATTCTAACATATTACACGTACCACTATTTTTAATATCTATTAAACGTATATGTTCTTAACGTATTACATTACATACAACTGTTGTATGTCTATTTTCTCATCTGATGAGTATCTGTATCACTGATAATTATATAGTTTCTAACGTATTTCACATCTCCCCTGTATTGCTAGTTGTATAGTTTAATCTGTAACACGTATTCTTTCTATAACAAGGATCCAAAGATTTCCTGTCTATATCGTTTCCAAAGTATAAATAACCATTGAATTGCTTTCTTTATCCTTTCTAAGGTATGCCGAATATTAATAGAATTGCTGTGTATATTGCTTTTAACGTATTACAAATATCACTAGAAATACTTTCTTTATAGTTTCTCATGTATCAGAGGTAACCATTGACTGCGTATTAATCAATATTGTTTTTACGTCAATCAAGTAAATGTGGGATTTAAATGTGTTAATTATAATGTAATACACGTAAACATTGATTGTTATTTTGGTATTTTAATGTAATAAAAATATCTATTTAATTGTTTTATGTTGTTTCCATGTTCGGCATCGCCAGATTGGTTCCTCGGTGTCGTGGCTCAACCGAGTTTTTACAACACCAAGATCCAGAAAAACAATAGCCATTTCCTGATACCGGCAATACCTGGACATACTATCACCGTCGTGTGTGGAGCTAATATCAGTCATTCACATGTTTCAATTCTTACCTTTTACGATAAAGTTAATGGTAAAAGGGAAGATAATAGACTTAATGAACGTGATAACAAAAAGAACCTATTAGTAAATAGAACTTTAGATGGCCAAAATATCTCTCATAATAAAACATTGACAGTAAATTGTACTTTAGAGGTAAATGGTACAAAGGAACACAAAGACATCTTTGGAACAATAACAACGAATTGTAAGTATATTTTAAGCTATATGTTCATAAGTTAAAGTTTCTGTTCTCCAAATGCTGTCTATAAATATTGTCGTGGTACTCATAACCTTTCGTACAACTCGGAATAGATTATAGATATCGTTAAAGTTGATGCTTTTCAAATATGTCATCCATAAACTAAGGTAACAGTAAGTGCATAATAAACTTTCATTGAAGCCCAAACGGCGGTACTTCGAGTTGATAATAAAGCTTTTTTTCTATTTAAACAAGTCGATGGGTAAACGTTGGAATATTTTCTGCAGGACAATGGTTAAAATTTTTTTTTTTCAAAGTAGGGAGTAAACTGACAAAGTAATGTCCTTTTAGTTATATTGTTAAAATAAACAATATTTTCTTGCATTTGTTCGATAGTGCCATTTCATTTTTAAATGATGCACTTTGTTGCATTTGGATAGAGGTTTAATAGTTTGAATCTGGTTTAGGTTATGTTTGGTTATAATAATGAAAATAATCTTGTTTCTTTGACCTATCGTACAATGGTTGTTTTAAGAGGCATCAACAATTGGAAAGAGCATATTGTTTCTTATATTAATGATATTTATATCTTCAAATTGTTGGGATACTTCTTTAGTCAATATTGTAATCTCGATTTTAAGATGTTATTGGATTTTTCAAAAGAATTTCACTTAATAAACCTTGCACACATAGCTAAGATCGACATGGCCAAAAAGGAAAACTGCTTAATTAGTTAAAGATGTAAAAGAAGAAAGATAGAATGTGTTTGACAAATAGTCGTATTACTTTGTGAGATGCAAAACATATGCTGATCTTTCGAGACTCAACAAGACAACTTAAATAGATCATCGAATTACAGAGCTAGCACTACTGATTTGGCCACTGAACAAAGTAATGCACATAACGGGTAAATGATTTGGCCACTGAACACATTTATCCATATAACAGTTAAATAAATACATAGCATCATATCATAGAGTCGTTTCATGTGTGTTTGATCATTAAGGCCATATTACATTTTCGTTTTGTTGATACATCAAAATAAAGAACATTGTGGATGTTATAAAACAGATTTCGAAATATGTAAGCAAGCGTTTCTTCATGGCACTTCTTAGCACAATGTTATAAAGCACCTATAGTCACTCAAAATGGCAAATTTATGTATATATATATATATATATATATATATATGTGTGTGTGTGTGTGTGTGTGTGTGTGTGTGTGTGTGTGTGTGTGTGTGTGTGTGTGTGTGTGTGTGTGTGTGCGTGCGTGCGTGTGTGTGTGTGTGTATGTGTGTGTGTGTCAAGCAAAAAGGCGAGGTCCTGTTTGAAATATGTTTCTTTTTCTACTTTACATGCGTGAGTGAGTTTATTATTTGTCCATGCCGGTCTAAATTATGCTCAAACTTAGTAGCGACAGAAAAGTAATACAATCTCTGTTTAAATATTTTAACACGTACAATATTAAGACAGGAAGTGTCATAAAATATCATTAAAACAGAACAAGTGCACGTTACCAACAAAAAGGAAAATAATGTATTTGTATAACTGATAAAAATGAAAAGCAAAAACTTTGGTGATTATTCAGAGCTTGTTACTGTCACTGCTTATTTAGTTTTTGTTACAGCTAATTTTAGCTGTATTCCTAATTGAATATGTCGTACAAGTCGTATCCATAGGTTGATTCTGTATTAATTAAACTATTGAATTCTCAACAGGGTTAAATATTTTTTCCATAACGACGAGAGACGCAAATATCCACGAGAATCCGTCAGCAATCGAAGTCAATTGCAGTCTGCCTAATTTGACGCCACCACCGAACATAACGTTAAGGTATCAAGGTGAAAACATCGCCACCAACAGTACAGACCATGTAAAATATCAGTTGAATGTGACGAAAGAGGATAACGGCCGGTTGCTCGACTGTTGTGTCGACATTCCACTAGCCGGTGACACCTGTATCAACAAGACATTAATTGTCACATGTATGTAAATTTTTCCGAAAATAAAGTGTTAACATTTAAGAATCAGGGGTCGTATACTTAATGGTGGCATTCCACTCTTTGCCTATATCAAATACATGTAACAATATCTTACACTAGTTTGTAGGAACGTTGACATAACCTCTTCATAAACTCATATCTCGTCTAAGTCAAGACGACTCTGAAACTACTTCAGTCGATTAAAAATACAAATCTTGTAATAAACTACTCTAAATGATCGTGTTTTTTTTTAAATCTATCAATAGGCATGTTATATGGAGATTTCTGCTGAAACAGATTCGATCTGAGAGCGGAAGATCCAAAACATGTTAATGATGTAAGCTCAAAAGGAAGTCAACTCGTGGTTTCCTTTGTTAAGCAAAAACTAAACTGTGTGTGCTGCGTAGCTCAGAAAAGAAATACATATTTGTCATGACGAATAGGGTGTTGTGCTTTACTTTTTACAAAGATATAAGACATCATTAAACACCATTTAACCTTTTCTGGTAGCAACATTTTATTTGATTGTATGAGAAGCAAAACTTCAGTCCAGACAGTCGAATTTCATCTCTAAAAATGTTAGTTTTCTTATGTAAAGAAAATACCTTAAGTCTTAAAATGTTACCTTAGATTGAAAGAAATCTTTAGTTTCATTCATCAAATCATTTAATCTAAGAAATGTTTTCAAAATTTCATAACATTTCTTAGTTCAAGTAAAATAAACTTTGAAAATCCGATCCTTTGTAGTCAAGTGGTGTATGCAATGTTGTTGTCGTTTTTCATTTAGTAATATAAGTATTCAGTTTGTCTCTTTTGATTGGTCTCTATGGCTTTTGTAATGTTTCCACCAGGTAATATCTCTTCTAGGCTCATAAGTCGTTTAATCTACCTTTACATATTCCTTAATTTCATTTTGGTACCTAACTATTTTTTAAGAAAAGGTTATTGAGTACTGTAACTCAATATAGGATCATTTTAAAAAGTGTCTTGGTAATATGATCATTCCTCCGGATTATAGAAACGGTAGAAGATATCTAAAAGAGAAGTACATTTGTGTTTGAAATTTACAACACCCTTGTTATAATTAAAACTTAATTAAAGCGATTAAGGAAAGCCCTTTGTACGGTGAAATGTTCTTAAATTTGGTGTTGTATTCTTATCTCGAGATCTAGAGTAGGTGAAGTTACAAACTCATTTAATGATACAAGCCATCTGAGTGCCATGTAATCTATTAAAACTATTGTACGCTGCGCCTGTGGTAGAGTGGCAGAGAACTCTGAGTTCTCGACCTTTCACCGGGTTTGAGTCCGGCTAGAGCGGAGGACTAAATGTGAGAAGTTATTCCATCAGAACAGCGGTGGTTCTACCCAGAGATAAGTCTAGTCGTTTTTCCTGCAACAGGAGTTTTACGTCGCTGGACACTGTTAATCTTCTTAAGCAAGAAATTATCATCGAAATGCTATCTACGTCTGAAAATGGGCCCCTGTTAGGGATAATCGGCTCATGTATGTAAGCATGCATATTTAAATTGGATTTTAAAGACAGCAGGTATTGTGTTATCTAAATTGTAAAATTTCGTGTTTGTTTCTTATCTACAGACCCCCCTCAAAGCGCTGCTATTATGATAATGTCGGTTTCCAAAGAGAAGGTTATTGTGAAGTGCACGACGGACGAATCTAACCCTGCCAGTAACATCACGTGGTCCGTGGAGGGCGGTAACTGGACACTTCCTTCTGAAATAACAATCAATTGGGGCAGCCATAGGGGACACGTGGCATCACAGGTGATGTTATACACGCATTGATTTTTTTCTGATATTGTTTGTATTTTTGTTAACTGCTATGTTATTGTGTTTCCCGTGGTTTGTGCTCAGCTTACGAACTACTTTAACAGCACCGAGATTATTATTGCTAGACGTTGCTGTAATTGTTATAATTCTGTTGTTGCGATGTCCTTAAAACACATATTTTTTCTAGCTTTCGTTATGCCAATGCAATTTTAAAAGCTGTAGTAGTCGGATCTCCTCAGTGCATCGTCATTATTCATGGAGTACACAACACAGAAAGGCCAGGATGAATATCGCTAAACATATTTATTTGCCTTTCTTGGGAAATTATTTTAAACATTTTAGCCGTCGAAATGACTTGGAATGCAGTCTAAAACAATTGAAGCCATAACAGATTAATTTCTGTCAATACTGTATCCGCCTCGGGTGCGAAACCTGCTGTTCGATCAAACCGGAAATATTATATCATGAATAAGAATATATGACAAAGTCCTATGAGCATTGCAACATAATCCAAACTTTGAAAAGGCACAGGACGAAGGTATTTCACAAACAAGTCAAGTGAAGAGTAAAACAAATTTGTAATGAGTCATTTAACAAAAAGAGTTAACCCGACACTTACCGCCTTGGAAGCATAGTGCACTGGACTTGTCGAGTTGGACTTGCTATTGCAAGTGTTTCTTACTACATTATTGCAATTTGTTGTATAGTAAACACTAAAATACTTGTATGAATATTTTAGGACAAATTACAAATACCATACAACCTTTTATTGAACGTCTTTGACGATTTTTGTACTAAATTAACTAAACCCGAAAAAATGAAAATAGGTATTTAGAATATATATCATTTTTACTATGCACATTTCATGTATTTTTCATTCTGTTGTTTTAACAACTTTATTTAAGAATTGTTATTGCTGATTGAAGTCCCGAATTTGCTGTCATGGTAATACTGCCATACTTTAACAGGTCAACAAACTGTGTCTTGTCTAGGACATTAGCCCAGGTCCTCTCTGTAGAACAAGTGTGTGTTGTTGTTGTTTACAAAACAGAAGAAATAAAATATTCACATTTGAATCTACATGGAAATGAAATATGCATAGATTTAATTTTGGTTTGTAAAATAAACAAAGTTCCTTGCATTTTTACTATGTTAAGTGTGTTCTCTCTCAATTTAATGTACACTAGGATATACATGCAAACAGCAACCAAACAATATATTTTTATATTATTAGTTTAATTATGTCGGGATATAAGTCTTGTTGACCAGTTCTGTGGTAAGCTCATTTGCATCCAGTATGCAATATCTTTAATGGCCCGGGGAGAATACTGCATTAAGCATGCCGTGCGATTGGGGTTGTACTATGGCATTATTTGGTGGCTACCATGAGAAAAATCATTTAGGTAAGTTAATATGCTGAGTGCTTCTTGAGTCCAACATACATAATCATACCGACAAATATGTATTCTATGCATGTGCTTATTGTTAACAAAACTCGTTCACGTTGCAGACCCTTGAAGTAACGAATATATACGATAACCTGACAATTACCTGCAATGTCACCAACGACAAGTTCCCGAACCTTATTCTGAGCAAGTCGACACAAGTCAACATTGATGGTAAGGAATATATGGCATTATTTGACTGTAACTACTCTGCACTATCACCATCACGTAATGCTGTCTAGTCACTGCAACTCCTCGACAATACTTTGATTGACAGTTACATCAATCAATCAGGTCAGTTGAACGATTAAAGCATGTGTCCCTCTGCCAAAGTAGACCTTAATCTACACATTAAATTACTTCATAAACTATATATGACTATCTGTTCTCTCTCTCTCTCTCTCTCTCTCTCTATCTCTCTCTCTCTCTCTCTCTCTCTCTATCTATCTATCTAAAATATAAATCATGGCCTTGCGGACAATATTGCAGGTTTACGGACTGGTTTATTTTGATTTTGGCCATGATTTATTTGTTAAATATAAATAAATATATATATATATATATATATATATATATAGAGAGAGAGAGAGAGAGAGAGAGAGAGAGAGAGAGAGAGAGAGAGAGAGAGAGAGAGAGAGAGAGAGAGAGAGAGAGAGAGAGAGAGAGAGAGAGAGAGAAAGGGAGAGAGGGGAGAGAGAGAGCGTATATTGTCACATAACATGTCTTAACTACTGGTATTGAAGAATTGAAGAAATTTTGTCTCGTGTTAATCTAGTATTTTCACGAATTGCGTTGCCACAATACCTCAAGCGGTAGAGCGTCGGCTTGCGGATCGGGAGGTCGCGGGTTCAAACCCAGGCCGGGTCAAACCAAAAACTTAAAAGTTGGCAGTAGTGGCTTGCCCCCTAACGCTGGGGGCTATGGGGACAGCACTACGCCTGACTCGTCCTGCCGGGTTCAGTCCCTAGGCACATCATAAGTGCCCCTGTGCTATAATGATAGAAATGCCGCTACACAGTATCTGCAAATATGCCGGCAAATCCAATCCAAATCCATGGCGTTGCCACGAATATAAATAAACATTGTTTTGATGATCACGTGTTAAAATCACTTTATGCCGTTATATTATGCCTAGAACTTTAATTTAAACATAAAATGAATTGATTTTCCATTTTAAAATCCCAACTTGGTTCCTCAAGATGCACTCAACTTCGAATACACTTTATTCACACAGCATAAAAAAGGTTTCTTAATAAGCAATTACATTTTTGTTCAGGTAGACAGAACAAACCCTTTTAAGCAATATTTTAACTTGAATATCAGTAAAATTGTTGGACAAAATCATCAGAAGATCAAATAAAAGTATAATAATGTTATTGTGATATTCTTTGCTTAGTAATCCAAAACTAAGTGATGTTTGTTAACAAGTAACATGGTCACCGTTTTAAACTATTAACAGGTTCTAAGTAGCTGTGCGGTGTTTTTTGGTACAAAGTTTTATCAAAGTGTGATGTTAAGACAATAATGTAGTTTCATTACTGCTAAGGTTAGCTGGATGGACATGAGGCTTGTGAATTTGGGGGAATTCCGTGAGTAGTACCTAACAAAGATGTTCACAGTAAAGTTATTATTTTTATTTCTCCGTTTAAACAATTATTTCAGTGCTGGACATAAATAAAATATCAATATCTAATCTTTTTAGCGGATTGAAGTATCCCAACAGTATTTTAATCATTTGCGGTGTACATGGCGTTTGATCTAATATGCCCAAGGCCCTTACTGCAGCTCGCGATGGAGACTATAAGTTTGTTAAAGGCAACTGCGACATGCATATCAGGTTTTAAACTGAATTTAAACTGTTTCTTTATCAGCAGACCCAGGTATGTTCCACAATCTGAATGAAGAGCACATCGACACCCTATGGATACTGACCATTGGTCTGTTGGCGGTGTCCAGTTTCGGTCTCGTATGTCTGATAGGGGCAGGCACTGTATTCCTGATCAAGCATCGACTAAGACACTCCACCGACCCATCACTGACTGAGTACATGTGAGTCATAATGCAGCGTCCACAGGCTTAGATACTGTTGCTTTGCCCGAAATCCCCATCAAATCTTAGATATTTGTTTCTGTTTTAAAGTTGAAAGGCATATTATAAATATAATCCAATCAAGATATTTTTAAAATGCAAACATGCTTCAGAGTATCACTTAAATAAACTACAATGGTAAAGTGATTAAAAACAATATAAAATATAATCCCGTTCAAATCTCGTTCGTCAAGCCCCGATTTTACTTTCTGGAGGCAGAGGTTAATGTGATTGAAAGGCGCTTGACTTCTGAATCCTTAGATTGGCCCATCTTAAGACAGATTTTGTCATTTTGGTGTTCCTGATTTAAAAGTCACTGAGCTCTTCTTAATTGACAGTTTCAGTGCACTTTCCTCTTCTTCTAGTCCATTTATGGATACACTTCCATTGGAGGAAGTGTATTACACTCCCACTTCTATCATTATTTAATATTGATGAAATAAATTTGCATCGGAAGAAAGCCAAATGAAACTAATAATATGGTCCTCTTATTGATGAAATATTGTGCCAATATATAAAAACATTGTTATATTTTACAGCAATAAACGTGACAGCAAACAAGGTATGTATTCAACAATCGATAGAAAATGGCAAAGTTGTTAAAATGTCCCATGTGTTCTGCTTAATGACAATAATATTTTTAGTACAGTAAAATGAGATTTAGAAATTGATTGTTGAACTAACGAACTACTGTTTACTTAATAAGGCTCAGTTTGTGCAGCAGAAAATAGAGAAATAAAGAACTGAAAAAGTAAATAAGAAATTGTCCTATAAGAATTACCACGAATATTTAAATCTAAACTACCTCAAGGCAAGGTAAATGTAAAAGTGAGAAAAAACATAGACCTGACGTAACACAAGAAAAGGAAATCCAGCACTTACAACCTTGGAACGGTCTGTCGGCAAGGTCTTCTCTGGAACCTGTTGGTCCAGAAAAGTACATGGTTAAACCTTTATTTTAAGTTTGCACGGAGTTAAATACCATGTCCATGTTTGCGTCAAAATGGTAAACAAAGACTGCAAAATAGATAAGCTTAACTTTTCGACTTTTTGACTAAGCGGCTATATGGTTATTTGGTAAATACCGTTTATATGAACATACTTTTTAGCCGAAAGGAAGGCCAACCGTTATTCTACGCAAGAGAACCTGGTCTACGTGGAGGTGGACATTAATCCAAATTCAGGCAAGCCAAAACTTACCACAAAGGTCCGTGGTCAGTCCCAACAAGTAGATTACGTCAGCATTGCCTTCCCCAAACCCGATCCGGTTGACGAGACACTCACAGAGAATGTGGAAGATGACGTTCAGCCAGGGGTGTACTCCAACTTTGACTGTCATGCATCCGCCAACCCGCCACTGACAAGAACAGAGCAGGGATACGACGAGTATTCAAATGATGCTAGTAAATGGAATGAGAATGGCATAAAAGGAGACGGTAGACGTATGTGGCCTCAAAATGATCAGCATGGCAGCGATGCTGGCGACGCGGAAAATTGGCATGCACAACAAGATGCAATTATCGAACACATACAGGGCGACGGGGCTTTCGGTTCAGAAACATACGGAAATTATCTTCCTCTGCCGCCATTAGATTGTGGTCAGATGGTTGATGATGGTGGTGACTGGAACAACCACCAGGCAGGAAATACTTGCGGTGAAGAGTGGACATGCCAAGAAGATGAGCAGTATTACGGAAACGCTCAGAGCTGGAATTCCCACTGTGAAGACATTAAACTTTAGTAAGAGTTAGTTTTAGAATATGATTCGTGCACCCCATGTCCGGTTTGTGTGCGATAATAAATGCGAGGCTGGTTAAGTAGTTCGGTGTCTAATTACGGTTAAAGTGTGATTTTTATTTAAAACTAATATGTACATTTATTCAAACATAACTGAAAATGTATACAAGCATAAACAAACAATTTAACTCTAAAATTACTGCCGTGTTAAGCTCATTAACGAGTGTGTTCTCTGTGTGTTTAGTTGGATGGTGGTCTTTCAGGACTTTCGAGCTAACATTGTCAGTGGTGTAGATGTATACAACCAATGACAGGACGCAAATCTCTATGTGATGCACTTTATTCCATACCGCATGACCCTTTGGGTGATTCAACATTCTTGTTATGAGTATATAAGAATTACAGAGGAAGAGCCTTCTTGAATGTGTATTAAACAATTGGACAGTAATTGATGATATTAATTTTCTTCTTGATTTTACATAAATATTTCTTAAATCGATAGTATTTAACTTATTTATATTTGTCTTTGTTGATTGTCAACACAATAGAAAGAGGAACGCTTTTGATTGGGGCAGTAAAAATAGTAAAGAGTAGTAAAAGCGCAGTAAATGTTCATTAGCATTCCCTGTATGAAGCAAGTATTCGCCTTAGTGTAAAAGTTTTGTTCAGTAATTTTATTGCACCGTAAATAGTGTTGCCTATATGTGACTATTCTGTCTCCTGCTTCCTTGAGCACGTTAAACCCAACAATAACCGTAAGTGTTGCTGCCTATATGTGACTACTCTGTCTCCTGCTTCCCTGAGCACGTTGAACCCCCAATAACTGTAAAACGCGTTGCCAATATGTAACTATTCTGTCTCCTGCTTCCTTGAGCACGTTAAACCCAACAATAACCGTAATTGTTGTTGCCTATATGTGACTACGCTGCCTCATGTTTCCCTGAGCACGTTAAACCCAACAATAACCGTAAGTGTTGTTGCCTATATGTGACTACTCTGTCTCATGTTTCCTTGAGCACATTAAACCCAACAATGTGTTGCTGCCTATATGTGACTATCCTGTCTCAACAACAGCCGTAAGTTGTGTTGACTCTATGTGACTATTCTGTCTCCAGCTTTCCTGGGCACGAGAAAGCCCCACTAACGGTAAGTGTTGTTGCCTATATGTGACTTTTCCCTCTGATGTTTCCCTGAGCACGTTAAACCTAACAATAGCCTTAAGTGTTGTTGCCTATATGGGACTATTTTGTCTCATGTTTCCCTGAGCACGTTAAACCCTCCCTCGAATAACCGTAAATGTTGTTGCCTATATGGGACTACTCTGTCTCCTGCTTCCTTTAGTACGTTAAACCTAACAATAGCCGTAAGTGTTGTTGCCTATATGTGACTATTTTGTCTCATGTTTCCCTGAGCACGTTAAACCCTCCCCCGAATAACCGAAAGTGTTGTTGCCTATATGGGACGATTCTGTCTCATGTTTCCCTTTACACGTTAAACCCTCCCCCGAATAACCGTAAGTGTTGTTGCCTTTATGTGACTATTCTGTCTCCTGCTTCCCTGAGCACGCATCTTATTGTCTTAGGCTAAATTTTCGACAGCATTAAATGATGAGTCAGTCAGATGATGAGTCAGAAGTTTGATCCGGAAATATGCGAAGAGTTCCAACCTACAGCGTCTCTCTATACGCGTTAAACTGTACTGCTAAGAAGGCTTTCTGTCTCTGTGTCTGTCTCTGTCGCCACCCGCCACCTCCACCGCCGCCTCTGTATGTGTGCTTTGTCGCTGTCTCTCCTCTCTTGCTCTCATAAATAAATGCATATTTATATTATAAAAAAGAAAGAATCAAAGTATATCACCTTACATTTGTCTGTACCACTTGACCCCCCCCCCCCAACAAACAAATGACACCACCACATACTCTTGTATACAGTCCGATTGATCAAGTATTAATTATTCATTATTTTTCTGTTTTCCTTAATTAATATGTATCTGGCTATATAAATTAACAATTAACAATGTGCGTTTCGTTATTGAGTTTATTGTCGATTTTGTCTTCATCTAATTATGGACAGCACTTAACATTCTAACCAGGATCCGTTTTGACAGAATGGCTAATTTTAATAAAAGTGATTAAGTGTAAGTTATTTAGAATGGCTGGTATCGAGGAAAATATTGTTTTATTGTTTATCGACAACAAAAGCGACAGAAGTGTTTCATAAGTGGCCGTCAATAAACGCTGATTGAAAACAATAGAGACTTTGTTTTTCTCTGGGCGCATTTACTTCCAGGTGTACCAACACAATTTCTCCCATCTAAATATTTGCGGTTTTGAAAAGAAGACTATCAACAATAAGTGTCCGGGTTGACGGTTGTACTAACAAAACAAAAGAAACGAACAGCTAAACAAAGATAACATTATATATATATTTTAATTGCAGTTTATTTTCCTTTTACTCATTCTTATGAAGTAAGCATGCCAATTCTGTTATTTGCAAAGAAGTGAAAGATCAGAATCTGTGACAATTACGCATGAACTGTATTCTATTGGATTTTTTCTGTTTACCAGTCCCCTGCCGAGTTACTTAACATTTTCACAAGATCACACACTAAGTTTATTCAGCCAATTTGTACCGAATATACATTAAATTTCTCCAAATCCAGATTTTCTTATTTGAATCAAAGACAAAAATAGAGGTCACGTTTCTTAAAAGAAATCTTGATCCTGTATTACTACGCATATGTTTACCGTTGGTGCCTTGGTAGTAAAGGTAAAGGTCTGGTTTAGAGTCTTCTTCTTCGCCGGTGGTATATTCATCCGGTACCCATCTATACACATTCGAGGCTAATTTCTTACGGAAGGAAATAAGCGGCGACACGAACAAGATTCGAACCACGGACCCCCTGTTTCAGGGCCGTGCGTCCTACCATTATTCCGCTAATCGGAAGTAAGGCCCCTTGTTCCCTGTGAATGCTAGCTATTTTCTTTTGTGTTTTAATAGAACACAAATCGTTAGAACATTACAAGAGAGTTCCGAACTACTTGCTCAGAGTGAATAATTAAAAGTAAGGGAAACTATTTTGTTGGGCGTTTTGGAAACCTAAAATCAAGATCTTTGCATGCAACAAGCCAACTTCTTTTGATTTCCATTTGTAAGATTTTAATTTGTGACCAGCGAAAGTAGTAATTTGGCGACTTCACCTTGAATAGAAACACGATCTTGCATAAGAAAAAAAGGTGTTATACACATGAAACACCAATCGAGCCATTTGCAGTGATCATGACATTTATTCAATCCTTACAAAGAACAAATAAACATTCTTCCATAATGGTCATAAAGCACCGTGACCCGGAGTGACCTTTATTTTGGGAGGTGGTTTAAGTCTTAGTGCTGGCGTAGTGGATTTATGCTTTGTTAAAATGACATGGTTGTTCATTTTTTTAAATTACTAGTGTGTGACAAATATTGAATAATATAGATAATTGTAATTTTGTGAATATTAATAACACAACTAAAAGCAAAGACAACTAGTCGGGACAGACCTTTAAGACATTGAAACAATGTGTATCGGTAATTAATATCATATCTATGTTATTTCATGGAAAGTTTACTGACCTTTTATTTCCGCGTTAGTGTGAAAAGTTGCATACTAGAATAGCAAGCAGTCACGATTCGTACACAAACCGATTTACATTTATCTACCGTGTTTGGTTGGGTCACGTAGAAACTTCCAGTCCAAGACCATGACGAAGATAATGTTGCCGCTTGATTAATCTTCGTTGTGTGGGTCTGTGCGCAGGCGCGCGTGTTGTTGTTTTTTTAGGTCAGTCTACACCTTAAAAAATTCTTCATGACAATTTCGATATAATATTCTTTCTAACAATGGCTTTTGAAATGCCCTGGCTCTATGCACTCGTTTTCACTGATTTTTTCAAGATTGTTTACTGGATAAATTAATACCATTACACAATCTTTGTAAGGAAATATCTTGCGGTAGTCCCATGCTACATCATAGAATGCAGGTTAAAAAGGCTGTCGATATTAATAAATGAACCGACAATGTAAATAGATGTGATTGCCGATATAAATGTATATTCTGTGCTAATAGACGGAAGATAATTTAAATGATTGTAGATAACTTACTTCCCTTGAACATTTATCAGGTCGTCGAGAACGGCTAACCTATATTTTATTTATTTATTGTTACCTCCCTGGAGAGCGGTGCCTCTTGTGGAATTCATTTTACAGGAAATCGCAGATATTCAGTATGACCATTTTCAGAGAAAAGAACCGATCATTCCGCTATTAACAGTGTGGCTTGCAACAATGAACGGTTACTTTCACGAATTGTATATTTCTTCACGTTTGTTGAACTGAAACTTATATAAATCAATGTTTAAGTTTTTGCCGTGTGTTGTTACAATTTCCCGCTGTAATGAGGATGTTGGTGACTTCCTACCACCTCAAATTCGTACACGTACATGAATATTACGTATCCAATTCGGAGACTAGTACGGCATTTATACACGGCCTTATTTGTAAACATTTTCAAAGCAAAGTTATATGCTACTATGATAAAAGATAGTTTCCATGTGATGTCATCAACACTGATAAGACAGTTTAAGGCAGCCATCTTTGTGGGCAGAAGCTAATGCAGGCCGAAATCGGGAAATATGTGCTGTATTAAACTCACTACTGTGTTTTTATTTTTCAGTCTATTTTAATGAAATGTATATCAAATTTAACAGCTTTTATAAAGTATTTTGAATATCAAAACTATGTTTTAATAGTTTAAAAGGTTAAAGAAATACAACCGAAAATGATACAATGTTCATTTTGTTTTAAGTATGGGCCAATAGTTTTATTTACTTCTGTGTATTAATTCTTTGTGCATTTATCAGTTGTAAAAATTTTGTATTTTAAAAATATAAATTTCAAGAGCTTTCCATTGGTGTATAGCTTTTAATTATCGGACCACAAATGAAGACATTAAAAGAAAATAAATTTTACCCTTCTATACAATTCAAATGAAAATCCCTTGAAATTACCATCAAAGATGGCTGCCAAAATAAGGGATTTTCACTGATGTGGAAACTATCTATTTGTTAAGCAAGCTGGTATATTATTTCCGGCCACTTTGATGCTCTGTATTAAGTTGCTCTTGTCCTTACATTATATGGTGGGTAAGAATGACAAACTTCATATTGTACTATACGTATATTTAAGCTTAAAATAAATGACACAAACCAAGGAAATAATGAAGTTGATTGTTAACACACTTGACACATCCGCCATCATGGATGTGGCAAAACGACTGTGAGTCACAACAAACAACAGATGTATATTGGCAACATTAGTTCAATAGACAGAAGAACAGCTATCCTAACTCTGTACATTGACGTTCTTCATAAACGAATCATTGTATAATTTTGTAGAAATATTTAAATTAAATTTGCAAGACAAATCTTCATATTCCCTAGTGTGTATGATTCAACTGATTTGCTAAAATTTACCAATAACTGCCGAGTTACTCTATAATAGAAAGCTTTTAGCCTAATTATTATTTTCTCCACCATTGAAGAAACAAACCATCTTTCCATCTTCCAAAGTCATGAATACATTCCACAATCATTTTTATCTAGGTAAATTAGGAAACAAGATTCATAAAAAACAACATGATTTAAGTCCCCCATTGTAATAAGACTATGTAATAAACATTTTGATTACAATGACCTCTTTAAACGATGTGTAAATAAATCAAGCAGTTGTACATTACAATTACATATGGTTAATTGGGATGTTTCGGTAAGCCAATATTCCCTTTTGAATATTGAGGTATATGATGATTGTACGACAATGCAAGGCACATGGGGTCTATAAAGGTGCTGAACTGACCTCAAAACAGGTCCTTCTACCTGTCCATAGTCACATGGTACACTATGTAGTCAAATATACTAAGAATGTAATAGATTCATTTATATGTACTTAGAATTCATAACATGTGTAAATTATGACATCAATCTTTTGAAGTAATTTTCCTTTTACATTTTATTTGCATTGTATTGAAACAACATGATAAAAGGTTGTTTAAATGTTTAACATTATTTCTTTTCATGTTTGTAGCTTTTGTTTCTCAGACTGGCAATTAAAATGTTGTTATATCAGTCTAATATTTGGATTCCCATATGTCATTTCTATCATATGAAAAATATAGTTTGATATCAGTTTGCAAAAAGGTATATTCCCCCCAAGTAAAATGCACCTGTCAAAACAATACAAACACCATTGAACGTGTGCTGTATCAGGTGTGTACAATATTGGCAACATGAAGTTCACATTGACATTATATTTACTTAGTATGGACCTAACAGTTATACAAGCTTGACTGAATCAACATTTTATTTAAAGCATGTACTTATAAGCCACAAAGCAGAACAATATCAAGGCATTCAGCTAAGATTGGCTGGGGCTTTTATTTCTGAGTTAAAGAAACTAAACTCCATGCATTAAGAAAAATATATGTGTCAAAGGAATTTTATCCCAAGTCAAGGAAAAATATTTATAAAATCTTCTTCAAGTCTTGTACGAGATAAATTTCAAAGTATAAATAGGAAGCATAAAAAACAATTCTATTTGCACTCATTAACGTTTTAAAGGGTAAAATTGCATGAAAAACTGTATGTCTATTTTTGTTAATAAAATGTTTTAATTACGTATCTTCAGTGAGCCTTATAATTGTTTTCATATATGTTGTAATCTGCAAATATTATAGTAGACATGCTTTAAAATAAAAATGGGTCACAATAGGCAATTCTCCCAATTCTCAGAAATTGAATGATCATATTCAAAAAAAGCCTTTATTAATAGTTTAGGCCACCAACAGTATTGAATATTCTTTACAACACGAAAATTAAACAACAATGTAAAGAAAATACTTTCTCATAATAAGCAACTCTAATACAAGCACAGTCCACTCACTAAGAGTGAGTATCAATGATTTTGACCAGATAGTCTTTTCCCTTTCTTTAAACACCAGAACTGCAGGGTAATAGTCAGGCTGCACAGTTTTTGGTATGACGCTTGTTACGAGCCCAAATAAACTTCAGATACGAAAAAGAAAAGTAACTACAAATGGTACAGAACACTAAAGTTTATTTTTCCATTTTCTTGGAAGAAATGAAGTTCTGGATTCATAGTGGCAATATTTCTTGTAAGCACAAGACTAGCATCATCAGATCTAACTTCCATTAATGGGTTTATTGTGTATTGAACACAAACAAAACAATGATACAATTTATCTCAAGATCGCTAACACAAACCACAAAAAAAACAGTTCCATTTGATTTTAATTGGCTCAGTGGAAGTGATTTTTTCTGTTAAGGCTTGCTTTAAAAATATAATCAAAAGCAAAGGCTCAATAAAGTTTGTACTGGTTGTTTATTACAAAATGTCTGGATCTTCAATTTGTATTAGAAAGCAAAACAACAAAACTTTCATAAATTATGAAACTGGATTTATTTTTATTTTGTATTAAATGTAATTTAAAAATAGGTTTTATGAGTTAACCATATCTACTTACAAATAAATAAACACAGTGGTAAGAAAACAAGATTCATGACTTGAAAACAAAATAAATCACCAGATCATGGTCAACATATTGTTATCTTTATGTTAAGAACTGCCACACTCCTACACATACAAGTAAATTGTACATGAAATATTTGGCACTAGCGTCTCCATCAAGACAACATGTTAAAACACTTTATACAGTTAATTCATGTACAATTCATGTACATTTGTAGTAATGTACCGATTATCATTATGTACACAGTGCTGCAGTTAAAGATATACATAAAATGTAAAAAATAACAAGTTTGTTTATTTTTTCAACACAATCAATGCGTAAATTTACCATAAATTTGTTATTTGTATGTACATATTGTAATTATTTAATAATTATTTCACATTTTAATATATCTAAACTTCATTGTAAATTAAACTTCTTAAAACATATGTCAAATTATTTTGCTTTAAAATTTATTTTCTAAGTCATTAATGTATCTTATAAATTTGTATAACTTTAAATATTAATTACTTTACTCAAACAGTATGGTCAAATGGCTAAGTTTGACAAAATAATGACACATTAATAAAGCATCAAAGTGCAGAAAATTAACGAAAA
This sequence comes from Sinonovacula constricta, assembly GCA_007844125.1. NCBI lineage: Eukaryota > Metazoa > Mollusca > Bivalvia > Cardiida > Solecurtidae > Sinonovacula > Sinonovacula constricta. The sequence goes on along the minus strand of CM017560.1, from coordinate 11,089,039 downwards.
GAAATTAACTTTTAAGAAAAGATAGAAAAAAATGGCTATGGAAGAATATTGTGCACCCGTGAATTTATACATAAAATATGTTCAATAATATCATAAATGTTTTGTTTGCTGTGTTACACTCCTGTACAAGATACAAAAATAGTTCTGGAGCTATAAATGCAAACAACCATTGTGCCTTGGACTTCTCTATAACCTAGACTTAGTAGTATTTACAGCACATAACTGTGTCAACCTCATATAGCAGTTATTTCCCTTGGTTAAACAGCTCTACTTTGGCTTCAATGCAGATAGAAAACAATAAGAATGGATGTGAGACATCCAAGGTGCTGCAGAGATTATGTGCTTCAAACAAGATGACTATTCTGGGAACTCTCTCACACTGGTGATTTACTACATCAATATGTGAGAGTTAATAATTGTATCTCTAATGAGACTTTGACAATCTGTTACTTTGAAATCTTCATCTACAAGCTTTAATTATCACATGGGCATACTCAGTTTTTTTACAACAAGACCTTGCTAAACAGCTTCAATTTCCTATGAATTATTGACATTTCATATCCAGACTCTTGCTCCCTGGTGCATTTCAACCATAGCTGCTTAAGACTTATCATTAAGTTCTGAGAAGTCTGAGAGCGAACAAAACACAATGATGTATTTTAAAAACGGTTGTGTGTTTTTTTAACTTTTATGTATTCCTTTAATATTATAATTGCCATTACACAAATAATACAAAATGCTGATGAGAAGTAAACAGAAATCAGTCCTGTATATGGCAGTTCAACAAGACCAACCAAGGGGAATAACTGCTATGATATTGTTGACAGTTTTGATCTGTCAACAAGACTTGCACTTGAAGAGTTACCTCCCTGTATATCACATAGTTTTAAACTTTTAACTCATTTACACCAGATTCCCAGCACAGATAATGGCACGCTAACCCAACTCCTCCCTTCCAAGTCCTAGAGTCACCAGTCTGTGTTTTTCAGATAAAATAAATCAGAATATGCTAATTTATAACACTCATTTATTTTGTTAGTTTAGTTATTGTTTTAAATCATCTGGGCTAATATGTTTACTTTTAATACTGTCAAAAAATAAATCTTGTACAAGTTTTGAATTTTTGTTATTTGTTATCAACCAGAGCAATGGAGGACTGAGCTGAATTGGTGTTTGTTACTTATATCGGTGTAATAATACTTAAGACGTCTTTACACTTCCACCTTTACAGCAACAATAGGAATCTCGATTGTGGAGAGAGATTTACAAATGATTGCATATAGACAAATATTGAGAAAAGACTCATTTACCCAAACATTTTCCATGAAACACAGATCGACAATCTAGAAACTTGACGGGGCAAAATAAACATAATATGTGGCATTCCAATAGGTCATGATGTTTTGCATGCCATTTAGACATTTATTTTGGTCCTCTGTGTAAAACAAATTCGAAATTACTGTCTCGAAAGATACAATCTTCTAAGAAGAATTTAAAGGACTGACTTTTATTCAACTCCTTTGGTAATTGTTAACTGTGCATCAATTCTCCTTCGCAATTGTGTTTAGAAAAATTACAGGATAAAACATATCCTCTACATGAAGACAATTGTCCCTTTGTTTTTTGGTTTATCCACGAATTATTGACATTTTATATCCAGACTCTTGCTCCCTGCTGCATTTCAACCGTGTTAAATGTACAATAAATAACAAACACTATACAGGATACATCTTAAAAATAAATATAAAAACATCATTTTTTTTTTTTGCTACATGACACTTATTTGTCTGATATATAAAATCCGAACACAAAAATGTATGTTTTTCTTTTTCACAAATTCTACTTTGCTTTCCTAATCCGTATGTCCTTCCAAATGCATTCCAACACCCTGATGCACACATGCACAGTACATGCACCATTCTTGTTACGTCAGCACACCCTCAAACCCTTTCCACCATCACATCATCAGCAACATTGTCTTCTATGTGCTCTATAACATCATCAGTGACATCATCTGTTACATCATTAGTAACATCACTCGTAATCTCACTAACATCACCATTTCTACTTGGAGAATTTGATTTGCTGTTATTTTCCACAACATAAATTTCAACAGCCTCATTTGCAGCTTGCTTCTGTTATTTCATGACAGCACGTTTTTCTGCCAGTAACTTTTTGTGGTTGTCCTCCTGCTGCTTGGCAGCCTATCGGGCCTTTTGTGATCGTTCAGGGGATGAATCAGGTGTGTCCGTGACCATGCGACCTGCCTTTCGTCGTGTACCTGAGGTATAATACATATAACTCATATTAGGTTAATGGCATGAAATTTACAGACATAGATAGACATGTACCAAAGTATACTACAGTATATCTGGCAACAAACAACAGGTTGATAGTGATTTCAAAGAGTTTATATCAACCAGAGACTAAGGAAGTAATATCACAATATATGAAAGAATGTATTATCACTGACTTTTCATCAAAATGTGGTATAAATGTTTACCTGGCATGTGTAATTAGTGCTGGTTGGGATGCAAGTTTACCTGGCATGTGTAATAGGGTGTTGGTTGGTATGTAAATGTACCTGGCATGTGTAATGGGTTGCTGGTTAGTTTGTAAGTTTACCTGGCATGTATGATCGGGTGCTGGTTGGTATGTAAGTACCTGAAATGTGTAATGGGGTGCTGGTTGGTATGTATGTTAACCTGGCATGTGTGATGGGGTGCTGGTTGGTATGTAAGTACCAGGCATGTGTGATGGGGTGCTGGTTGGTATGTAAGTACCTGGCATGTGTGATGGGGTGCTGGTTGGTATGTATGTTAACCTGGCATGTGTGATGGGGTGCTGGTTGGTATGTAAGTACCTGGCATGTGTGATGGGGTTCTGGTTGGTATGTAAGTACCAGGCATGTGTGATGGGGTGCTGGTTGGTATGTAAGTATCTGGCATGTGTCATGGGGCTGGTTGGTATGTAAGTACCTAGCATGTGTTACGGGGCTGGTTGGTATGTAAGTACCTACCACGTGTGATGGGGTGCTGGTTGGTATGTAAATACCCAGCATGTGTTACGGGGGCTGGTTGGTATATAAGTACCTACCACGTGTAATGGGGTGCTGGTTGGTATGTAAGTACCTAGCATGTGTTACGGGGGCTGGTTGATATGTTAGTACCTAGCATGTCTTACGGGGGCTGGTTGGTATGTAAGTACTTACCACGTGTAATGGGGCGCTGGTTGGTATGTAAGTACCTAACATGTGTAGCGAGGGCTGGTTGGTATGTTAGTACCTACCACGTGTGATGGGGGCTTGTTGGTATGTAAGTACCAAGCATGTGTTACGGGGGCTGGTTGGTATGTAAGTACCTGGCATGTGTGATGGGGTGCTGGTTAGTATGAACATTTACCTAGCATGTGTGATGTGGTGCATGGTGGTGTGTTATATTGAAAGTTTACCTGGCGTGTGTGATGGGGTCCTTGCATTGCTAATGTTCATCAAACCGCCGGACTTTGGACTTGACCGAGAACTGGCTGAGCTGCAACGAGATTGAAATATACAAAATTAATCGTTTGAACCCATCATTACATGATGGAAAAGAGTCATTATAAACATTTTTCAGTCATTTTCTCGACTTTATAATCTTCCAGCCATAGGTGTAATAAATGTACAGTGAAGCCCTTGGTCTTAATTAATAAAAGCTATAAGTTGGGAAACTCATCACTAGAAACTGTCTCATTTAACCAAGTTTACTTCATTCATTTCATACTTTATTCTGAGTTTTATGCTAAAACTAGACGCAAAGTTTATTTGTCATATTGCTACAAACTCAGCAAGAAAAATATACATTTTGTTTCTAACTTATGTGCCTATGCTTCATCAACATCTACTTAGCTGGTTAAGGGTTACAACCCCAACAATACAATGTGTTAACTGTTAACAACATGCGTTTAAACAGACTCAATGATGGCCTTTTTTCTACGTACGTGTGTTTTTATCTCTTTCCAGGCATTTTGGCGAATGAGGTCGATCTCTGTGAACATTTTGTCAACATCGTCTACTTGCAACTTCACCATCTCCCAGAAGCCCTGCAGATCCTCCCACTTAGTTGGCTTATCCTCGTTATCTGGGTGCTGGACGAACACCTGGCGTGATGTCATATTATCCTGAGAAAAGGTCAAACAGTCAGCTAACTATCTTTATATTTAATTGCAACTTTTCAAGAAACCAAGATCTCTTGTACAATGCTCCGCCTATTCCCCAAAGAGGTCTAATCAGCGGCTTAACACATCGATTAAAATTATTATGAATACCAGTTTTAATATATCAGTACATATATCAACACGTACCAGCAACTGTATCGATGCATCTTGTGAGGCCACACATGACGGGTCTTGACACCAAAACCTCCTCTGCTGGGGTAATGTCACTTGAGGCTTGTGGCCCTCCACCCCTCATCTTCTAGTGCTTCCTCTGGCCCTCTGTTTTTCTTTGGCTGTCATAGTTTTAACAGTCATGTTATATTGAAATATCAAATGATCAATTATACAAAACAATTAAAGCACACAAAAAAACTAAGCTTTCGTTTCATAAAACTAAAGAGTTTTGTGTACATTTGAAATATCCATAACATTTATTTCTTGTTTTCATTCTTCATTATTGACTCACTCAAAATTATATTAAATTAAATATGGGTCATGTGTAATAAAAACAATTATTACCAAAATTATATATATACATACAATGTATATTTAACTCATGCGTTGATCAGGCGTTCATGTATACAATTGAAAAGACATTAAACTTACTATAACAATTGTAGATAAAATGACATTGAGTTATAACAAAATATTATTTGGCACATGTCATCATGAACATTTCATGTTCTTAATTAATAAAAGGTCTGTCAGGCTCCTAAAATGAGTATTATTAACACTTCTGTTTTCAGCTGATGCTACTGTTAAAAAAGAGTTATAGCAAATATTAAATCTCAGCGTTTTATTAAAATACTTCTTTGCTTTTTCGGGATTTCTCAGAAGCGTCTAATACGTGCCTCCAAGAGAAAAATGTTGTAAATACCAATTTCCGGTTGGACTCCGAAAAGCACACATCAGAGGGCACCTGTTGGTCCCAAACCAGTAGTGTAAGTGCAATGTTCACTTTCAGATAACATGATGGAATGCTTTCGTTAAAAAATGGGCTCGAACTAGGACGGTCATATCCAATTTCAGAGGTCAGACAAAAGACTACCAAAAATCGAAACATCAGATTGGACATCAGCACAAATACTTATCAGCAGAAAGATGACACTGTAAATTTGTTGTGTAGAAAGTCCTCGGTACCGTTGATACATGAATGCTTAAATACGCATTCTGGTATAATTGGGTTTTCAAAGTTAGATGCTTATTCCGCTTATTGGAGGTTAAGATTATAAAAGAAGATTGCAGGAAGACAGCATTTCATACGAAGTAGGGTTTATAAAGATTGCCAAAATAGGTTTTGGCCTTTGCAATGCTTTAGCTACTTTTGCAAGACTAATGAACTTGGTTCTACAAGGGCTGAACCGGAAAATCGCGTAAGTCTTCCTATACAATATTTTAGTAATGGAAAAAGTTTTGAAGACCATTTTGCTTACCTAAGTGAAATGTCTAGCCGTTTTAAGGGGTATCAGCTCAAACTTAAACCATAGAAATTTGTCTTGTTCCAGAAAAAAAAATCCTAGAACGACAGGTCAGCTCTAGTAAATCATTAAAACACTAGCAACGCCCAGTGGAGATACTAACATGGTTCAATATTTGCCTGAATCTAAGAATTACAAACATGTAGAGATATGTATGGGATTAGCTATCACAAAGCATTTGTAAAGGGATTTTCCAAGGACTTAACCTCTATATAAGGGTAATAGCGAAATCGTTATTTTATTGAAAAGAACAGCAACAATCATCTTTCAAATTTCTTATGGAAAGTTTGCTTTGACATAGGAGCAGAGACGATACTGTGTAACCCGTAAAATTGCTAGCAATAGTTAGATTCACAGGACAGATTGTCTTCTAGGTGTACCGTTTGTGATAAGAACTGATCCTTCGAGCCTGACATGGTTGTTACAGATGAGAGAACCCCAGGGGCAGCTCGCAACATGGATTGAGGAGTATTTGTTGTCACGACTTCAGTAGAGTAAATTTCAGTATAACGACCTTTTCCCCACTTTCTTATTTATCTATATATTTGAAACATTTATCAATCGATATTTTAACTGTCAACACCTTCAGTGTATCGGACTATATCCTGATTCCCAGTTGCAATTTTACACCTGTTTTCAGCCAATCGTGACTCGAAGTTGTTTCAAGGTTTGCGAGGTGTGAATTTTATTAAGTGTTTAAGCGACTACACATGAATAAAGTTTGCTCAGTCAACTCTATAATGACTTATGTAACCTCTTTATTAGCGCAGCTCAATATTGATGGGCTTGAATGAATTAAGATCTACCTTAATTACGAGTGAATTATTTCACACGATAACAGTTAATTACTGCTTGGTAATTCTAAGTTTTACATCACTTCCTACATGGCTCCCGAAAATTCTAATATGACGCGTGACTTTGCGGCGCTCGAGAAATCCCGGTAACAAATCCGGGGTAATATCTGGATCGAGCGTTTGTAAAGGCGCGAAGAGGAAATTGTCCGTAAAAGCTACAGGGAAAATATTAAGGCAGTTGAGCAAGGAAACAAAACAGATTGCTGAGTTTGGTGTGTCATCAAATACAGTTTGAAAATGGCTGAAAAAAAGATGACATCAAGGCAAAGTTTCTGTTGAGAACTATCGAGCCAGAGAAAAAAAAAGAGCTCGAACAGCTAAATTTCCGGAAATATAATCCGCTTTGATTGCATGGGTTAAGAATGCAAAGAGGCAGAATGCCACGATGGATGGGAAACCCTTCGTAGTAAGGCATCAGCAGCTTAGTATCTTCTTAGTTTCAAGACTCAGTGGGATGGCTAGAGCGGTTCTGTCCGTTCCATGGCGGTAACCGCTAATATTTTCTTCTTAGTGTGTTATGTCTCGTCTCTGTTATTTTGTCACATTTACCCTGTTTGCTTTTGACTAGAGGTAGTTTAGATTTAAATATCTGTGTGGTTATTTTGATATGAACTTTTCTTATTTACCTATGGCATAACTTTAAAGAAAAGTCAGCGGAGAATCAAAATCAGTTGATCAGACCAGTGATAGTTCTGAGAAATGGCAACATCGGTTGACGGTTATATTGTTGACATACACCCGACGACATATTCATTGCCGACGAAAGTGCTATTTTCTATAGGGCAATGCCAGACAAGGCGTAGAATTTAAGGCTATCTCTTGTCATGGTGGCACAGTGACCACGGCACTCTCTATCTGCTCTGATGTGTGCAAACGTGTCAGGAACACAGTCGCTTCTGCTCATTGTTATAGGTAAAATCACTTAGCCAAAGTGCTTTAAAATGTCAAAATCATTCAAACGCCATACAAGGCAAACATGTAGGTTTTGATGACATCACATCTAATCACAGAGTGGACCAGTTATCTTGATGACAAAAAAGGAAAGAAAGGACAGAAAGATCGCAGTTGTTAAAAAATTGTAGCTGTTGACTCTGTGACAGATCTTTCGATTAACGGCGTGGACGCTTTGCGTTTGTTGCGTAAGGCATGGGGCGACGTTTCAAGCACAACAAACAAATGCCATTTGCTGCCGTCATGCCGGATTTGAGACCACGTCTGATTTGCATGCTGCAGAAAGTGATAATGAGGCTTTCAAAATCTTAGCGATTTTGGAAAGATGGTGAAATTTACCTAGGAGTTTACTACACATGTGACAAGTCCCGAGCCAAAGTAGTAACGTTTCGGTGATTAAATCCAACTCAATTCTAACGAGCCACACGTAGAGTTTTTTGATAAGGATTTGAGAAAAGCCCCAAAAGAAGACGTTTTTGGAATGGTTATGAAGGCAAACTGAACTATCCGAAAAGGAACTCTTCATTGCAAGTTCAGCCGTTAAATTCTATTGAATAGGTAAATAACTATTTTTGTTCGTCTGATTTGCATGCTGCAGAAAGTGATAATGAGGCTTTCAAAATCTTAGCGATTTTGGAAAGATGGTGAAATTTACCTAGGAGTTTACTACACATGTTACAAGTCCCGAGCCAAAGTAGTAACGTTTCGGTGATTAAATCCAACTCAATTCTAACGAGCCACACATAGAGTTTTTTTATAAGGATTTGAGAAAAGCCCCAAAAGAAGACGTTTTTGGAATTGTTATGAACGCAAACTGAACTATCCGAAAAGGAACTCTTCATTGCTAGTTCAACCATTAAATTCTATTGGATAGCTAAATAACTATTTTTTGTTAATACATGATGATATATTTAAAAGGAAGGATTAAATGGATGATGTAAGGCAGATAGTGCCTTGAAATTGCTGTCAGAAGCAACAGAACTTTGTTATAGCAAACCTTTAGCAGGACATCAGTGTGTTGAACAAAACTAAAAGGAAAAGAAATAAAAACAGGTATAATATGAACTCAGACCATTTATTCATATAATTCGATTAGGCATTTGTGACCTGAACAAGAAGAACTGCCGATAATTTGTCCGCAATAGGCATTATTATATAATAAAGGCAAACAAACATAATAAATGTAGATAAAAGGGTAATGTAAAGTTCAAATATTTTCTAAATGTATATTAAATTTGCGTGAGTCCTTATGTTTTCCCCTTACTGTCACTTCTTTTAATATGCTTGTGGGAAATATACACGACAAAAAGTGACGATTGACCTTATATTAAATAATGATCTTCAGCTCGTGTCCAGTGGCTCTTCGTATTGGCGTTCTTAAACATATGATGATAGAACAACTAAAAATTCTGGCACTCTTTCGAATTCTAACGTGATCCTTAAAGTCAAGAAATATTTGGTCTGCTGTTTTCTGCCATTCATAAATCCTTATTTCAGATGATATAGCAATCATCCCTTGTTCGGTGCTTTCTGGCAATTTAGAAGCTGCAAATACACATAAATAGTTGAAGAATTGTACTACGTGCAAAAACCACGAACAATTGTAACTCTTGTTCATTTTACCGCAACCACCAATGAAATAGTACCATTTTAGCTCTTTGTGCTAAAACTCATCTTAGGCAAAGTTTTGAATTTTACATTAACTTCAAGAAACAAATGCATTAAAATTCAAGTAGGCAGAAGTGTCACCATAACATCAAACAGTTTGTAAGATCAACAGTAATCTTGGGCGATTCATTTATTTTAAGTGGATTATTCTTCTAATGCAGATGTTCAGAAGCAATCAATACAATCAAAGCTCCTTAACTCGATTTCGAGGGGACCGCCATTAATCGACGTATGTGGGTACGACTTATGAAATGTACATATTTTGCTGTTTTCTACATGTGGTTAGAAATGACCTCGGGTAATTGCTAAGTATATTTTAACTAAAATCTTTTTATATTCATCATTTAGTTATTTAACTTTGAGGAACGTATATGTTAGTAATTGTGGCATATTACACTTATATTTTGAATAAAAAACAATAAACAAAGAAAACGATGAAAAAGCATATATTTTGCAAATACTTTTGCAAAAATGTATAAGGTGACCAGTAAAACAGGAAGCGTCACGAAACTTACGTGAAATGTGTGTTGATAAGTTTATATGTCCACGCAATAAGCAAGGAAGTATTCGACTGACTACAAGACTGATCGGTGGGGTTTATAAATGTAAACCCTAGTCGACACTTATCACTCAAGATCAATAGGTTTTCTGTTCCTAGTAATGAATAGTCCAGAAAATCTAAAAACATCATTCACAACTTACTAGAAATCTTCCCATGCATTTGAAAAACAAACACTCTCTTAAAACTGCCAAGTATATTGAAACCGGACTGTCAAAAGTAAACTAAAAAATCGTCGCTTTGAGAAATCAAATTATAAATCTTTGGAAGTCAGTGATCAAAATCTTGGTCAAAAGCTAAGTAATGTCTACTTAAACCGGCTTAAGTTGTGTTAACTTATGTTGAGTAGCGAAAATAATTGCATAAAATGAGCTAAGATTTGTTTGACCAAAATCGTAACCAGGTCGGGATAATTTGTTAATTTGATTTGCCATCCGGAAGCTCTTTGCACATTTACAATGTCTAATTCACTTGCCGACTGACCGTTCCAAGGCGGTAACTGATGGTTTTTCTTTTTGTGTGTTATGTCTCGTCTCTGTGTTTTTTGTCACATTTACATTTACCTTGTCTGCCTTGGTCTGCAGGTAGATAAAATTTAAATATCTGTGAACATTTTGATAGGACCTTTTCTTATTTACCTATTAGCAAAAGGAATCAATTACTGTTGGCAATTGTTGCCACTCCGGAAAATGGCGTCTATTATGGACCAACTCTGAGTTTGAGAAAACTAATGCAGCAGGCAGAAGTAGGAATTCATAGCTAATTTTTATTAGGATGAGAGCAAGAGCAAAGCTGTAAATAGTGGTTGTTAAGAAAAATTTCGAAAAAATACTTAGCTGTGATTATGACATTGAAGAGATTGCTGTCGAAATAGTGCAGTCTTGCATAATGAAAATAAACAAAACACAAATTATATGTTAACGATTTTTTGTTGCTTTTGTATTTTTATTTATTTACTTATTTTTTGTGGTTTTGTTTCTTTTTAATAGTTCTCACGTTTATATGTATCCTTTTCGTAGTCTTTAAAAGAAACCACAAAATAAAATACCATAGTAAAAATGTAACAATAAGTTCTTTTTCTGCAGACAAAAAAATTGATAATTTCATTCTAAAGGTACAATTACTTCTTAAAGCTGTGACGTCACCACATCCACATTTCTAAAACCAATTATAATGATAGAAATTGCCGTTCTCAGCGACCCAATAACAAGTCACAGGACCATTCACATTAAGACCAGGGGAATAACTCTAGACGACTTTAATTTGCACACTTATTCATTGAGTCTTTGCCCCAAGGAACATTAAGAACTATATTCTTGCATTTAATATTAACGAATAAAGAAGATACAAACAATACATTGACTAATAAATATAAATGATAAACAAAGGCATGCGTACATAAATGGTAAAATGTCGGACAATGGTTTATGTCGATATATTGGTAAGATTTAAAGATAAACGTTATTGTGTCTATTCGCCAGTAAAAGCTATTTATCAAACTATCTGAAAACTGTAAAATAAGCGATCTGATCATAAAATGAAGGGTTAAGGTGATTCACCCTGAGACTTTCTGACGGCTTTCTTTGGGACAATCAGCGTAATAACATATTTTTTAAAGATGAACCTTTTATCTGTCAGTTTCTGCATTGACAGTAGACCTATATCAATACGATTTTCGAACATATAACAGTAATTGCTATGAAAATATTCACAGTATGTGCAAATGATGATCACATTTGTAACTTAATTGTCGAATTAAGGAAACAGAACAGTTTGAAATAAATCCAATAACGATGCAAGTTTAAAGAAATGGAGTAATTGAAACAAAATGATTTACACAGTAAAACAATAATAGGTACATACTGCAAAGTTATGAAAGTTTAAGCAGAAGTATTCATCTCAAAGTTCTCTTATATTGACTCAAAATGTTAAGTCCTTAATTTTATATATGATAGAATTGTTTGTAACATTTGTATATTAGACATGTTTACTATTTCAAACTGGTATATTAAGCACAAACAGGATTTCTCTTTATAATTATAAAACATAGCATGACTTAGAGTGTTTGCACTTCCAACATCACCCTTTAATCTTTATTTCCTCCATAAAATTACAATGTTAATGTAAAATGATTATAATGATAAGGATGATGATTTCTTAATTCTTTAGTCTTGAACAATCATCATCATCATCATCATCATCATGACCACCACCACCAACAACACCAACTTTATCAGCAGCAGCTGCTGCTGCAGTATCATTATCATCAGCAGCATCATTATTATCCCCATCATAATTATCATCATCATCATTAACATCATCATACCATCGTCTCAACAAAGCAATTTTTCGACATTACAATCATCAAATTAATCAACTTGTCCGCCTTTTATCATTATCGCCACCGTCGTCGTCGTCAACGTCATCGCCAGCATCATCAGCAACATTAGTAATATAATAGCGGTAGGCGCTAGAGCTAACCGCCGTTATTGGAGGTCGAATTAATGCTGTACACTTTTTGTCAAGGCATTGCTGATAAGAACACCGGTATATGTATGGCACATGATACAGTCTATGTATTCACCGCCTTAGATATTTCCTGTTCAGTCCAGCATTCGTAGGATTACAAGTAAAATTTTTTTGTCTCAAGAATGTTTGTAATTTATTAGTTAAAAGTTGTTTTAAATTGCCTATATATCGCTGAAAGGTTGCATCGTTGTTTACTTTTATTGATACTAACTTGATTTGCGTTGATGGTTTAAATTGAGCGAGATATTGAATTGATACGTTGTTTGCATACACGAGGTTTTGTTGATGGCTGTTAAATGTTTTGTAATATTGAGCGTCTGTTTCTTTTTTTATTCGAATTAAATCGAGGTGAAGTATTTATTTATTTTTCTGTCGATGCAACGGTAATGTGTTTTTTTAATTGGGAATTTTGTTTTTGCTTTTATCTATTTCCTTTAGGCAAAGTTTTCATGTAGCTTTGATTCGGTCGAATTGTATGTTTGACGTTAAATAACTTGTTCTGTAGAATAATTCGTTTTGTTGTTGTGATAAACTATGCCGATACCTAAACAAGGCCGTCGGGAGCCATTTGAAGCCAAATGTGCACCGATAATCAGGAGAAAGTCGGTTTCATAAGTTAGAGTGGAGAGTAAGTAGGTGTTGGGAGGCGATCCGTCTGTGCCGGCGGTCTTGATTCTGCTATATTCGTCCGAATGTAATGCTTTTGATTTTGACTAACCGGCAGTTTTAGCTAGGTACATACTGATATAAGTTTAGTATTTAAGCCTATTCTGTAGATATTTTTAAACCTATTGTGGCATACAGTCTCGTAATATATGAGCATACAGTTTTAGCCTTGTTAGGCATGCATTTTCAGACTATTTCAGTATAAATTGTTAGCCTAAAAGGACATACAGTTATAAACTGAGCATACATGATGCAGGCTTCGCCAAGTTGGGTATACATTTTTCAGATTATTTTAATATACTCATTATGCCTATTTTGCAGTTTCAGCAATATCGAGTTTCCTTTTAGGTTTTCTCTCCGTGCATTTGTATAGAACAAATGAAAGTTAAAAGTACATGGCAAACATACCATGGCAGTTAGTAGCCGACCGGGACCTGGCTGGAGGCATTGTTAGAAGCAGATTTAATTAAGGGTAGCTGCTTATTCATTACTGAAGAGACTGGGAAGTTGTATTTACAAGCACTGAATGCCAATTTCACATTGGATTTGGGAGTCCCTCTAGTCAGTGTGGAAGATCTGTCTAGCCTTTGATGCTTCTATCCAAATACAGTGGATGCTGCTTTATTAGATGCAGTTTTAACATTGCCTTGGTTTTGAGAGTAACCTTTCTAATTTAGAAAACAAAAACTCTGTCTGCTTAGTGCCTTAATTGACATATCTTACAGATTTATAGCTCATTTATCACATCCAGTAAGTGGTAATGATAATGATGAGATAAGTGATAAGTGAACTAAACTCTGACATAGTTTGGATTCAGTGGTTGGTAAGATTTTTAACCAAGGTAGAGGTACCTACTTGGCAAACAGAAATATTTAATCTGCTTTTATATAAATAATTAGTTGACCTTAGTTTGATGGGAATTTAGGATGAAGATTTCTCGACAAATATAGATGAACTTTTGCCTCTAGATTGTTACATTTATTGTTATTCGAGATGTTCCAACATTTCTGCACTAGTTTGTTCACATCTGGACAATTAACAAAAGATCAGTATTTAGATGACTTTTAATTCTGGAGGAACTAAGAATATGCAGGTCTGCAAATTTTATGATGACACACTTACTAGGGTCAGTGTTTGGCTCGCTGCTACCCTTTAGCAGCGAATTCGGTTCGGTTGGTTCATTCAGATATTGATATTTTAAGTCTATGTGGTAGATCCTGTTTAAAGGTTAGTAAAAAGAGATTCATGTGGCTAAATTGGGAAACTTGCACTTTGCAGTAAAGCTATCTGAGCCAAACAGGCCTTTCTATGTAGATTTTATGAGGCGACAGTGGGTATTTAAAGATCACATCATAGGATACGGTTATCGGGTGACATTAAGCAAGACATGTTATTGTTCGCAAAATCTTTAAAGAAATTTAATTTGTTTACTTTTATTCTGGATGGGAATTGGTCTAATAACGAAAATCAAGCAAGTTAAGACTTTAATTAGTCAGCTGGTTTGATTTGCGGCTACTTGCTTGGTAAGGAGTGGGCATATTTTCAATAGCCAGATACTTTGGTTTGGCAACAAGGTTTTGAGGTTTGCATATTTCAAGAAACTTGGAGGGCTTTAAGCGTTTTGTGGGACTGAACAGTTTACGTTAAGGATACACATGAGTTTGGTCGCACTAAATTAGTTGAAAACAAAAATTTAGGCCAGATTCAGTGTTTGACATTCATATGTTTAAAAGCATTTTAGGGAGCTTTGTGATGCTTTAATGATAATTATGAAATGTTTCTTTTTGAAAAAGCAAGTTAGAGGTTATAATGCCTAATCCTTTCTTTTAAAAATTGTAACAATAGGGATCAGGTGTCGGGGTCATGGTCATCCTTTATAGCCTAGTCTCGTCTGGGTGGCATTTTTGTTTATTCCTCTATGTGGATAATGATTTGGGCCAAATCTCCATTCAGAGAATGAAGTTTTTGGTTTGATGCCATTTTGTTGTTTATACATAGTAATTTTAAGTCATTTGGTCAGAGAGTTTGCCTAGCAACAGTTAGTAATATTCCAACAATTGTACTGTAATTAAGTCTGGCTTAGTTGCTTCAGCAACTAAGCAGCACACAAGATTGTGCTTGGGGTGGGGGAGTTTATATTAAGCAAATTGACCATTGACCTGCAAGAGTGTATTCCAGATGTGAACAAGAATGATGGCAAACATCTAACATTGTTAGCTAATTCCATCTTAAATCAGAAGGCATCTCATAAAGGCAATAGGGTGTGTGGGGGGGGGGGTCAGTAAACAAGACCAAGTGTAATTAAAATATTTAGGTGAATACTAAAAATGTATTCATTGTTCTTCAATGATAGGAAAAGAGCGCAACATGTGGTTCTTGTCTATGTCCGGCCATTCGTATGTAGATCCTAATCCGGTATTCTGTTGAGTTGTGCTGTTCCGAAAGCGATAACTGTCTGTTTCCTATTTTTGGTTTGGCGGTGGCACTGCCCAAGATTGGGCATTGCCATTTGGCAGACAGCACAGTCCGAACAGAAAAGTAATTCTTATCAATTTAGGTAATAACCAGTTTAACAACAAGAATTTAGTATGTTTGTATTTGCGCATCTGTCAAAGCTGGGATTTCTTCATTGAGCAGCCTTGCACGATTTTTGTTTCCTAGGATCATCCATGGTTGCAGATGGCGGATTTTCTATTGACATTTGCAACTTATTTCTTTGTAAATGGAAAGCCTGTTAAATTCTACAGGTGCCACCCTATGGGGCAGGAATTTCAGCCTGTTGGGGCACAAATATTTGAGCCTATTGGAGCATACAGTTTCAGCCTATTTGGGCATGCAATTCAGACTATTTGAGAATACAGTCTTAGCCTAGTTGGGCCTGCATTTTCAGACTATTTGAGCATACGGTCTTAGCCTAGTTGGGCATACTGTTTCAGCCTAGTTGGGCATATAGTTGTAGCCTAGTTAGGCATACAGTTTCAGCCTAGTTGGGCATGCAGTTCCAGCCTATTGGGGCATAGTGAAGCGTACAGTTTCAGCCTAGTTGGCCAGCCTAGTTGGGCATACGTTTGAATGTTGGGGTCTATATTACGGATGGCTGTCTTCGGTCGCCCTTAACGACTATTTGTCCGGTGTACCTGCTTTGACAGTGACTAAGCATGACGGGGACGGGAATCATGCCCATAAACTACCATTACCAAAGTGACTTGAAAGCTGTATTGTGTTTTACAAGTAAAGATGTAAATAAATGATTATTTTTGTTAATAATTTGCCTTGTATTATATGAGCTGTCTGTTCGGTGACGCGACATGGGTGAAAGGATGTTATTTCTGCTATTGTTTCTCTTAAAAGGAAAGACTATTGTTTTATTAAAGATGTAAGAGTATAGTCTGTTCACCCGTCGTCGTTCTTTCAGATTAGAATAATAACACTTAATAATAATGAATTATAACTTTGGTTGTTTATAACTTTAACAAAAACAAAAACAAACCATAGGCACAAATATTAAGTTTAACAATTTCTTATGAAAATAATTATTTTGAATACTTAAACACAATACAATTCAAACTTTAATTATTGTCGTTTTGATGTATTTGTATCTTTTATTTGTAACAAAAATGTTACCGGACCTGGTAGCACAATCGGTAGAGCGTCGGTTCCAGGTACGGGAGGCCCCGGGCTCGATCCCGGGCCGCGACAATGGTAGTGGTATAGCTCCCTTGCTAACGCTAAAGCAAATATAAGGGAATTTCCGCGACTGGTTGGCCCGGTGTCAGGATAATGTGACTGGGTATGGTATCATGTCAGGTGTTCACGGCATGCAATACACTTTGAAGGCAGCACTATATCTGCTTCAAGTGGACACCGTCTCCAGATAACTAAAATACTGTTGGTGGGACGATAAACCCAATAAACAAACAAACAAATAATGTTATCATTCTTATTCTGTTAGAACGAGGCAATATAGCGGTGGATAGCGACGGCGAAAACAACTGCATGGCAATGGGTAAGTGTATCACAAACAAGTAATTAATCAGGTGTAACTGATCAATTTGCTACTTCGTTTGGCAGGAAAGATAAATATTGCACAAAAAAAAACAATTAACGTTGGGAGAAGGAACATTGTTGCAATACATATACATAGCGCTGCTTCAATCCTCAATCTTGAAAACATATTTTCATTCGATTGTCCATCCGGTAACCCAAATGTCCATAGTCCACACAAGTAGTATTGCAGTGTACACACAATATTTGAAAAGTCATTGATTTAAAAGCTATCTTTAAAATTTAAATCTACTCCTACCGGCATTGAAATCAATGTTTCTTTTCGTGTTGATTGAAATCTAGTAGGTCCTTTTAATATAGGACGCACAAGTAGGCATAAAGTGACCATTTATATTTCATGCGAAAATTTTTAATTTGGTATATCACTGTCCCAAATATACTCATTCTTTCGGCTTCAAGCAATGACACTTTACTGCATAATGTGTCATTTGCTCAAAGGGTGTCGTCGAGGAGAAGTGTAGTTATCAGTGTTGCAATTATTTTGTACACATGAACTCTATATGACGAAATCCCCAAAAATGCACAAGAAAAGCATTGAGGCGAAGCATCAAAGGACGACGCAAGAATAAAAATTAATATTTATTAGAAATTTAGAGATGACTTATTTAAAATTTTAAGTAAACATTAAAATCACAAGAATAATTTACATTTGGTATATAAGGCTGCTTATATGTACAATCCTGAAAAAGGGACAAACATGTATTTATTGACAAGTATAACCGTCAGATGTACATTAATGTTTAGAAATTTAACAAGTAAAAATACCTCGTTTGCGTGGTAGTTACAAAGAGTAAATACAAATAAATATAACAAGAACACCATTTACCGGATAAGGACCCGTATGTTGAGAACGTGTAAATCGCGGAACTTCCGAAATTCGGAACACCTCGCCTATTTTCACTCGCCTATTCTCTAGCGAGAACCAGAATCGCCGAGGAGATCCGCTCGCAAGTGCATTTTTATAGTGTCGCCAATAACTGATCAATGATCCTAATCAATAATAATAAAAATAATTAACGTTTGTTATTGATCAATATATTTGTCTGTGTTAATGTTTAGTTTGTTATATTTGTTGTAAAAACAAAGAAAATAAAAGACATATTTTTTTACTGCGACAGGATTCGATCTCTGGAGAGCGTTAACATCAGAACAAGTCCATAACCACTACGCTATTCCACGAGTGTCATCTGTAAAATTGATATTTTGTAAACCGTGCCACTACAGACGCTATTGATCTATTTTTAGAAATAGAGGTAATAGTAAATTTTAAACAAATAACAAATAGTTTTCATAAGATTTATAAACATATTAATACAAAGAACAACTTTACGTATAATAATACTGTATATTTAAAAAGAACGTCATTTGCCGAAATAGGATCCGTACATTCGGAATGTGTAAATCGCGAAACTCGGAACGCCATGTCCATTTTCCGTCGATCTTTCTCTAGCTAAAACAAGAATGTCCGAGGACATCCGCTCGTATGTGCAAATTTTTTCAGCATTCTATATAAAGGCGGCGCGCTCCAGCGTGTCGCCAATAAGCGCGCCAGACCAACTTTTTCTTTTACCTAAATTTTTACATTCAACGGCTTAGAAATGTCATGCTTGTTCTTGTTTTGTTGTTTTCTTTTGCTAGACACTTTACTGTTTTAACATTGCAAGCTATCATCATTGGTCCATGCCTAAAGTATTCTTCCGATCAGCAAAAATGTACATGTATTCGCGTAGCTATTGTTTAATTGATGTCGTTGTTTGGGTGAATCATGTTACAGGGGCAGAAACACTGAGCGATGTTTATCAATGTGAGGAAGTTTAAATGCGTGTCAAAATTCAAAGTCCACAACATACCAATATTTACTCGATGTACTTTGTTTCGACTGTTTAGTTTTGTACGCTATGTTTCTCTGGATTGCGATCGGTCTTTCCTCCATCATGGTGCCAGCAGGTATGACTTACAAATAATAATTATTATTCTAATACAAATGT
Organism: Sinonovacula constricta; assembly: GCA_007844125.1. Taxonomy (NCBI): domain Eukaryota; kingdom Metazoa; phylum Mollusca; class Bivalvia; order Cardiida; family Solecurtidae; genus Sinonovacula; species Sinonovacula constricta. The sequence continues at coordinate 11,070,087 of CM017560.1, read as the reverse complement.
GTTCATTTTCATTTCAGTATGATCTTAATTATAAATATCTCTTTTCCATTATTTTAAAAGAATCCACAAGGTCGCTTTGGCCTATGTATAAACAAACGCTGCGTTAGTAATGTAAATATGAAACAGTCATGTAAATATAGATGCCCTGTGTTGTTAAAAGAGACAATTTTATTAAAACGCCTCATTTTTACGAGTTACGAGTATAAGTTAATCTACGTTTGCTTAATTGTAAATAAGAAAAATAATTTACTTCTAGATTTCTAATTACGTCGCAACACTTTAAATGAATATCAACATGCCTGAAACAATCGAAATAAACTAAGTAAGAAAAAAAGGTCGGTGTTGAAATATAATACTTAACAAAAAGTACTTACGTTGTTATAGCCATTAAAACGAATTATACGGTTCTATAGTACTGCTGTTTATATAGATTCTACAGTATTGCACCTGTATCTAGCCTTGCTATTTATATACCTATATTCTAATTAAATGCACGTATACCATGAATTGTCATTTTGTCGATTCTATCCTACAGCACATATCTTATGATAAATTATTAAATCGATTGGAAGGTTTTACACATATCTCTAGCATCGTTTTTTTATATTATTTATACCTATTGTATTGTAATACATGTATCTCAAACATTATTTTTATCAATTCTAACGTATTACACATATCGCTAGCATTGCTTTTTATACTACATTATATTTACGATTTAAACATAACCCTAAAATTATTTATATCGATTGTTACGTTTTAAACATATTCCTGTCTTTTTTGTTTTTAAATTGTTTTTATCGAGTCTAACATATTACACATACCCCTATCGTTGGTACGTATGATGCGAATATGTTCATAACGTATTACTTTATATACAGATGTTTCGTGTCATTTTCCCGTCTGACGATATATTTTCCCGTCTTTCTATATATTTTATTTATATCGATTGTTACGTTTTAAACGTATTCTTATCATTGTTTTAAGATTGTTTATATCGATTTTATCATGTTACACGTACCACTATCTTTCATATGTATAAAACGTGTATGATCATAACGTATAACATTTCATACAACTCCGTTATGTCTGTTTTCCCATCTGATGAGTATCTGTATTACTGATGTTTATAAAGTTTCTTAAGTATTACACATCTCCCATGTATTGCTAGTTGTTTAGTTTAAGATATAAGAGGCATTTCTTATATATAACAACGATCCATAGAATTCGCTTTCTACATCATTTCCAAATTATTATAAATAGCCATTGAATTGCTGTCTTAATCGTTTCTAAGGTATACCAGATATTAATAGAATTGCTGTCTATATAGTTTCTAACGTATTACATATATCACTAGAAATACTTTCTTTATAGTTTCTTGTGTATCACACGTAACCAATGACAGCGTAATAATTTATATTGTTTTTTACGTCTATTAAGTAACTGTGTGATGGATTTAAATGTGTTAATTTAAAATGTAATACACGTATTTATTGATTGTTATTTTGGTATTTTAATGTAATAAAAATATCCATTTAATTGTTTTATGTTGTTTCCTTGTTCGACATCGCCAGATTGGTTCCTCGGTGTCGTGGCTAAACCGAGCTTTCACAACACCAAGATCCAGATTATTAATAGACAGTTCCTGATACCAGCAATACCTGGACATAACATCACCGTCGTGTGTGGAGCTAATATCAGTCAACAACATTTTTCAACTCTTATCATTAAGGATGAAGTTAACAATAAAGCAGCTGATAATAACATTGGTAAAAGAAAGAACCTATTAGCAAATATCTCTTTAGATGGCAAGTATGTCTCTCATAACAAAACATTGGCAGTAGATTGTACTTTAAAAGTTTATACTGAATATGAAGACAAAATCTTTGGAATAGTAACAACGTCCTGTAAGTATATTTTTCGTTATTTGTTTGTTGAAACGTAAACATGCGCTTTAAACGTTGTCCTATATACTAGATTTTTTTGTTTTTGGCAAAAATTATCTTTCGACTAGAGTTTTGTTCGATAGAGATATTTAACTTTTTTTAAGATGCATTCTATTGCAATTGTTTGAGGCTTTAATAGTTTGAATCTGGTTTAGGCTATGTTCGGTAATAATAGTGAAAATAATAGTTCCGTTGACCTATCGTACAATGTTTGTTTTACAAGGCATTACAAATTTGGAACGATAATATTGTTCCTTAAAGTAATGATATTTTTCTGTTCAAATTGTATGCTGTGATTCTTCTTCATTCAATATTGCAATCTCGTGGAATTTTATGGATTGTACAAAATAATTTGACTCAAAAACCATGCAAGTATAGCTAAGATCAACATGATCAAAAGGAAAAGCTCCCGATCAGTTCAAGGTGAAAAGCACACACCATATGAGAACCTTAAGAGACTCAAACTGACAACTTAAATAGAAGATCAAATTATGGAGCTAACACTCTACTGATCTGACTACTGCACAAATTATGCATATAACAGTTACATGATTTGGCCACTAAAGACAGTTGTGCGGATAACAGATTCATGATTTGGGCATTGAACAAAGCTATGAATATGACAGGTACATGATTTGGACACCGAAAAAAGTTATGCATTAAACAGGTTCATGACTAACATTTTGAATCTTGTAAAAATAGAGTTCGCAATATCTAAGGAAGTGTTTCTGAAAGTTCTAAGAACAATGTTTAATAGCAAAGAGTAAATATGTTTGTCGGGGAATAAAAATTACATTGATATGTCGGGATTCGAGCCCGGAATATAAGCACTTATGGACAATAGACTAGCCACTACACAACCATAAGCTTTTGTTGATAGAATCTTGTTTAAAGTATAAATAAATTAACAACGATTTGCATGTCGAATAATTATCTGTTTACCCAGTCCGTATTTGTTATTGTCGGCCCAGGCTCAAATTATGGAATTTTATTGTTTATAAAAAATTGCCTGGCGCTCATAAAATTTCCACGGGTCAAACTAAGTCCATTCGTCATTTTGCGGTACTATTTGTAGCTTTCTGTTGTTATAATGGTATAATGGTGTAATAATGCTACAAGTAGCATTCTAGTTTTATTTCATATGAACAACCTTCCTAAATGCATCTCATTGGTTGTTGGTCGTTTCGGTAGAGCGATGGCTTTGAAGACTGGATATATGTTGTCATCTGCCGGTTTGAGTCTCGTAAAAGTATATATGTATTTATACAAAATAAAACAGCGGGACACTGTTTGAAATAAGTTTATTTTTCTTCTTTACATACGTGAGTGATTTTGTGATTTTTTCATGCTGGTCTAAAGTATGCTAGAATTTATGAGCAACAAAAGAGTAATACAATCTCTGTTAAAATATTTCAACACTTATAGTATTAAGCCAGGAATTGTCATAAAACACAATTAAAACAGAAAGAAAATAATGTGCTTGTATTTGACTGATAAAAATGAGGGTGGATAAAACAAAAAGTTTGGTGTTTATTCTGAAAGTGTTACTGTCTCTGCTATTTATTTTATGCTACAGCTAAAGATCTTTATATCAATTGTGCCTATATTTCTAGCTGAATACGCCTTATAAGTTAGATGCATAAGTTGATTCTGTATTAATCAAACCATTCATTGCCTTCGTAACAGGGTTAAATGAGTTTTCCATAAAGACGGGAGACGCAAATATCCACGAGACTCAGTCAGCAATCGAGGTCACTTGCAGTCTGCCTCAAATGACACCGCCACCGAACATAACCTTATGGTATCAAGATAAAAACTTCGCCACCAGCAACGGCAGTCCTGGCCCTGTAAAATATAAGTTGAATGTGACGAAAGAGGATAACGGCCGGTTGGTCGCCTGTTGTGTCGACATTCCACTAGCCGGTGACACGTGTATCAACAAGACATTAATTGTCTCATGTATGTTAATTAATCCGAATATAAAGTGATAATATTTAAGAATCAAGGGTCGTATACTTAATAGTGGAATCCGACTCTTTGCCTTAAACAAATACATGTAACAATATCTTACACTTTTTTGTAGGAATAATGACATAACCTTTTCATAAACTCATATCTCGTCTAAGTCAAGACGATTCTGAAACTACTTCAATTGATTGAAAATACAAATCTTTTAATAAACTGCTCTAAATGATCGTTTTTTCCAAATCTATCAATAAACACGTTATATGGGGATTTCTGCTATAATAGATTCGAGCTGAGAGGGGGTGGGGGGGTGATCTGAATGATAATAGTGATGTAAGCTCAAAAGGAAGTCAGCTGGTAGTTTCCTTTGTTTAATAAAAGTTAAACTGTGTGTGCATCGTGGCTCTGAAATGAAATACATATTTTTCATGACGAATAGGGTGTGGTGGTTTACTTTTCACATAGATATAAGACAACATAAAACAACATTTAACCGTTTTGTGTAGCAACATTTTATTTAATTCTATGAGAAGCAAAAATTCGGTAAAGACAGTCGAATATCACCTTTAAAAAATATTAGGTTTTTATTTGATTTAAAGAAATTACCTTAAATCTTAAAATGTTACCTTAAATTAAAAAACATTTTAGTTTCATTCATCACATCATTTTTTCTAAGAAATCTTTTTTTTTAATTTTAGAAAATTTCTTAGTTCAAGTAAAAAAAAAATGAAAATACGACCCTTGTGATCAAGTGGTGTATACAATGTTGTTGGGTTTTTTTCGTTTAGTAATATACGTAATTAGTTGGTCCCTTTTGATTTGTCTCTTAGGTTTTTGTAATGTTTCCACCATGTAATAGCTCTCCTAGGCTCATAAGTCCTTAACTCAACCTTTACCTCCTTCATTTCATTTTGTTACCTAACTTTTTTAAAATATCTCGTTATTGAGTTCTGTAACTCGATATACGATCAATTTAAAAGGTGCTTTCCTTCCTTGAGAGATCTTTTTGTGTGACAAAAGAACTAACTATTTAGAGTGTCTTGTTAGTATGATCATTCCTTTAAATTATAGAAACGGCAAAAGATAAATAAAATAGAAGTACATGTGTGTTTGCAATTAACAACATTAGTGTAATAATTAAAACTTAATTAAAGGGATTAAGGTAAAACCTTTTGTACTGTGAAATGTTCATAAATTTGTTGTTGTTGTTTTTTATCAGGAGATCTAGAGTAGGTAAAGTTACAAACTCATTTATTGATACAAGTCATCTGGGTGCCTTGTAATCTATAAAAACCGTTGTAAGCTGCGCCTGTGGTAGAGGGGAAGAGAACTATGAGTTCTCGACCTCTCACTGGGTTTGAGCCCGGCCAGAACTGAGGACTAAATGTGAGAAGTTATTCCATCAGAACAGCGATGCATGCACCGGTGGTTCTACCCAGGGATAAGTCTGGTCGTTTTTCCTGCAACTGGAGTTTGACGTCGCTGGACAATGCTAATTTTCTTAAGCAAGAAATAATCATCGAAATATTCCATCCTATCTATGTGTGAAACTGGGCGCATGTCAGGGATAATCGGGCCATGTATGTAAGCATGCATATTTAAAATTGGATTTTAAAGACAGCATGTATTATGTTATCTAAAAATGGAAATTTCTTTTAATTTCGTATTTGTGACTCAACTACAGACCCCCCTCAAAGCGCTGCTATTATGGTAATGTCGGTTTCCAAAGAGAAGGTTATCGTAAAGTGCATGGCGGAAGAATCTAACCCTGCCAGTAGCATCACGTGGTCGGTGGATGGCGGTAACCGGACACTTCCTTCTAAAATGACTATCAATCGGGGCAGGCATAGTGGACACGTGGCGTCACAGGTGATGTTATACACGCATTGAATCTCATATTTTTCTGATTTTGTTTGTATTTTTGTTAACTGCTATGTTATTGTCTTTCCCATGGTTTGTGCTCAGCTGACCAACTACTTAAAGGCATCGATATTTACATTGCTAGACGTTGTTCTAATGGTTATAATTGTCTCATTGCGATGTGCTTAAACACATATTCTTTCTAGCTTTCGTTATGCCATGCACCTTTAAAAGCTATAGTAGTCGGATCTCCTCGGTATATCGTCATTATTCATGGAGTACACAACACTGAAATACCAGGATGAATATCGCTTAACACATCTTTTGCATTTCTTGGGCATTATTTTAAATTTTTAAGCCGTCAAAATGACTTAGAATGTAATCTAATATAAGGTCCAGTCGTAACATACTAATTCCTGTCAATACTATAGCCGCTTCGAGTGCGAAACCAGCTGATTGATAAAACCTGAAATATTTTATCAATAATAAGTATATATGACAAAGTCCTATGAGCATTGCAATATATACCAAACTCTGAAAAGAGTGTATGTTCTTGCCATTGGTTCTGTGGTAAGCTCATTGCATCATATGTGACTATTTGTTAAACGACCTCTCCTTAATGACATCTTTGAATATATTATACAAATTAAGTGCTGGTGTTATCTCGGGGGCCCCTGAAGACTGCCAAGGCAATGCCTTTAATATTCAGGGGAGAATACTGTTTTAAGCATGCCGCGCGATTGGTGTTGAGCTATGGCATTAATTGGTGGCTACCATGAGAAAAATCATTTAGTTAAAATCGTAAGTGCTTCTTAAGTCCAGCCTACATAATCATATCGACAAATATGTATTCTATGCATGTAGTTAGTATTAACAACTCTCATCTCGTTCATATTGCAGACCCTTGAAGTAACGGATATATACGATAACCTGACAATTACCTGCACTGTCACCAACGACAAGTTCCCGAACCTTATTCTGAGCAAATCGACACAAGTTAACATTGATGGTAAGGAATATATAGCATTATTTGACTGTAACTTCACCATGACGTAATGCTGGCTAGTAGTCACTGCAACCCTTCCGCAATACTTTGATGGACAGTTTCATCAATCAATCAGGTCAGCTGAACGATTAAAGCATATATATATATATATTATATTCGCCGTTTTATACTATAAACAGGTTTTAAGTAGACAAATGGCTGTGCACTGTTACTAAAACAAAGTTTGATCAAGGTGTGTTCTTGAGACAATGATGTAGTTTAATTACTGCTATGGCTAGCTAGATGGACTTGAGGCTTGTGAATTAGGGGGACTTCAGTAAGTAGTTAATATCAAACATTTTCAAAGTAAAGATATCATTTTTATTTCTCCGTTTAAACATTATTTCAGTGCAAGACATTAATGACATATCAATATCTAAATATTTTACCGGATTAAACTATCTCAACAGTATTTTAATCAATTGCGGTGAACATGGCGTTTTTTACAATATGCCCAAAGACCTTCCTGCAGCTCGCAATGGAGACTATTAGTTTGTTAAAGGCAACTGCGACATGCATTAGGTTTTATTCTGAAATTAAACTGTTTCTTATCATCAGACCCAGGTATGTTCCGCAATCTGAATGAAGAGCACATCGACAGCCTATGGATAATGACCATTGGCCTGTTGGCGGTTTTTAGTTTCGGTTTCGGGTCTCTGTTAGGGGCGGGCACAGTGCTACTTGTCAAGCATCGAACCAGGCACCCCACCGGCCCCTCACCGACCGGCTACGTGTAAGTCAGACATAATTAGACGTCCCACTGGACTAAGTTACTGCTGCTTCGTTTCACAAGCTGTAATTTGTGAGACGGGTGTAATTCTAACGACGTCTGGGGATCTATATGGACAGAAACGTCTTTTTGACTGTAAATTTATAACCCTTCGAGCAGGAATAAGCGGCTATTATGGTATGTATGATAAGTGTTCTGGTATCCACAATATATTCTTCAACTTTGTACACATGATATGATTAAGAGATATGTTCATTCTACTGTCGTTCCATGTTGTGTATAATTGACCACTCGGTTCTTGGTGATAAGTGAAAATGAAGCAAGTTATTATCTTGGCTAGGATTAGGTAATTGACATCCGTCCGTTTAAAGTCTTATTTGAGTTATTATTATTATGTCGCCTCGTAGTAAGAGGCAATAGAAAATATCAAAGGGAAGACAAACAATACAAATTAACTCACTGTTCAATAAAAAGCGGTCAAGATAACTTCTTTTCTTCATAGGATTTTAAATTTTATTTTTTTTTTTAAATATCGATGTGATGAAAGTGACAATAAAACCAATTCAACTTAATTAGATAGATAATGGTCTGCAGAATAGCTTAAAAAATCAGCTAAAAGCAAGAAGAGTCTAACAGTTTGAACGTTTCTTAAACCATTACTTTAATCGTTACTATATATTCTGTAAAATAGTGTTACGATTTGATATTGATATGGCAATATTTGAGACGGCGTTATTATGTATAATTATTGACAGACCTGATTATCTTTTTTCTAGCTAGTGAAACACACTGTTGATGTTAGTTTCCCCTTTATTATTGAGAATAATAGAGCAGGGTTTTACAACTCGTCATTTAAAAAGATGTTTAATGTTTTTATAAAGACGTTTTCAGAAGAAAAAACTGTGCATATTGTTTTGTGAATGTTACGTTTAGCTTTCGCATGTACTTTCTTTTCTGGTGATACTGTGTTACGGTTATACAGACTCTTCTATGTGTTAAATAAATAAAATGTTTGAATAAGCATGAATTTGTTTTATTTATTTCTCCTTAAAATAAACCGAATACAGTAACTTTACGGTCTATGCCCCCTTTTAGGTTGACGAATCACCTCTGAATGCAAATAGGCCTCAACGATTCCGCCTTGTATAATGGATTTTCATGATACTAAATATTTATGTTAGATGAGTTACTTCATATATGGTTTTGCTTTCCATACTATTATTTAAAATATTTTGATTGATAGACATTTAGTCAATAAAATAATACTGTTCATAATAAATTGTCCATGCACAAAGTTTGTTTATTAATTGTTTCATCTGTATTTAAATAATACAAAATGACATATACTTTTATATATAAGATGAATACACGGACAGACAGACATTCTCACAGACGGATGCTTCAAGTTTGTTCTCGCGTTTGTTCCCCGGGCCGCCTAACGTAAATATTATTCACGTAATCACACATAGAAGAATGACGACACAGACGACAATTTGTTCCCCTGGCGCATTAGGTATCGTTAGGTCTGCGTTTTATGGTCATGGGTCCTCTTTATGAATCTAAGTAAAGCACTATTAGAGAAAATTGGCACTAAAATTGTCGCCAAAAGACCATAAACTATTGATCCAATAGATTATAAATGCAATCTTGTGTCGTAAAACAGTCTTCCTTTTTTAATTGAATAAGATTTGTTCTACCCCTAGTATGTTGTTTGATTGGTAAAACAGCCATTGTAAACAGTACTGTTATCCTCTTATATTTTTATAACAACGTATTAAAACTAGATTGTATTATTTTGATTTATAACAGAATGTGAAAGCCTTGTTCAGGACACAGACAATGTCGTTCGTCAAATTGATTTGATAAACAAATATATATTTATGGCATTGTCCACGTGACATTTTATGACAAAACACATATGAAAACGACCTTTTGCTGACGTCTTCCGTCATCGGTGGTTCTTCCCAAATTTGTAACTAGAGTCATCAAAAACATTAAATACCGTCAGTTTATAGCAATGGACATTGAAACCTTCTCGGCCGACCAAACCTTTCTGCCCGCCGGAAAAACTAAAGCGTGCCGGAAATGAAACCAGTGTGCATGCCTGGACACACACCGACCAGCAAGATGGCGAGGAGTGGAGTGATCATCCGGCAGTCACCGTGGAAGTGTTGACTGGACTTGCAGCTGGCTCTGAGGAGTATTGTAGAAACGCATGAAGCTGGAATCAACATGCGCTGGCCGTTGTAGACTATGATGAAGACCTTAACAATTTATAGTGGGACTTAAAGGCTACTTTGACCCAACATCAAAAGTTGATCCGTTTATTATGTGTCTACTACGCATTTGTCTGATGGCCTTGTGTTATCCTTTTCCGACGTGCATCCATCAATAGTTCACCTTTTAAATTAATCCCTTCACCATACTACCAGCCAATATATTTAGTTCGACAGGCCAGCATTTTGCGCATTTTTTCTCCCAAATCAACGATATGAATTCCAGCTCATGAGTGCAAATTAAACTTACTACGTACTTATATAATTATTAATGTATTTCTGAATTATGTAGATCATGTATCTTTTCAAACTGTAACTACACTGTCGAGTCTACTGGAAATTGTTGTGCGTTTAACATGTTCATGCCTTGTTTTGTTGCTTGACAAAGTAACAACATAATTTATGCAATAACCAGAAAGTATCTTAGGTATTAATACCAGTACTTTAGACGATCTGGACTGGCGCTGAAATAATTATTTCATTAACATAAATACAAAAAAACGTTCTCGTTAAAAGCTAAAATATTTTCGCACTACTGGAAATTCTTTGATATACGCGAATAAACAACCCTCCATAAATTTGTTTTGATGGCGACGTTTCTAAGGCCTACACATTGCAGGGTAAAAATACATTGCCGAAATATACTGAATTAAAAACTCTTCCATTTCAGCTCGGTCTCAATGACGAATATCCTCAGGCAAACAATATTTCTAAAAGTTCGAATATAGAAACTTTTACTATCCTATGTTTAATCAAACCCCAATGGTAAAAATATAATCGTATATGTAAATGCAGAGAGACTGCTACTCTACGAGATTTGATTACAGTATACATTTGTATATTTGACTTTGTATTCATGCATCTTGGTGTAGTTACAAATTTACTGTTGGGGTCTTTTGTCATTTTAGACAATAAGGTGGTAAAATATATTTCCGTATATATCTTTTCTGTAATATAGTTTCCATTATTTAGAAGTAAACTTACCATACTTATAAACCCCGTATTAATACGTTAAATATGTCATTTCCTTAAAATAAATTACATTAACAAAAATATTGATTGCCATAACAAACCAAGTACTTTTCCGGATAATAATATTACCAATAAAAGTTCTTTAAAAAAAGAGAAAACCTAAAGTTTTAAGTTAGTTTAGAAAATCCCGTCATGGGTATTACTTTCAAAAACAACTAAACTGTCTTAACCTACAGGTTTCATCTCATAAGATAAACTGCCTTCACTGTACTGAATTTTTTAAATTTACAAAACACTTTAACAATCACAACACTGCTGTATATCAGAATGTATTTTTGTTTAATGGAAATTAGACACGCTTTGTGAATAACCGTCAGACGGAGACTGTGTCCAATGTGTCATCTTACTTAGTGTGGTTCGGTTTGTGCACAGACCTCTGGTGTCCTGTGTCAATAACTTGTTTTATGCAATGTTTTTTATAGAATTCCTGACCATCATTAGGTATTTATAGAGAGGTTGGACCTAAGTGGTAATTCTATATGGAAAATCAAGTGTTTTCTTGGTTTTTGTCAGCAAGGCTACAGTCACGGGAGGTGGAATGCAATAGACGTGCATTTGATGGCAACTTAATCTAAGCATTATTTTCAACTATATGTTTTATTTATATGTAGAATTGCGTCTACAGGAGCTGCAATTGTTTATTAAGATAGCTATTTAGGAGATGGCAGACCATGTCATCTCATACGTATTGAGAGCTGACCAAGAAGGTATGTGCGTCCGATGATGTTGACACAGGTAATGTGTCCCTAGAGGGTTATTAGTTATAGTTCAGCTTTATGCCTGTGAAATAGTTCAAGCAATTAGAAATATATATATCAGGCGGTGTACCCAAACAGTGTTATTTACAATATATGGGCTGTGGGCGTGTAAAATTTTGAAACATTTAGGCCGAAAGTCAACTGTAATGTACTGTAATGACGGCTGTCACACATGTCTCCTATATGGCGTGTCTTAAATGACGCATGCATGTAACTTTGGATGTGTGCCCTAGTGTGTTATTAATGTTAAGGCTGTGTTAAGGCTGTGTGCTGACAAAATGCTGAACATTAAAGACTGTGTGTAATATATTGATATTTGCTTTTAAGACCTTCGTATTTAAAGATTGAGTTTGATATCTGTGTGGTATCATTCAGATCATTGCTTCAACAAATCCTATGTTAAGTGTCTTAAAATATCAATATGTCTTGTTATTTCTTAATTCGGCATTTTTTTCTTTGTAAATTTGTATAGCGTGTAATAACAGTTATGTTTATCATTTAATTTGGTGATGTAGTTAATCCTCTTATAAAACAGAAACAAAAATCTTGCCACTTTGGCCACTAAGACCACCACTAAACCTGTTTAAGCTAAATAGCGGAATCACATTATATTTAAACATTGTAAAAAGTGTATGAACATTTAGTAAACTTCACCTTTCAAACTTCACCCTTTCGCCTGAGAAGGAAGTTGAAAAGATAATAGAATCCTCTCCAAATGAATACGGTGAACTTGGTCCTATACCTACTACGCTACTTAAGGCCTGTCTACCGGAGATTCTACCCCTCCTAAAATCATAAACACCTTACTTGAAAATAGAACTGTACCAAAGGCATTCAAACAATCCCCCGTTAAACCTCTTTTAAAAAGCAAAATCTTGATTATGAAATTCTTAAAAAACTATAGCCCTGTTTTAAATATCCCTTTTGTAACAAAAGTAATGGAAAATGTGGTTGATTGAAAGCTTGACTAACAATTTACTTCAAATAAACTTCACCATCCTCATCAATCTGCTTATAGGTAAACCATTCTTCTGAAACAGCGCTGGTTTAGGTACAGAATGAGGTCCTTAAATCTGTTTATCAAAATAAAGTCACTTAACTCGTTTTACTTGATTTGTCTTCAGCTTTTGATACAATTGACCATAGCATTCTTTTGGAACGACTTAAAACCAACTTTGGAATTGAAGGTAAATCCTTGGAATGGATAAATTCATACTAAAACGATTGCTGTCAAACTGTGTATTGGTCGAAGTTCATCTTTCTAATGCAGTAAAGATGGGTTACAGTGTCCCTCAAGGATCTGTTTTAGGACCAAAGTTCTATAATCTGAACACAAAACCTGTAAGTGTAATATGCAAAAACACGGAACTAAACAACATTCTTATGCAGATGACACTCAACTGTATATTTCTTTTAAAACTGACGATTTGACTGCTTTGACAGATGCTTTTAATTGCATTGAAACATGCCTTATTGATATACTGTCTTGGATGAACCATAACATGTTAAAACTTAATACAGATAAAACTGAGATGATTATATTTACACCCTATAGTAAAAAAAATGAAAGATATTCCGCCAATGACAGTTGGAAATTCAAATGTAAATGCATATGATTCTCTTAGAAGCCTGGGTGTTATCTTTGATACCCAGATGAATTTGGACAGACATGGGAATTCTCTGTGTAGGTATTGCTACCACCAGCTACATAAGGAGATACCTAACTACAGAAACAACAAAAACAACTCTTGTCAATTCTTTGGTTACATCTAGACTTGACTCCTGTAATTCACACCTATTTGGATGTTCAAAGGCACTAATTTATAAACTACAAAAAGTTCAGAATACAGCTGCCAGAATAATATGCAAGACAGAAAAAAACTGATCATGTACAACCTATACTTAAAGAACTACATTGGCTTACTATACAAAGGAGAATTGAGTACAAACTTATTATGCTTACATTCAGAATGATTCATGGATCTTCTTCTGAGTACATCAAGACATTGTACAACTGTACAGTCCTACAAGTATCTTGAGGTCACAGGGCAGCTCGTTATTAGTTGTTCCTAAAAGCCGAACTGTCACTCATGGTGATCGATGTTTTGATTTTCCTGCATCTATTCTCTAGAATGCACTACCGAGAGATCTTAAAGAATGCAGTACATTGGTAACCTTTAAGAAGAACTTTAAGACCCATCTATTTAAGCTAACATATGTCTTCTAACATTTTAACATGATTCTTTAAATTGATCTTACACCCTGTCATCATTTCTATATTTAAGGTGAAGACATCTGTTTATTATTTCTTTTTTAGTTTGTATTTTAATCTATGTGTCTCTCATTGTTTGTCTATAGTCTATAGGTAAAAAAGTTTTTATGGACTATTTTAAATAACTAACCATTTAATGCCAAACTGACGTTTCATCATGGTTTTATGTTCTTTAAAAAGAATGTAAAGAAAACCCAATGATTTGTTATAAGTACAAAAAACCCATTAGAGGTCTTATTTTTAATTACAACCAAACAGTAGCAGACCTTAACCTAAATGACCCTTCTCAAGATTCTTGTAACTGTTCCACTTCACCTTTCTGTTATTTACCTTCTGGCCATATCATTACTGAGAATTTAAACATCATCGATGACTACAAATTGAGAAAATTACTCTTTAAGGGCCCGAAATATCGCCTGCCAGATGACATAGATTTTGACCTTTGTTGCAAAGAAATTGCTGATGCAATTAATCTGTTTGCCGATCGCTGGTGTAAGAGAGAAAACACGGATACAGTAGCACTTAATACTTGGAAGAAAGCCATTTTTAAGATAATAAAAAATCGCGTTAAATTCTACCGCTCCCATCCTTCTAGTTTACTTAAGAAACCTTTTTATCACTTAAAACATCTAAAACAGTCCTTTCAGAATATTCACGATAAATTTGTACTTGTACCTGCAGACAAAGCTTCAAACAACATAATTTTTGTCTGACGACTTTATTACAAAAATATACTGAGTGCTGAGTTATCCACCACCAGTTCTTACTCTTGCACCAACCTTGACTTTCAGACAGTCATTGACAAACATAAACAGATATTGCATAATTTCAATATCAAAATAGAAACAAAGCAAGAAAAACTTCCTTCCTTGTACTGGATTCCTAAGCTTCACAAAACACCATACAAGTCACGATTCATAGCTAATGCCAGCTCTAGCACCACCACTCACATATCTAAACTACTTACGTCTTGCCTTACAGCCGTTCGCAATCACGTTGTTAAATATTGTGAAAAAGTGTATGAAAATTCAGGAATTAACATTTTTTGGTCTATTAAAAATTCTTCAGAAGTCTTAGACAAGTTTCGTACTTTAAACTTTCATTGCTCTGCAGTTAATACTTACGATTTCTCTACGCTGTACACTTCTTTACCTCATGATTTAATTAAGACCAAGTTGATTGCTCTTATTGAGAAAACATTTGCTCGAGAGCAACGTCTATATATTGCATGTCATGAAAGTAATGCTTTTTTACCAACACATTCTTAGAAAAGTTTACTATGTGGACTTGCACGGATGTTTGTGAAGCTTTACGTTTTCTATTAGACAATATTTACATAAAATGCGGTGACACTTTATTTAGACAAGTAATTGGTATCCTTATGGGAACCAACTGTGCACCATTAATTGCAGATTTGTTTTTATACTGCTTTGAACGTGATTTCATGTTAACTTTATCCCCTTCAAACCAAAGCCACATTATAGAGGCTTTCAATTTAACGTCACGCTATCTTGACGATATTCTAACTATAGATAATCCTTTCTTTTCTCAAATGATCCATCTGATTTACCCTCCAGAACTTACCCTTAATAAAGCAAATAACTGACATTTAAATGCAGCATTTGTAGACATTGAGATCAATATTTCCAATGACAACGTCTCTACTAAAATCTATGACAAGAGAGATGATTTCAACTTTAGTATTGTGAATTATCCATACCTTGATGGTGATTCACCTCGTGCTACCTCCTATGGTATTTACATATCACAACTTACAAGGTTTGCACGAGTTTGTACTAAAGTAGAAGATTTCAATGCTAGAAACCTGTTTATTTCTTCTAAACTGTTACAGCAAGGCTTTCGTTTTCATAAATTAAGAAAGGCGTTTTCAAAATTCTTTCACCGCAATGATTTTATTGCTTCTAAGTATAATAGCAGTATGAAAACACTTATGCAGAAAGGCATAAGCCATCCTGCATTTTATGGAAATGTTTTATACAAGTTAAAGAAGATCAAGGGTCTCAATAACTTTTCTGACCACTTTACAAAACTTATCAGAAAATGTATTGCAGACGGTTACAACCCGGGAATACGTCGATGTACTGCATTGCTTGCAATTGACCCTTTTACAGTCAAGAACTTGCATTGCTTTTAAATTACACGATGACCGGACAGGTCGTTGAGACTATATGAAAACAGTGACTTAAAGCCATAATTGGACAGTCACTGTTGGATTTCTTGTCTCTTCATCTCTCCAGTCGTGCCCTATATAGGTGGGACAACTTGAGCAGTCTCCATACCCTTTACGTGAGATTGCACAGTAGGTATAACATCGGGATTTTTTTTAATCTTTATCATATATAATATGTCAACTGCGGATAAATCCTCGGCGTTTATAATATGTTTTTTAAACGATTAACTCTAAACAATACTACGTTTTATTTTGTTGATTTTCTAAAATTCTATTGTTTCTTCCATATTGTTTACATTTCACTTTTGACACTTTTGGCATATGACGTCATGGCATTTATGACGTCGTTATATGGTTCTTATAATATATCAGCGCTTGTACTGCTTTATTTTATTTTAAACTACTCTCTCATTTGGAATTTTTTGGTTGCCGAGGCTTTTATCTACTGTAAATACTGTACATATGTTCATTATATCTGTTTTAACTCCCGATGCAGGTGCTTATTGTTAGTTGTGTCACTTTGACGGGATACTTTTATTTACACTGTTTGTTTGATAGAAAAACCGTCAGGAAGTGCGAGGTTGGAGCGCTCCACAAACCAGGTTTAAGCAACCCAGTTGGCCATTTTGCCGACTGACCGTTCCAAGGCGGTAACTGATGTTTTTTCTTTTTGTGTGTTATGTCTCGTCTCTGTGTTTTTTGTCACATTTACATTTACCTTGTCTGCCTTGGTCTGCAGGTAGATAAAATTTAAATATCCGTGAAAATTTTGATAGGACCTTTTCTTATTTACCTATTCATAATCACAACAGTGTTGCTTGTGCAGTGTGGCGGTCGTAAAAAATCTCCCCGTGCATGTGATCTATGTTGTCATCTTATTCATCCTATCAAGATTGTTACGTATATTTTCTTTTGACATACCTTGGACTTAGGTTTATTTTACTTGAAATAAAACAACCATGAACAGACTACTAAAACCAAACATAAATATTTCTCCCTTAAAATTGCATAATGTGTCTACTGTGCATTTGGCTCATGGTTCTGATGATATATTTTCTAGAAGAGTCACTGTCAATATTTCACCAATAAAATTACACCCGTCTTCCCGGGTTTATATTTCCAATTCGAGTAATTTATTTCTTCGGCAGTCGTGTATTTTACGTAACGTTCCTAGTAGTAATGTAAAGAATTCCCCCGCACAAATGCAAAGTGGACATAATGTGTACTTTAATATCTACAAGTGTAATTATAAAAGATGTAGTACATGTAGATTCCTTAACTGTAACTCCACTGTCAAGTCTACTGTAAATGGCCGTACATTTAACATTTCCTTACCTTGTGATGTTGATTGACAAAGTAACAACATAATTTATGTTATAACATGAAACCATCCTAACTGTAAACTGCAGTACGTTGGACAAACGGGGCGGGCGCTTAAAATAAGATTTCGAGAACATTCATATAAAATCCGTAACGCTCGTCGTTTTAAGAACTACCTTTATAATCATTTTCTAACTACAGGACATTCTTTAAAATATGTGAACATACAACCTTTGCAAAAAATTGTTTTCGATGACGATGTTTCTAAAGGATTTAAATTACAGGCCAGATACAGTGCCGAACTTGATTGGATTAAAAAAACTTCAGACTCCATTTCCACTCGGTCTTAATGACAATATTTATCAGGCGGGCAATATTTCTAAAAATTCGAACATTGACATCTTTAGTATTCTATCTTTACGCAAACGCAAACGACGGTCTCATGGAATTAGAAAAAATCATAATCTTAAGCGCAGATTTAGGAAAACAGTTTCTATTCAAGATCTGAACACACTTTATATTCGATCTGGTATTCACGCCTTACTTTGTACAGTTACCAATCTACCCTTGAAATCACTAGTTATTTTGGACAATGAGGCAGATAAAATATATTTACGTACTCATCCTTTATATGAGGTGGCTTCCATCATTCAAAAGTATACTACCCATGCTTTAAGACCTCATATAGATAAACAGTCTCAACATAAACGACATTTCATGAAAATCAAATACATTAATAAAGGGATTGATTTTATCGACTTACCTAGTATCTTTCGGGACAAAAATATCATCAATAAAATCCCGTGTTACTTCGAAAACAAAAGAAAACCCAATGATTTGTTATAAGTACAAAAAAACCCATTAGAGGTCTTATTTTTAATTACAACCAAACAGTAGCAGACCTTAACCTAAATGACCCTTCTCAAGATTCTTGTAACTGTTCCACTTCACCTTTCTGTTATTTACCTTCTGGCCATATCATTACTGGGGACTTAATCATCATCGATGACTACAAATTGAGAAAATTACTCTTTAAGGGCCCGAAATATCGCCTGCCAGATGACATAGATTTTGACCTTTGTTGCAAAGAAATTGCTGATGCAATTAATCTGTTTGCCGATCGCTGGTGTAAGAGAGAAAACACGGATACAGTAGCACTTAATACTTGGAAGAAAGCCATTTTTAAGATAATAAAATATCGCGTTAAATTCTACCGCTCCCATCCTTCTAGTTTACCTAAGAAACCTTTTTATCACTTAAAACATCTAAAACAGTCCTTTCAGAATATTCACGATAAATTTGTACTTGTACCTGCAGACAAAGCTTCAAACAACATAATTTTTGTCTGACGACTTTATTACAAAAATATACTGAGTGCTGAGTTATCCACCACCAGTTCTTACTCTTGCACCAACCTTGACTTTCAGACAGTCATTGACAAACATAAACAGATATTGCATAATTTCAATATCAAAATAGAAACAAAGCAAGAAAAACTTCCTTCCTTGTACTGGATTCCTAAGCTTCACAAAACACCATACAAGTCACGATTCATAGCTAATGCCAGCTCTAGCACCACCACTCACATATCTAAACTACTTACGTCTTGCCTTACAGCCGTTCGCAATCACGTTGTTAAATATTGTGAAAAAGTGTATGAAAATTCAGGAATTAACATTTTTTGGTCTATTAAAATTCTTCAGAAGTCTTAGACAAGTTTCGTACTTTAAACTTTCATTGCTCTGCAGTTAATACTTACGATTTCTCTACGCTGTACACTTCTTTACCTCATGATTTAATTAAGACCAAATTGATTGCTCTTATTGAGAAAACATTTGCTCGAGAGCAACGTCTATATATTGCATGTCATGAAAGTAATGCTTTTTTTACCAACACATTCTTAGAAAAGTTTACTATGTGGACTTGCACGGATGTTTGTGAAGCTTTACGTTTTCTATTAGACAATATTTACATAAAATGCGGTGACACTTTATTTAGACAAGTAATTGGTATCCCTATGGGAACCAACTGTGCACCATTAATTGCAGATTTGTTTTTATACTGCTTTGAACGTGATTTCATGTTAACTTTATCCCCTTCAAACCAAAGCCACATTATAGAGGCTTTCAATTTAACGTCACGCTATCTTGACGATATTCTAACTATAGATAATCCTTTCTTTTCTCAAATGATCCATCTGATTTACCCTCCAGAACTTACCCTTAATAAAGCAAATAACTGACATTTAAATGCAGCATTTCTAGACATTGAGATCAATATTTCCAATGACAACGTCTCTACTAAAATCTATGACAAGAGAGATGATTTCAACTTTAGTATTGTGAATTATCCATACCTTGATGGTGATTCACCTCGTGCTACCTCCTATGGTATTTACATATCACAACTTACAAGGTTTGCACGAGTTTATACTAAAGTAGAAGATTTCAATGCTAGAAACCTGTTTATGTCTTCTCAACTGTTACAGCAAGGCTTTCGTTTTCATAAATTAAGAAAGGCGTTTTCAAAATTCTTTCACCGCAATGATTTTATTGCTTCTAAGTATAATAGCAGTATGAAAACACTTATGCAGAAAGGCATAAGCCATCCTGCATTTTATGGAAATGTTTTATACAAGTTAAAGAAGATCAAGGGTCTCAATAACTTTTCTGACCACTTTACAAAACTTATCAGAAAATGTATTGCAGACGGTTACAACCCGGGAATACGTCGATGTACTGCATTGCTTGCAATTGACCCTTTTACAGTCAAGAACTTGCATTGCTTTTAAATTACACGATGACCGGATAGGTCGTTGAGACTATATGAAAACAGTGACTTAAAGCCATAATTGGACAGTCACTGTTGGATTTCTTGTCTCTTCATCTCTCCAGTCGTGCCCTATATAGGTGGGACAACTTGAGCAGTCTCCATACCCTTTACGTGAAATTGCACAGTAGGTATAACATCGGGATTTTTTTTAATCTTTATCATATATAATATGTCAACTGCGGATAAATCCTCGGCGTTTATAATATGTTTTTTAAACGATTAACTCTAAACAATACTACGTTTTATTTTGTTGATTTTCTAAAATTCTATTGTTTCTTCCATATTGTTTACATTTCACTTTTGACACTTTTGGCATATGACGTCATGGCATTTATGACGTCGTTATATGGTTCTTATAATATATCAGCGCTTGTACTGCTTTATTTTATTTTAAACTACTCTCTCATTTGGAATTTTTTGGTTGCCGAGGCTTTTATCTACTGTAAATACTGTACATATGTTCATTATATCTGTTTTAACTCCCGATGCAGGTGCTTATTGTTAGTTGTGTCACTTTGACGGGATACTTTTATTTACACTGTTTGTTTGATAGAAAAACCGTCAGGAAGTGCGAGGTTGGAGCGCTCCACAAACCAGGTTTAAGCACCCCAGTTGGCCATTTTGCCGACTGACCGTTCCAAGGCGGATGGTTTTTCTTTTTGTGTGTTATGTCTCGTCTCTGTGTTTTTTGTCACATTTACATTTACCTTGTCTGCCTTAGTCTGCAGGTAGATAAAGTTTAAATATCTGTGAAAATTTTGATAGGACCTTTTCTTATTTACCTATTCGAACATTTATATTATGAAAAGAGTTATATAAATGAGGTATGTGTTATTATATTATGTAGCATTTAGAACAAAACCGCTTCTGATAAATAAAAAAATCTTTGGACGTCTTAGTAAAATTTCGCTTTGCAGTAAATACTTAGGATTTCACTATGCTGTACCCATTTTCACCACGTTATTTAGACAAAATTGATACATTTTTCCTAATGAAAGTAACGGGTGTTTCTCCACTGCATTTAAGACAAATTTACTATTTGACGTCGTATGGATTGAAATAAAGTTTTGAAGTGGTTCTTTTTGCCATTTTCTTTTATTATTTGCTACAACTTTCCATCGTGTTTAGAAATTGTAAAACTTTTTCCAAATGACGTCATTGCGTTTTATTAACTGACATCATTACATAGTGTTTGTTTTACGTCATCCCTTGGAATGTTTTATTTTTATCAGATATCTATTTAGGAACTGTATATGTGCCGAGGTTTTTATCTTGTGTATATTTTGTACATATTTTGAGTTAATGGTAAATATTGTTATATTTTAAAGTTGGCTTAAGTATTTACTTTTCATGCCAGTGCTTCTTGTTCGTGCTATAAAAATTAAGTTATATTTGACGCAATTAAATCATTAAATTTATGAAAATTAATTTCTTGGGAATTCCGATTGAATGCTTACTGTATAGTGACTCATGGGACAAGAGAGTCTATTTTGCGAATGTGCAGCACCACGATACTACTAAATCCAGTAAATCGGCTTCCTTTTTGTTCAAGGAAACATTGCAATTTAAAATGTCATTTTAGCAATCTTCTATCCATATTAATGCATTTATCTAAACTACGATTGCTTCTTACAGGTATCATGTCATTACCAAAACCAATTATAAACATAGTGGCGTAAAGAATGGCGACCTAATAACTGACCAGAGAATAATTCGAATTTTAAGAACAGGGGAATAACTCTAGACGACTTATATTATAACACTTTTAAACTGAGTCTTTGCCCCTTGCGACATAAAAATAAACTAAGTTTTTGTGTAAACTTAATGCCAGGATGTGAGACATCCACTGCACCGTTGAGAACATGCGCTTTAAAGAAGGAGATGACTATCCTGGAAAGTAAACACTCTCTGTCGATTAATTACAAAAGCCAAAACTCTGATGAGAAGTAGAGTATTTGCTGATTGTTTTTCTTCTTTTCTGCAACATCTGCATATACAAGCAGCATTGCTAATGCGGAATACTCGGCTTCTTTTGTTAAACAATATTTTTTCCAAACTGCTGTGAATTCTATGCTACCTACTTTTTATAATTGCATGCTGCACTCTTTTTGTTGTTGCAAGCTATAATGTTAAAAAAACGGAATACTCAGTGTTTTTTTCTATGAAAAGGGTCTTACAGAAAAGCTGCGATTTCTAGCTTTTGCCATCCACAAAACAATGCATTCCATTAGACGCACCGCTGTCCAGAATCATGGAAGATACATAGTCTAATCATAAGTCATGCAATTACAAACAAAACAGTGACTAGTAGATATAAATGATAATCATAAGTATGCATATATAAATAGTAGACATTCAAACTATGGTTTCTAGTTATCTATTGAGAAAATTAAAAGATAAAAGTTATTGTGTTTATGCACCGGGTGGGGGTACTCAAAATATATATCATACCCACCTGTACAAGCAGATTGGCATACGTCCAAAAAGTACATTGTAATGATGCCATATAAACAAAATTATAAGCACGAAGGAAAGTATCAAGTCTTAGGTCGGCAGTATTCTGTATAAGATAAAAACTTTACAATAAAAATATATGACAAAGTCCTATGAGCATTGCAACATATACCAAACTCCGAAAAGGCACATAACAAAGGTATTTCACATGCAAGCCAGGTACTGCATTCACTGTTATCTCGATGAAAACACAAGACTGCAGCCCAGGGTGCAGCGTTGATTCCTACTGGCAATAACAGCTGAGAATAAAAACCTCTAGTCTGTAGGGTGTCACCACAGCAAAATATTATCAAGTAGGGAAAAAGTGTACAAAGTTGAACAATCATAGGTACAAACTGCAAGAATAATTAAATTTCAAACAAAATAATTCATCTCAAAATCTTTACATTGACATTTATTAATATAACTGACATTAATTCACGAACATTCTTTTTTAGCTTTTTATATTTGACAAGTTACCTTCTACAAACTAGAATTTCAAACATGATTTAGAATCAAACTAACATTAAGCATTATTTTCAGACATTTTGCATTTCTAACAACACACCAAATCCCTAAATCAAAAAAGAAAATGTGTTAGAGGCATGGCATTCAATATTAAGCGGACAGCACTTTGGCAATGCTTGTCACATTGTTGTGTTAAGAGATCAGATATCTTTATGTAGATATTAACGTACACACCGTTTGGTTTTGGTTAGAATTGTCATATCACTTTATCTATTAAACGGCTATTAAGCAGTTATGTTTATTAAGTTGAGGATGTTTTTCACCAGAAAGAGAACTTACCAAAATGGTCAATACATAAAATTGAACTTTTTGCGTTTAAAGTTTTTTTAAACGAATACCCGTATGCCAAATTCGATCCGGATATTTAAACGGACATCCGGATATCCGTTGACATCCCTGGCAATAATATATGATCGTTACAATTGTTTTTGTTATGTTATTCTTAAAGTGAGTCATTACTTCATGGGCCTAGGCAAGATCACTGATTGATTGTAGATTAATTTGAGGAAGTTAAAATGCGCGTAATAGCTCTAAGTCCATATAACACCAATATTTACTCGTTGTACTTTGGTTCGACTGTTTTGTCTTGTACGTCATGTTTCTTTGGATAGCGATCGGTCTGTCCTCCATCATGGTGCCAGCAGGTATGATTATTAAATCATTTTTATTATATTAATATAAATGTATTAATTTTTATTTCAATATGATCGTAATCATAAACATCTATGTTCTAATGACATTGACATTATTTTAAAAGAATCCAGTAGGTCGCTTTGATATATGTATATACAAACCCTGCGTTAGTTGCGTAAATATGAAAGAGTCATGTAAATATAAATTTCCTGTGTTGTTAAAGGACACAATTTTATTGAAAGGCCTTGTTTTAGCGAGTTAAAGTTCATCTAAGTCTGCTTTATTATAAATAAAAAATAATAATTTTCTTGAGAACCGTCCAACTACGTCGCAACAGTATCAACGAATGTCATCATGTCTGAAACAGTCAAAATAAACTAAGTAAAAACAAATATTCCGTCTTGAAATAAAATACTTGGCAAAATATTACTTACGTTGTATTATCCATTAACACGTATTATACGGTTCTATAGAACTGCTGTTTATATAGAGTCTGCAGTATTGTACCTTGCTATTTATGTATATATTTTCTAATCTAATGCACGTATACCAGGAATTGTAATTTTGTCGAGTCTAGAAAACTGCTCATATCCAATGATTAATTTTTAAATCGATTGGAAGGTTTTGCACATATCTCTAACATAGCAGTTATATTATTTATAAAGATTCTAACTTATTACACGTGTTTCTAACATTTCTATGTATATTACTTACATCATTTTTTACGTTTAAAACGTTACACTAGAATACACGAACTATATATTTTATTTGTATCGATTGTTAGGTTTTAAACGTATTCCTATCATTGTTTTAGATTGTTTATATCGATTCTAACATATTACACGTACCACTATTTTTAATATCTATTAAACGTATATGTTCTTAACGTATTACATTACATACAACTGTTGTATGTCTATTTTCCCATCTGATGAGTATCTGTATCACTGATATTTATATAGTTTCTAACGTATTTCACATCTCCCCTGTATTGCTAGTTGTATAGTTTAATCTGTAACACGTATTCTTTCTATAACAAGGATCCAAAGATTTCCTGTCTATATCGTTTCCAAAGTATTATAAATAACCATTGAATTGCTTTCTTTATCCTTTCTAAGGTATGCCAAATATTAATAGAATTGCTGTGTATATTGTTTTAAACGGATTACAAATATCACTAGAAATACTTTCTTTATAGTTTCTCATGTATCACAGGTAACCATTGACTGCGTATTAATCAATATTGTTTTTACGTCAATCAAGTAAATGTGGGATTTAAATGTGTTAATTATAATGTAATACACGTAAACATTGATTGTTATTTTGGTATTTTAATGTAATAAAAATATCTATTTAATTGTTTTATGTTGTTTCCATGTTCGGCATCGCCAGATTGGTTCCTCGGTGTCGTGGCTCAACCGAGTTTTCACAACACCAAGATCAAGAAAAACAATAGCCATTTCCTGATACCGGCAATACCTGGACATAACATCACCGTCGTGTGTGGAGCTAATATCAGTCATTCACATGTTTCAATTCTTACCTTTTACGATAAAGTTAATGGTAAATTGGAAGATAATAGAATTAATGAACGTGAGAACAAAAACATCTTATTAGTAAATAGAACTTTAGATGGCCAAACTATCCCTCATAACAATACATTGACAGTAAATTGTACTTTAGAGGTAAATGGTACAAAGGAACACAAACATATCACTGGAACAGTAACAACGTATTGTAAGTATATTTTACGCTATATGTTCATAAGTTAAAGTTTCTGTTCTCCAAATGCTGTAATAAAAATATCCATTTAATTGTTTTATGATGTTTCCTTGTTCGAAATCGCCAGATTGGTTCCTCGGTGTCGTGGCTAAACCGAGCTTTCACAACACCAAGATCCAGATTATTAATAGACAGTTCCTGATACCAGCAATACCTGGACATAACATCACCGTCGTGTGTGTAGCTAATGTCAGTCAACAACATTTTTCAACTCTTACCATTAAGGATGAAGTTAACACTAAAGCAGCTGATGATAACTATGATAAAAGAAAGAACCTATTAGCAAATATCTCTTTAGATGGCAAGTATATTTCTCATAACAAAACATTGGCAGTAGATTGTTCTTTAAGAAATAATATAACAAATGGATACAAAATCTTTTGAATAGTAACACCGACGTGTAAGTATATTTTTCGTTATTTGTTTGTTAAAACGTATAACATGCGCTTTTAACGTTTTCCTATATACTAGATTTTTTTTTTTGTTTTGGCAGAAAATATTTTTAACTAGAGTTTTGTTCGATAGAGATATTTAACTTTTTTAAGATGCATTCTATTGCAATTGTTTGAGGCTTTAATAGTTTGAATCTGGTTTAGGCTATGCTCGGTAATAATAGTGAAAATAATAGTTCCGTTGACCTATCGTACAATGGTTGTTTTACAAGCATTAAAAGTTTGGAACGATAATATTGTTCCTTAAAGTAATGATATTTTTCTGTTC
This sequence comes from Sinonovacula constricta, assembly GCA_007844125.1. NCBI lineage: Eukaryota > Metazoa > Mollusca > Bivalvia > Cardiida > Solecurtidae > Sinonovacula > Sinonovacula constricta. Next base: position 11,043,704 of record CM017560.1, on the reverse strand, counting down.
AAATTGTATGTTGTGATTCTTCTTCATTCAATATTGCAATCTCGGGAATTTTATGGACTGTGCAGAGTAATTTGACTCAAAAACCATGCACGTGTAGCTAAGATCGACATGGTCAAAAAAGCTCTCGATCAGTTCAAGGTGAAAAGCAACAAAACATATGAGAACCTTAAGAGACTCAAATTGACAACTTAAATAGAAGATCAAATTATGGAGCTAACACTCTACCGATCTGACTACTGCACAAAGTTATGCATATAACAGTTACATGATTTTGCCACTAAACACAGTTGTGCGCATAACAGGTTCATGATTTGGGCATTGAACAAAGTTATGAATATGACAGGTACATGATTTGGACACCGAAAAAAGTTATGCATTAAACAGGTTCATGATTAAAATTTTGAATCTTGTAAAAATAGAGTTCCCAATATCTAAGCAAGTGTTTCTGAACGTTCTAAAACAATGTTTAATAGCAAGCAAATGGCAAATTATTGTAGATTCAGAGTAAATATGTTTGTCGGGAAAAATAAATTACATTGATATGTCGGGATTCGAGCCCGGAATATAGGCACTTATGGACAATAGACTAGCCACTACACAACCATAAGCTTTTGTTGATAGAAACTTTGTTTAAAGTATAAATAAATAAAACAACGATTTGCATGTCGAATAATTATCTGTTTACCCAGTATAAATTTGTTATTGTCGACCCAGGCTCAAATTATCGAATTTTATTGTTTATAATATATTGCCTGGCACTCATAAAACATCCACGGGTCAAACTTAGTCCATTCGTCATTTTGCGGTACTATTTATAGCTTTCTGTTGTTATAATGTTGTAATGGTGTAATAATGCTACAAGTAGCATTCTAGTTTTATTTCATATCAACAACCTTGTTAAATGCATCTCATTGGTTGGTGGTCGTTTCGGTAGAGCTATGGCTTTGAAGACTGGATAAATGTTGTCATCTGCCGGTTTGAGTCTCGTAAAAATATATATGCATTTATACCAAACATATCAGCGGGACACTGTTTGAAATATGTTTTTTTCTTCTTTACATACGTGAGTGATGTTGTGATTTCTTTTTGCTGGTCTAAAGTATGCTAGAATTTATGAGCAACAAAAGAATAATACAATCTCTGGTAAAATATTTCAACACTTACAATGTTAAGCCCAGAATTGTCATAAAATACAATTAAAACAGAAAAATGCACGTTACTAACATAAAGGAAAATAACGTATTTGTATTTGACTGATTATAGTGAGGGCGGATAAAACAAAAAGTTTGGTGTTTATTTTGAAAGTGTTATTGTCACTGCTTATTTATTTTTATGTTACAGCAAAAGATCTGTATATTAATTGTGCCTATATTTCTAACTGAATACATCTTACACGTTAGATACATAAGTTGATTCTGTATTAATCAAACCATTCATTGCCTTCGTAACAGGGTTAAATGAATTTTCCATAAAGACGGGAGAAGCAAATACACACGAGACTCAGTCAGCAATCGAAATCACTTGCAGTCTGCCTAATTTGACGCCACCACCGAACATAACGTTAAGGTATCAAGGTGAAAACATCGCCACCAACAACGGCAGTACAGACCATGTACAATATCAGTTGAATGTGACGAAAGAGGATAACGGCCGGTTGCTCAACTGTTGTGTCGACATTCCACTAGCCGGTGACACCTGTATCAACAAGACATTAATTGTCACATGTATGTAAATTTTTCCGAAAATAAAGTGATAGCATTTAAGAATCAGGGGTCGTATACTTAATGGTGGTATCCGACTCTTTGCCTATATCAAATACATGTAACAATATCTTACACTAGTTTGTAGGAATGTTGACATAACCTCTTCATAAACTCGTATCTAAGTCAAGACGATTCTGAAACTACTTCAGATGATTGAAAATAAAAATCTTGTAATAAACTTCTCTACATGATCGTTTTTCCAAATCTATAAATCTATCAATAAACACGTTTTATGGGTATTTCTGCTATAGTAGATTCGACCTGATGGGGGGGGGGGGTTGGGTGTGTATGATCCGAATGATGATAGTGATGTAAGCTCAAAAGGAAGTCAGATGGTGGTTTCCTTTGTTTAATAAAAGATTAACTGTGTGTGCAGCGTGGCTCAAAAATGAAATACATGTTTGTCATGACGAAAAGGGTGTTGTGCTTCACTTTTCACATAGATATAAGACAACACAAAACAACATTTAACCTTTTGGGGTAGCAACATTTTATTTAATTGTATGAGAAGCAGAATTTGGAAAAGACAGTCGAATATCACCTTTAAAAATATTAGTTTTTTTTTTTAAGAAATTACCTTAAATCTTAAAATGTTACCTTAGATTAAAAGAAATTCGTTTCATTCATCACATCATTTTTTTCTAAGAAATGTTTTTAAAATTCAGAAAATTTCTTTGTTCAAGTAAAAAAATGAAAATCCGACCCTTGTGGTCAAGTGGTGTATACAATGTTGTTGTCTTCTTTTCGTTTAGTAATATACGTATTAAGTTGGTCCCTTTTGATTGGTCTCTTGGATTTTTGGGTGTTTTCCTTCCTTGAGATCTTTTTTGTGTGTGTTTAAAGAAATAACTGTTTACAGTGTCTTGTTAATATGACCATTCCTTTGAATAATAGAAACGGTAAAAGATATTTAAAAGAGAAGTACATGTGTGTTTGCAATTAACAACATTAGTGTAATAATTAAAACTTAATTAAAGGGATTAAGAAAAGCCCTTTTGTACGGTGAAATGTTCATAAATTTGGTGTTGTTGTTTTTTTTATTAGAAGATCTTGAGTAGGTCAAGTTACAAACTCATTTATTGATACAAGTCATCTGGGTGCCTTGTAATCTTTAAAAACCGCTGTAAGCTGCGCCTGTGGTAGAGGGGCAGAGAACTATGAGTTCTCGACCTCTCACCGGTTTGAGTCCGACCAGAGCGGAGGACTAAATGTGACAAGTTATTCCATCAGAACAGCGGTGCACGCACCGGTGGTTCTACCCAGAGATAAGTCTGGTCGTTTTTCCTGTAACAGGAGTTTGACGTCGCTGGACAATACTCATTTTCTTAAGCAAGAAAAAGGCATCGAAATATTCCATGCAATCTACGTGTGAAAATGGGCACCTTTTAGGGATAATCGGGTCAGGTATATAAGCATGCATATTTAAAATGGATTTTAAAGACAGCATGTATTGTGTTATCTAAAATGGAAATTTCTTTTAACTTCGTATTTGTGACTCAACTACATACCCCCCTCAAAGCGCTGCTATTATGGTAATGTCGGTTTCCAAAGAGAAGGTTATCGTAAAGTGCACGACGGAAGAATCTAACCCTGCCAGTAACATCACGTGGTCCGTGGAGGGTGGTAACCGGACACTTCCTTCTAAAATGACTATCAATCGGGGCAGGCATAGTGGACACGTGGCGTCACAGGTGATGTTATACACGCATTGAATCTCATATTTTTCTGATTTTGTTTGTATTTTTGTTAACTGGTATGTTATTGTCTGTCCCATGGTTTGTGCTCAGCTTACCAACTACTTAAAGGCATCGATATTTACATTGCTAGACGTTGTTCTAATGGATATAATTGTCTCGTTGCGATGTGCTTAAAACACACATTCTTTCTAGCTTTCGTTATGCCATGCACCTTTAAAAGCTATAGTAGTCGGATCTCCTCGGTATATCGTCATTATTCATGGAGTACACAACACTGAAATACCAGGATGAATATCGCTTAACACATCTTTTGTATTTCTTGGGCAATTATTTTAAATTTTTAAGACGTCAAAATGACTTGGAATGTAATCTAATATAAGGCCCAGTCGTAACATACTAATTCCTGTCAATACTATAGCCGCTTCGGGTGCGAAACCAGCTGATCGATAAAACCGGAAATATTTTATCAATAATAAGTATATATGACAAAGTCTTATGAGCATTGCAATATATACCAAACTCTGAAAAAAAGAGTGTATGTTCTTGCCAGTGGTTCTGTGGTAAGCTCATTGCATCATATGTGACTATTTGTTTAACGACCTCTCCTTAAGACATCTTTGAATATTTTATACAAATTAAGTGCTGGTGTTATCTCGGGGGCCCCTGAAGACTGCCAAGGCAATGCCTTTAATATTCAGGGGAGAATACTGTTTTAAGCATGCCGTGCGATTGGTGTTGAACTATGGCATTAATTGGTGGCTACCATGAGAAAAATCATTTAGTTAAAATCGTAAGTGCTTCTTAAGTCAAGCCTACATAATCATATCGACAAATATGTATTCTATGCATGTGGTTAGTATTAACAACTCTCATCTCGTTCATATTGCAGACCCTTGAAGTAACGGATATATACGATAACCTGACAATTACCTGCACTCTCACCAACGACAAGTACCCGAACCTTATTCTGAGCAAATCGACACAAGCTAACATTGATGGTAAGGAATATATAGCATTATTTGACTGTAACTTCACCATGACGTAATGCTGGCTAGTAGTCACTGCAACCCTTCCGCAATACTTTGATGGACAGTTTCATCAATCAATTAGGTCAGCTGAACGATTAAAGCATATATATATATATATATATATATATATATATATATATATATATATATATATATATATATATATATATATATATATATATATATATATATATATATATATATATATATATATATATATTATATATTCGCCGTTTTATACTATAAACAGGTTTTAAGTAGACAAATGGCTGTGCACTGTTACTAAAACAAAGTTTGATCAAGGTGTGTTCTTGAGACAATGATGTAGTTTAATTACTGCTATGGCTAGCTAGATGGACTTGAGGCTTGTGAATTAGGGGGACTTCCGTAAGTAGTTAATATCAAACATTTTCAAAGTAAAGATATCATTTTTATTTCTCCGTTTAAACATTATTTCAGTGCAAGACATTAATGACATATCAATATCTAAATATTTTACCCGATTAAACTATCTCAACAGTATTTTAATCAATTGTTGTGAACATGGCGTTTTTTACAATATGCCCAAAGACCTTCCTGCAGCTCGCAATGGAGACTATTAGTTTGTTAAAGGCAATTGCGACATGCATATTAGGTTTTATTCTGAAATTAAACTGTTTCTTATCATCAGACCCAGGTATGTTCCGCAATCTGAATGAAGAGCACATCGACAGCCTATGGATAATGACCATTGGCCTGTTGGCGGTTTTTAGTTTCGGTTTCGGGTCTCTGATAGGGGCGGGCACAGTGCTACTTGTCAAGCATCGAACCAGGCACCCCACCGGCCCCTCACCGACCGGCTACGTGTAAGTCAGACATAATTAGACGTCCCACTGGACTAAGTTACTGCTGCTTCGTTTCACAAGCTGTAATTTGTGAGACGGGTGTAATTCTAACGACGTCTGGGGATCTATATGGACAGAAACGTCTTTTTGACTGTAAATTTATAACCCTTCGAGCAGGAATAAGCGGCTATTATGGTATGTATGATAAGTGTTCTGGTATCCACAATATATTCTTCAACTTTGTACACATGATATGATTAAGAGATATGTTCATTCTACTGTCGTTCCATGTTGTGTATAATTGACCACTCGGTTCTTGGTGATAAGTGAAAATGAAGCAAGTTATTATCTTGGCTAGGATTAGGTAATTGACATCCGTCCGTTTAAAGTCTTATTTGAGTTATTATTATGTCGCCTCGTAGTAAGAGGCAATAGAAAATATCAAAGGGAAGACAAACAATACAAATTAACTCACTGTTCAATAAAAAGCGGTCAAGATAACTTCTTTTCTTCATAGGATTTTAAATTTTATTTTTTTTTAAATATCGATGTGATGAAAGTGACAATAAAACCAATTCAACTTAATAAGATAGATAATGTTCTGCAGAATAGCTTAAAAAATCAGCTAAAAGCAAGAAGAGTCTAACAGTTTGAACGTTTCTTAAACCATTACTTTAATCGTTACTATATATTCTGTACGGCGTTATTATGTATAATTATTGACAGACCTGATTATCTTTTTTCTAGCTAGTGAAACACACTGTTGATGTTAGTTTCCCCTTTATTATTGAGAATAATAGAGCAGGGTTTTACAACTCGTCATTTAAAAAGATGTTTAATGTTTTTATAAAGACGTTTTCAGAAGAAAAAACTGTGCATGTTGTTTTGTGAATGTTACGTGTAGCTTTCGCATGTACTTTCTTTTCTGGTGATACTGTGTTACGGTTATACAGACTCTTCTATGTGTTAAATAAATAAAATGTTTGAATAAGCATGAATTTGGTTTATTTATTTCTCCTTAAAATAAACCGAATACAGTAACTTTACGGTCTATGCCCCCTTTTAGGTTGACGAATCACCTCTGAATGCAAATAGGCCTCAACGATTCCGCCTTGTATAATGGATTTTCATGATACTAAATATTTATGTTAGATGAGTTACTTCATATATGGTTTTGCTTTCCATACTATTATTTAAAATATTTTGATTGATAGACATTTAGTCAATAAAATAATACTGTTCATAATAAATTGTCCATGCACAAAGTTTGTTTATTAATTATTTCATCTGTATTTAAATAATACAAAATGACATATACTTTTATATATAAGATGAATACACGGACAGACAGACATTCTCACAGACGGATGCTTCAAGTTTGTTCTCGCGTTTGTTCCCCGGGCCGCCTAACGTAAATATTATTCACGTAATCACACATAGAAGAATGACGACACAGACGACAATTTGTTCCCCTGGCGCATTAGGTATCGTTAGGTCTGCGTTTTATGGTCATGGGTCCTCTTTATGAATCTAAGCAAAGCACTATTAGAGAAAATTGGCACTAAAATTGTCGCCAAAAGACCATAAACTATTGATCCAATAGATTATAAATGCAATCTTGTGTCGTAAAACAGTCTTCCTTTTTTAATTGAATAAGATTTGTTCTACCCCTAGTATGTTGTTTGATTGGTAAAACAGCCATTGTAAACAGTACTGTTATCCTCTTATATTTTTATAACAACGTATTAAAACTAGATTGTATTATTTTGATTTATAACAGAATGTGAAAGCCTTGTTCAGGACACAGACAATGTCGTTCGTCAAATTGATTTGATAAACAAATATATATTTATGGCATTGTCCACGTGACATTTTATGACAAAACACATATGAAAACGACCTTTTGCTGACGTCTTCCGTCATCGGTGGTTCTTCCCAAATTTGTAACTAGAGTCATCAAAAACATTAAATACCGTCAGTTTATAGCAATGGACATTGAAACCTTCTCGGCCGACCAAACCTTTCTGCCCGCCGGAAAAACTAAAGCGTGCCGGAAATGAAACCAGTGTGCATGCCTGGACACACACCGACCAGCAAGATGGCGAGGAGTGGAGTGATCATCCGGCAGTCACCGTGGAAGTGTTGACTGGACTTGCAGCTGGCTCTGAGGAGTATTGTAGAAACGCATGAAGCTGGAATCAACATGCGCTGGCCGTTGTAGACTATGATGAAGACCTTAACAATTTATAGTGGGACTTAAAGGCTACTTTGACCCAACATCAAAAGTTGATCCGTTTATTATGTGTCTACTACGCATTTGTCTGATGGCCTTGTGTTATCCTTTTCCGACGTGCGTCCATCAATAGTTCACCTATTAAATTAATCCCTTCACCATACTACCAGCCAATATATTTAGTTCGACAGGCCAGCATTTTGCGCATTTTTTCTCTCAAATCAACGATATGAATTCCAGCTCATGAGTGCAAATTAAACTTACTACGTACTTATATAATTATTAATGTATTTCTGAATTATGTAGATCATGTATCTTTTCAAACTGTAACTACACTGTCGAGTCTACTGGAAATTGTTGTGCGTTTAACATGTTCATGCCTTGTTTTGTTGCTTGACAAAGTAACAACATAATTTATGCAATAACCAGAAAGTATCTTAGGTATTAATACCAGTACTTTAGACAATCTGGACTGGCGCTGAAATAATTATTTCATTAACATAAATACAAAAAATGTTCTCGTTAAAAGCTAAAATATTTTCGCACTACTGGAAATTCTTTGATATACGCGAATAAACAACCCTCCATAAATTTGTTTTGATGGCGACGTTTCTAAGGCCTACACATTGCAGGGTAAAAATACATTGCCGAAATATACTGAATTAAAAACTCTTCCATTTCAGCTCGGTCTCAATGACGAATATCCTCAGGCAAACAATATTTCTAAAAGTTCGAATATAGAAACTTTTACTATCCTATGTTTAATCAAACCCCAATGGTAAAAATATAATCGTATACGTAAATGCAGAGAGACTGCTACTCTACGAGATTTGATTACAGTATACATTTGTATATTTGACTTTGTATTCATGCATCTTGGTGTAGTTACAAATTTACTGTTGGGGTCTTTTGTCATTTTAGACAATAAGGTGGTAAAATATATTTACGTATATATCTTTTCTGTAATATAGTTTCCATTATTTAGAAGTAAACTTACCATACTTATAAACCCCGTATTAATACGTTAAATATGTCATTTCCTTAAAATTAATTACATTAACAAAAATATTGATTGCCATAACAAACCAAGTACTTTTCCGGATAATAATATTACCAATAAAAGTTCTTTAAATAAAAGAGAAAACCTAAAGTTTTAAGTTAGTTTAGAAAATCCCGTCATGGGTATTACTTTCAAAAACAACTAAACTGTCTTAACCTACAGGTTTCATCTCATAAGATAAACTGCCTTCACTGTACTGAATTTTTAAAATTTACAAAACACTTTAACAATCACAACACTGCTGTATATCAGAATGTATTTTTGTTTAATAGAAATTAGACACGCTTTGTGAATAACCGTCAGACGGAGACTGTGTCCAATGTGTCATCTTACTTAGTGTGGTTCGGTTTATGCACAGACCTCTGGTGTCCTGTGTCAATAACTTGTTTTATGCAATGTTTTTATAGAATTCCTGACCATCATTAGGTATTTATAGAGAGGTTGGACCTAAGTGGTAATTCTAGATGGAAAATCAAGTGTTTTCTTGGTTTTTGTCAGCAAGGCTACAGTCACGGGAGGTGGAATGCAATAGACGTGCATTTGATGGCAACTTAATCTAAGCATTATTTTCAACTATATGTTTTATTTATATGTAGAATTGCGTCTACAGGAGCTGCAATTGTTTATTAAGATAGCTATTTAGGAGATGGCAGACCATGTCATCTCATACGTATTGAGAGCTGACCAAGAAGGTATGTGCGTCCGATGATGTTGACACAGGTAATGTGTCCCTAGAGGGTTATTAGTTATAGTTCAGCTTTATGCCTGTGAAATGGTTCAAGCAATTAGACAAGGTGGCAACAGAATCTTGTGAGGGAGTTCAGAAGTTCGTCATGCTGTGTGCAAATGATGAAGTTAATATATATCAGGCGGTGTACCCAAACCGTGTTATTTACAATATATGGGCTGTGGCGTGTAAAATTTTGAAACATTTAGGCCGAAAGTCAACTGTAATGTACTGTAATGACGGCTGTCACACATGTCTCCTATATGGCGTGTCTTAAATGACGCATGCATGTAACTTTGGATGTGTGCCCTAGTGTGTTATTAATGTTAAGGCTGTGTTAAGGCTGTGTGCTGACAAAATGCTGAACATTAAAGACTGTGTGTAATATATTGATATTTGCTTTTAAGACCTTCGTATTTAAAGATTGAGTTTGATATCTGTGTGGTATCATTCAGATCATTGCTTTAACAAATCCTATGTTAAGTGTCTTAAAATATCAATCTGTCTGGTTATTTCTTAATTCGGCTTTTTTTTTTCTTTGTAAATTTGTATAGCGTGTAATAACATTTATGTTTATCATTTATTTTGGTGATGCGGTTGATCCTCTAATAAAACAGAAACAAAAATCTTGCCACTTTGGCCACTAAGACCACCACTAAACCTGTTTAAGCTAAATAGCGGAATCACATTATATTTAAACATTGTAAAAAGTGTATGAACATTTAGTAAACTTCACCTTTCAAACTTCACCCTGTCGCCTGAGAAGGAAGTTGAAAAGATAATAGAATCCTCTCCAAATGAATACGGTGAGCTTGGTCCTATACCTACTACGCTACTTAAGGCCTGTCTACCGGAGATTCTACCCCTCCTAAAATCATAAACACCTTACTTGAAAATGGAACTGTACCAAAGGCATTCAAACAATCCCCCGTTAAGCCTCTTTTAAAAAGCAAAATCTTGATTATGAAATTCTTAAAAACTATAGCCCTGTTTCAAATATCCCTTTTGTAACAAAAGTAATGGAAAATGTGGTTGATTGAAAGCTTGACTAACAATTCAAATAAACTTCACTATCCTCATCAATCTGCTTATAGGTAAACCATTCTTCTGAAACTGCGCTGGTTCAGGTACTGAATGAGGTCCTTAAATCTGTTTATCAAAATAAAGCCACTTAACTCGTTTTACTTGATTTGTCTTCAGCTTTTGATACAATTGACCATAGCATTTTTTTGGAACGACTTAAAACCAACTTTGGAATTGAAGGTAAATCCTTGGAATGGATAAATTCATACTAAAACGATTGCTGTCAAACTGTGTATTGGTCGAAGTTCATCTTTCTAATGCAGTAAAGATGGGTTACAGTGTCCCTCAAGTATCTGTTTTAGGACCGAAGTTCTATAATCTAAACACAAAGCCTGTAAGTGTAATATGCAAAAACACGGAACTAAACAACATTCTTATGCAGATGACACTCAACTGTATATTTCTTTTAAAACTGACGATTTGACTGCTTTGACATATGCTTTTAATTGCATTGAAACATGCCTTATTGATATACTGTCTTGGATGAACCATAACATGTTAAAACTTAATACAGATAAAACTGAGATGATTATATTTACACCCTATAGTAAAAAAAAATGAAAGATATTCCGCCAATAACAGTTGGAAATTCAAATGTAAATGCATATGATTCTCTTAGAAGCCTGGGTGTTATCTTTGATACCCAGATGAATTTGGACAGACATGGGAATTCTCTGTGTAGGTATTGCTACCACCAGCTACATAAGGAGATATCTAACTACAGAAACAACAAAAACAACTCTTGTCAATTCTTTGGTTACATCTAGACTTGACTCTTGTAATTTACACCTATTTGCATGTTCAAAGGCACTAATTTATAAACTACAAAAAGTTCAGAATACAGCTGCCAGAATAATATGCGAGACAGAAAAAACTGATCATGTACAACCTATACTTAAAGAACTACGTTGGCTTCCTATACAAAGGAGAATTGAGTACAAAATTATTATACTTACATTCAGAATGATTCATGGATCTTCTTCTGAGTACATCAAGACATTGTACAATTGTACTGTCCTACACGTATCTTGAGGTCACAGGGCAGCTCGTTATTAGTTGTTCCTAAAAGCCGAACTGTCACTCATGGTGATCGATGTTTTGATTTTCCTGCATCTATTCTCTAGAATGCACTGCCGAGAGATCTTAAAGAATGCAGTACATTGGTAACCGTTAAGAAGAACTTTAAGACCCATCTATTTCAGCTAACGTATGTCATCTAACATTTTAACATGATTCTTTAAATTGATCTTACACCCTGTCATCATTTCTATATTTAAGGTGAAGACATCTGTTTATTATTTCTTTTTTAGTTTGTATTTTAATCTATGTGTCTCTCATTGTTTGTCTATAGTCTATAAGTAAAAAAGTTTTTATGGACTATTTTAAATAACTAACCATTTAATGCCAAACTGACGTTTCGTCATGGTTTTATGTTCTTTAAAAAGAATGTATGTAACTGCGTGAAGTGCTTTCGAAAATTTATATTATGAAAAGAGTTATATAAATGAGGTATGTGTTATTATATTATGTAGATTTCAAAACAAAACCGCTTCTGATAAATAAAAAATTCTTTAGACGTCTTAGTCAAATTTCGCTTTGCAGTTAATACTTAGGATTTCACTTTGCTGTATCCCTTTCCCCATGTTATTTAGATAAAAGTGATACATTTTTCCTAATAAAAGTAGCGGGTGTTTCTCCACTGCCTTTAAGACAAATTTACTATTTGACGTCGTATGGATTGAAGTAAAGTTTTGAAGTGGTTCTTTTTGCCATTTTCTTTATTATCTGCTACAACTTTCCATCGTGTTTAGAAATTGTAAAACCTTTTCCAAATGACGTCATTGCGTTTTATTAAATGACGTCATTACATAGTGTTTGTTTTACGTCATCCCTTGGAATGTTTTATTTTTATCAGATATCTATTTAGGAACTGTATATGTGCCGAGGTTTTTATCTTGTGTATATTTTGTACATATTTTGAGTTAATAGCAAATATTGTTATATTTTAAGTTTGCTTAAGTATTTACTTTTGATGTCAGTGCTTCTTGTTCGTGCTATAAAAATCAAGTTATATTTTACACAATTAAATCATTAAATTTATGAAGATTAATTTATTGGGAATTCCAATGGAATGCTCACTGTTAAGTAACTCATGGTAAAAGAGAGTCTATTTTGCGAACGTGCAGCATCATGATTCTACTTAATCCAGTAAATTGCATTCCTTTTTTCAAGCAAACATTGCAATTGTATATGTCATTTTAGCAATCTTCTATCTACATTAATGCATTTTTCTACACTTCGAAGTGTAACAGTAAATAGACGTGCTTTAAACAACTAAAAATAAAGCGTCGGCTCCAGGTACGGGAGGCTCCGGGTTTGATCCCAGGCGACGACACACCGAAGTCGTTACAATTGTATTGGTGTAGCTCCCTAGCTCAACACTCAAACAAATACAAGGGTAGTTTCACGACTGGTTGGACCGGTGTCAAAATAATGTGACTGGGTGTGGTTTCATACCAGGCTATACACTGTGAAGGCAGTACTATATCTGCTTCAAGTAGACATCGTCTCTAGATAACTGAAATACTGTTGGTGGGACATTAAACCCAATAAGTAAATGCACAAAAAGCTTAAACAAACGTCAAAATCTCACAAACAACACCAACCATTGGTTAATTCCATAAAACAAGTTGCTGTCCCTATTTCCAACGTCTTCCCCGATACTGTAGGTCAAGAAGAATCTGGACTGCTGTGCTCTGTGGTTCATCACCTTAGTTTTTTGTTCTAAAAATTTACATTCGACAAACTTTTGAATTGTAAATCAATTGCAAACCTAACGCATTACACTCATATATATATTACATATATCTTATATTACATATTTCGACGACGTATGACTTATTAAGTGTCGGTGTGCCGTAAAACCCAAATAAATTTCACATAGAGTAAGCAGTGACCAAAGTGTCAAAGCATATTCAATAGTTTGCTAAAACAACAGCAAACTGGGGCTGTTCATTTATTTTTAGTAAACGTTTCCGAATGGAATGCAGGTGTTTAGTAATTTTTACGGTGTTTATAGAAGTTTAAAATTAAAGCATAGTCATTTTTATTTAACTAAATACTGGGTTGAATGCTAGTGTCACAACAGTAAACTGATGCAGAACATTTAAGTCGCCGGAAATAAGGTATAAGCTAAAGTCATTTCGCATGGTAGCATTTAGTACTACAGCATTTGCTTTTCTGGATAATTAAATGTTTGCAAAAAGATGGTGTGTTAACCGAATACATATAAAAGTGTTAATACCACTTTTAATTTACAACACAAAAATAGTTTAAACAGCATCTACTTAACAAGGCCGTACGAAGTCTTCGAAGCCGGTAATGTAATGACGTTCGAATTTAAAGTGGTACGAAGTCATCAACAACCGCACTGGCGCGGCAAATCCTTACACCTTACAGCAATCAAGTTCTTATTTTACAAAATTGTATGTACTTTTGTCTTCGTAATATGTCTGAAAAACAATTACCATTGATACAAAAGTAGAACCATGACGTTTAATTAGTAACAAAACTGGGAAATACTGGGAAAATATTTCACACAAAAGCCAGCATACACACGTACGTACGTACGTATGTATGTATGTTTTTATGTAATAATGTGCTCCTTTTCTGCAGAAATAGAAAGATTATTTCCGATCAAAAATACGATTGCTTCTTACAGGTATCAAATCATTACTACAACCAATTATAAACAGAGTGGCGCCGAGAACTGACCAGAGAAAATTCGCATTTAAAACAGGGGAATAACTCTAGACGACTTGTGTTATTACACTTTTAAACTGAGTCTTTGCCCCTTGGGACAAAATATAGTTAGTTTTTTTTGTGTAAAATAAGAGCCAGTATGTGAGACATCCACGGCGCCGTAGAGAGCATGCGCTTAAAAGAAGAAGACTATCCTGGAAACTAAACACTTTCTTACACTATCGATTAATTACAAAAACCAAAAACTCTGATGGGAAGTAGAGTATTTGCTGATTGTTGTTCTTCTTCTCTGCAACGTCTGCATATACAAGCAGCCTTGCTAACGTCGAAATACTCGGTTTCTTTTGTTAAACAATACTTCTTCCAAACAGCTGTGAATTCTATGCTATCTACTTTTTATAAGCTGCATATTTTTGTTGCAAGCTACAATGTTGAAAACGGAATACTAATTTTTTTCTATGAAAAGGGTCTTACAGAAAGGCTGCTATTTCCAGTTTTTGCCATCCACAAAACAATGCATTCCATTAGACGCACCGCTCTCCAGGGCGGCATCAATAATAGAAGATACATAGTCTAATCATAAGTCATGCAATTACAAACAATACATTGACTAGTAGATATAAATGATAATCATAAGTATGCATATATAAATGGTAGACTTCAAACTATGGTTTCTAGTTATCTATTGAGAAAATTGAAAGGTAAAAGTTATTGTGTATATTCGCCGGTTAGGGATACTCACGATATATACCATACTCGACTGTACAAGCAAATTGACATTCGTCCAAAAAGTACAACGTAATGATGCTATATAAACAAAATGATAAGCACGATGGAAATTATCAAGTGCCTTTAAAGGTCTGCAATATTCTGTATAAGGCAAAAGCTTTACAAGTACTGCATTCACTGTTATCTCGATGAAAACAAACGACTGCAGCCCAGGGTGCAGCGTTGTTTCCTACTGGCAATAACAACAGAGAATAATAAACCTCTTGTCGTCTGTAGTGTGTCACCACAGCAAAATATTATCAAGTAGTAAAAAGGTGTACATAGTTGAACAGTCATAGGTACAAACTGCAAAAATCATGGAATTTCAAACAAAAGAATTCATCTTAAATCCTTATATTGACATTTATTAATATTATTGACGTTAATTCATAAACATTCTTTTTTAGCTTGTTATATTTGACAAGTTACTTTCTACAAACTTGAATTTCAAACATGACTTAGCATCAAAATAACATTTAGCATTATTTTTTAGACATTTTGCATTTCCAACAACACACCAAATCCCTTAATCAAAAGATTATGTCAGAGGTAAGGCATTCATATTAAGCAGACAACACTTTGGCAATGCTTGTCACATTGTTGTGTTAAGAGATCAGATATCTTTATGTATGTATTAACGTACACACCGTTTGGTTTTGGTCAACATTATCATATCACTTCATCTATAAAACGGTTATTAATCAGTTATATGTATATTAAGTTGCGAATGTTTCATCATCAGAAAGATAACTTTGCAAAATGGCCAATACATAAAATTTAACGTAAACGTTTTTTAAACGAATATACGGATGCAACATTCGATCCGGATATTTAAACGGATATCCCGGTATCCGTTGACATCCCTAGCAATAATATATGATCGTTACAATTGTTTTATTATGTTATTGTTTAAGTGAGTCATAAATTCATGGGCCTAGGCACGATCCACTGACCGATTGTTAATAAATTAGAGGAAGTAAATATGCGCGTAAAAGCTCTAAGTTCATTAAACACCAATATTTACTCGTTGTACTTTGGTTCGACTGTTTTGTTCTCTACGCCATGTTTCTCTGGATAGCGATCGGTCTGTCCTCCATCATGGTGCCAGCAAGTATGATTAATAAATCATTCTTATTATATTAATACATATGTAATAATTTTCATTTCAATATGATCGTAATCATAAACATCTATTTTCTAATGACATTGGCATTATTTTAAAAGAATCCACTAGGTCGCTTTGACATATGGATATACAAACCCTGCGTTAGTAACATGAATATGAAAAAGTCATGTAAATATACATTTCCTGTGTTGTTAAAAGACACAATTTTATTAAAACTCCTCGTTTTACGAGTCACGAGTATAAGTTAATATAAACTTGTTTTATTAGAAATAAGTAAAATAATTTACTTGAGAACAGTTCCAACTACATTGCAACAGTATCAACAAATGTCAACATGTCTTCAAAATAAACAATGTAAGAACAAATGTTCTGTGTTGAAATATAATACTTGACAAAAAAGTACTTACGTTGTTATATCCACTAAAACGTATTATACTGTTCTATAGTACTGTTGTATAGATTCTACTGTATTGCATCTGTATCTAGCCTCTCTCTCTTTCTTTCTCTTTCTCTCTCTCACTCTCTCTTTCTCTCTCTCTCTCTCTCTCTCTCTCTCTCTCTCTCTCTCTCTCTCTCTCTCTCTCTCTCTCTCTATATATATATATATATATATATATATATATATATATATATGCGATTGGAAGGTTTTACATATATCTCTAACATCGTAGTTATATTATTTATACCGATCTTAACCTATAACACGTATTTATAACATTTCTATTCTTATTACTCTTACATCATTTTTTTTTTCGTTTTAAACGTTACCCCAGAATACATGTAGCTATATACATTATTTATATTGATTGCTACGTTTTAAACGTATTTCTATCATTGCTTTAGATTGTTTATATCGATTCTAACAGCCATTGAATTGCTGTCTTAATTGTTACTAAGGTATAACAAATATTAATAGAATTGCTGGCTATATAGTTTCTTACGTATTACATATATCACTAGAAATACTTATTGTTGCTTTCAATGTCTATCAAGTAACTGTAACTGTGGTATTTAAATGTGTTAATTTATAATGTAATACACGTATCCATTGATTGTTATTTTGATATGTTAATGTAATACAAATATCCATTTAATTGTTTTATGTTGTTTCCTTGTTCGACATCGCCAGATTGGTTCCTCTGTGTCGTGGCTCAACCGAGTTTTCACAACACCAAGATCCAGATTAATAATACCCAGTTCAAGATACCGGCAATACCTGGACATAACATCACCGTCGTGTGTGGAGCTAATGCCAATGAACAATATTTTTCAACTCTTACCATTAAGGATGAAGTTAACACTAAAGGAGCTGATGATAACTATGATAAAAGAAAGAACCTAATAGCAAATAGATCTTTAGATGGCAAGTATATCTCTCATAACAAAACATTGACAGTAAATTGTACTTTAAGAGATAATATAACAAATGAAGGAAAAGGCAAAATCTTTGGAATAGTAACAACGTTGTGTAAGTATACTTTTCGTTATTTGTTTGTTGAAACGTATAACATGCGATTTAAACGTTGTCCTATATACTAGAATTCTGTTTTGTTTGGGGCAGAAATTATCTTTCAACTAGAGTTTTGTTCGATAGAGATTTTTTTTAAGATGCATTTTATTGCAATTGTTTGAGGCTTTAATAGTTTGAATCTAGTTTAGGCTATGTTCGGTTATAATAGTGAAAATAATAGTTCCGTTGACCTGTCGTACAATGGTTGTTTTACAAGGCATCAAAAATTTGGAACAATAATATTGTTCTTTAAAGTAATGATATTTTTCTGTTGAAATTGTATGGTGTGATTCTTCTTCATTCAATATTGCAATCTCGGGGAATTTAATTGACTGTGCAAAATAATTTGACTCAAAAACCATGCACTTATAGCTAAGATCGACATGGTCAAAGGGAAAAACTCTCGATCAGTTCAAGGTGTTAATAAGCAAAACATATGAGAACCTTTAGAGATTCAAACCGACAACTTAAATAGACGATCGAATAACGGAGCTAGTACTCTACTGTTATAGAACAAAATTATGCGTATAACAGGTACATGATTTGGCCACTGAACACATTTATGCGTATAACGTGTTCATGATTTGGCCACTGAACAAATTTATGCATATAAAATCTTCATGATTTGGCCACTGGACAAATTTATGCATATAACAGGTACTCGATTTGGCCAATAAACAAAGTTATGCATATAACGGGTACATGATTTGGCCACTGAACAAAGTTATGCATATAACGGGTACATGGTTTGTCCACTGAACAAAGTTATGCGTATAGCAGGTATATGATTTGGCCACTAAACAAAATTATGCTTAAAACAGGTACATTATTTGGCCACTGAGCAAGGTTATGCATATAGCAGGTTTATGATTTGGCCACTAAACAAAGTTATGCATATAACAGGTACATGATTTGTCCACTGAACAAAGTTATGCGTATAGCAGGTATATGATTTGGCCACTAAACAAAGTTATGCATATAACAGGTACATGATTTGGCCACTGAACAAATTTATGCATATAGCAGGTTCATGTTTTGGCCACTGAACAAAGTTATGCGTATTACATGTACACGATGTGAGCACTGAACAAAGTTATGCATATAACAAGTACATGATTTGGCCACTAAACAAAGTTGTGCATATAACAGTAACATAATTTGGCCACTAATAAAATTTATGCATATAACAGGTACGTGATTTGGCCACTAAACAATGTTATCCATATAGCAGGTGCAAAAATGCATAATATCATATCACAAAGTTGTTTTAATTTAATGGGTGTTTTGCTCGATTAAGATCATATTACACTTTTAGTTTATTGAAACAATACAATAAAGAACATTTTAGATGTTGTAAAAATATAGTTCGAAATATTTTAGCAAGTGTTTCTGGTAGTTCTAAGCACAATATTAAAAAGCAAGTAAAGTCACAACTAATGGCAAAATATTATAGATTCATGGTAAATATGTTCGTCGGGAAATATACATTACATTGATATGTCGGGATTCGAGCCCGGAATAAAAGACCTTTCGGACAATAGAATAGCCACTACAACGAACATAAGCTTTTGTTGGTAGAATCTTGTTAAAAATATAAATAAAAAAAACAACGATTTGCATGTCGAATAATTAATGTTTACATAGTCCGTATTTGTTATTTTTAGCCTAGGCTCAAATTATCGAATTTTATTGTTTATAAAAAAAAATTGCCTAGCATTTATAAAATATCAACGTGTCATTTGGCGGTACTACTTATAGCATTCTGTTGTTATAATGGTGTAATTGTGTAATAATGCTACAAGTAGCATCCTAGTTTTATTTCATATGAACAACCTTGCTGAATGCATGTCATTGGTTAGTGGTCGTTTCGGTAGAGCGATTGCTTTGAAGATTGGAAAAATGTTGTCATCTGCCGGTTTGGGTATATATATATATATATATATATATATATATATATATATATATATATATATATATATATATATATATATATATATATATATATATATATATATACCAAACAGAACAACAGGACGCTGTTTGAAATATGTTTCGTTTTCTTCTCTACATACGTGAGTAATTTTGTGATTTCTCAATGCCGGTTTAAACTATGCTCAAATTTATAAGCAACAAAAGATTAATACAATCTCTGTTAAAATATTTTAACACTTACAATATTAAGCCAGGAATTGTCATAAAATACAATTAAAACAGAAAAATGCACGTTACTAACATAAAGGAAAATAATGTATTTGTATTTGACGGATAAAAATGAGGGTTGATGTGGTGTTTATTCTAAAAGTGTTAATGTCACTGCTTATTAATTTTTATGTTACAGCAAAAGATCCATATATCAATTGTGCCTATATTTCTAGCTGAATACGCCTTACACGTTAGATACATAAGTTGATTCTGTATTAATCAAACCATTCAATGCCTTCGTAACAGGGTTACATGAATTTTCCATAAAGACGGAAGAAGCAAATATCCAAGAGACTCAGTCAGCAATCGAAGTCAATTGCAGTCTGCCTAATATGACGCCACCACCGAACGTAACGTTAAGGTATCAAGGTGAAAACATCGCCACCAACAACGGCAGTACAGACCATGTAAACTATCAGTTGAATGTGACGAAAGAGGATAACGGCCGGTTGGTCGATTGTTGTGTCGACATTCCACTAGCCGGTGACACGTGTATCAACACGACATTAATTGTCCCATGTATGTTCATTTATCCGAATATAAAGTGATAACATTTAAGAATCAGGGGTCGTATACTTAATGGTGGTATCCGACCCTGTGCCTATATCAAATACATGTAACATTATCTTACACTTGTTTGTAGGAATGTTGACATAACCTCTTCATAAACTCGTATCTAAGTCAAGACGATTCTGAAACTACTTCAGTTGATTGAAAATACAAATCTTGTAATAAACTGCTCTAAATGGTCGTGTTTTTTTCCAAATATTTCAATAAACACGTTATATGGAGATTTCTGTTATAATAGATTCGACGCTAGACCTGATGAAACGAATGATGTTAGTGGTGTAAGCTCAAAAGGAAGTCAACTGGTGGTTTACTTTGTTTAATAAAAGCTAAGCTGTTTGTGCAGCGTGGCTCAGAAAAGAAATACATATTTGTCATGACGAATAGGGTCTTGGCTTCACTTTTCACATAGATATAAGACATCATTAAACAACATTTAACCTTTCCGGGTATCAACATTTTATTTGATTGTATGAGAAGCAAATTTTCAATCCAGACAGTCGAATATCACCTTTAAAAATATTAGTTTTTTTATTTAAAGAAATTGCCTTCAGTCTTAAAATGTTACCTTAGATTAAAAGAAATCTTTAGTTTCATTCATCATATCATTCAATCTAAGAAATGTTTTCAAAATGTTATATCATTTCTTAGTTCAAGTAAAATAAACTTTGAAAATCAGATCCTTTGTGGTCAAGTGATGTATGCAATGTTGTTGTCTTTGTTCGTTTAGTAATAAAAGTATTTAGTTAGTCTCTTTTGAATGGTCTCTTTGGTTTTTGTAATGTTTTCACCAGGTAATAGCTCTTCTAGGATCATGAGTCGTTAAATGTACCTTTACCTTTTCCTTAATTTCATTTTGGTACCTAACTATTTTTAATATCACGTCATTGAATTCTGTAACTCAATATAGGATAATTTTAAAACGCGTTTTCCGTCCTTGAAATATATTTTCTGTGATTAATGAAATAACTATTAAAATTGTCTTGGTAATATGATCATCCTTCGGATTATAGAAACGGTAGAAGATATCTTAAATAGAAGTACATTTGTGTTTGCAATTTACAACACAAGTGTAATAATTAAAACTTAATAGACCATTTCAAACCAAGCGTCTAGCCAATCCTATTCCGCTGATCAAGTAGACGCTTTGTGAGAAAATCTCGCGAGACTCGACCTGTTTTGCAAAACTGGGGGCTCTTCACTTCCGGATTTTGTATTATCTAATTGAACGTAATACAGTGCTGAAAATCATGAAATTGACAAAAGTTCAACGTCTGAATAACCATAAGTTGCCAAATAGTGCACGTATACAATCATCAATTGAAAGTTAAATAAAACAACCGTAATAAAAACGAACTTATCACGTCCATTTACATGTTAAATATTAAAGAAATTATAATCATTACCGCCATTAAATTTATCTGGCCACACATGATCATCATCATGATCCCATATTACCTGTATAATCACCTTTAATCATCATCATCAGCAGCAGCATCACCGCCATCACGATCTACATCGTAATCGTCATGTGTGGGCGTTCGTGGTCTAGTGGTTAAGACGTCGGACTCCGGATCGGAGGGTCCCGGGTTCGAACCCCGAAACTGACCACGTGATGTTAGTCCTTGAGCAAGACTATTTACTGCACATTGCTCCAGGTATTCAGTACCTGAGTACTGGTTCTACCCAGGAAGTGGACAGTCGAGAGGGATTAATTTAAGTTAAAAGAACTTGTTTCCCAATCGACTATAAATAAATAGGTTTAAATCGTCATGGGCATCACCGTAACCGTTTTTACCATTTACATAATAATCATAAACAGCATCGGTATCACCGTCATCATTATCAGCAGCAGCAGCATCACCGTCATTTGCATCATCATTACTTTAGTTACAGGGGTATGGATCTTTGTCAAGCAAATTTTCTTATGCTTCTAATCTTAGTTGTTATATATCTTATAATGAACAATGTTGTAAATTTGGACAATAGTGTCAAAATCCCTATTTCTTAATGCATCGGTCACATAATGCGCTATTACGTATAAATGATTAATAGGAATTCGTGGACTGCGATTCAAAATCTGCATACAACTTTTGACTTTACTTGATTTGCAATTATTTGAATGAGGGTCTACACGCCTGGCTACGTCTTATATTCCCATTCATGGCTTGAATGTTCTATGCCAAAATGTGGTCTAAAGTGGGCCCTACCGGGTACTTAATTTTTGTACCCATTTAAAGATAGAAATGTATTAATTTAAGTTTTGTAAATTCATATTACCCGGTATGTTTCTCTATGGGCGTGGGTCCCTTTCATACCATCATAAAGTTCTACTCTAATTGAATCCCTAATTTTATGACATGAGCGGACACCCCAACTAATTAAGCTAATTGGCAGTTTTATGACACCTTGTTTGTCTTGTGGACAGGAAGTGTGACCGTGTTTTGGCGTCTTTTCCCCTTCGCAAGAATTAACACATGCATCCGCTATGCAGCTGTGTTTGAAACTGTCACCATATGGCAGTCGTGTGGTTTATGACCTTCACCATTTACAGACCAATATGCAGTGACTTACGCGAGGACAACAAAAAGGACAAAACACTAAGGTCTACACTATCTTTTTTGGCTCATAAAAGGACCTAACGCTATATTTAGCAGTACCCACAATGGTGCACTCTTTCCCAACCCCACTATTTTTTCGTTAAGGAAGAGGAAACGTGGATGTTGGGATTTCAAGGAATACAATCTAATGTATATTTTCATCTCGTGTTTATTGCAAAGGTATTATTTCAATAGCTCGCCTATTCTTTTGTAGTTAATCCATACCTTAAATATAAATAATTCCTTTATAAAAATGCTTATGATCATTCAATGGACTAAAGAAGTTTGTAAGGATATTTATATAAGTAAAAACATGCGCAGTCTGAAATATTAATACATAGTAAAGTTTCCCCCCTCCACTCTCACTCTTTTAGAACTTATATTTATGCCGCGAAGGTAAATCGTCAATAACGTTGCATATTTATTTATAGCACACGCCGTTCACGTGTACTTATCATTTTTAATCTCTCAACAGTACCCAACGTTCACACCCTCTCTATCTTCTAAATGGCAGCTTGAAGACAATTATCGATCGATATCATGTTACACAGTATTGTGAAATAATGGGTCGGTCAATTTGACACAAAAATATTTCTTTTCGGCGACTTCAAATGATAGTGACCGTCGATTGTTTCCCAGAATTTTCTTTGTTGTTGCAGTGTTAGCCAGAGAGCCCTCCGCGCCAAAAAGAAATAACACCGCATTTATTTTTTACAACCTTGAAGAAATTAAAATCAAAGTGATGTAATAGCGACTCCATGTTATAAGTGCGTGAACAATGTTGTTAACAGCCGTTAATTGGCGCTAATATGTGCAAACCGAAAAAAAAAACCAACTTGTTTTCTAAGAAAGTACGGACACAAATGATGAAATCCTTTGCGCAAGAGCCCCCAGTTTTGACAATCGAAAGAAAACGGGTCAAGTCTCGTAGCGCGAGATATAAATCGGCGCATGCGCACTGGATGTTTGAAATGGTCTATTAAAGCTATTAAGGAAAACCCTTTTGTACGGTTAAATGTTCTTAAATTTGGTGTTGTATTCTTATCTTGAGATCTAGAGCAGGTGAAGTTATGGACTCATTTAATGATACAAGCCATCTGAGTGCCTTGTAATCTATTAAAACCATTGTAAGCTGCGCCTGTGGTAGAGCGACAGAGAACTTCTCGACCCCTCCCCGGGTTTGAGTCCGGCAAGAGCGGAGGACTAAATGTGAGAAGTTATTCCATCAGAACAGCGGTGCATGCACCGGTGGTTCTACCCAGAGATAAGTCTAGTCGTTTTTCCTGCAACAGGAGTTTGACGTCGCTGGACACTGCTAATTTTCTTAAATGTTCCATGCTATCTACGTCTGAAAATGGGCACATGTTAGGGATAATCGGCTCATGTATGTAAGCATGCATATTTAAAATGGATTTTAAAGACAGCATGTATTATGTTATCTAAAGTGTAATATTTCGTGTTTGTTTCTCATCTACAGACCCCCCTCAAAGCGCTGCTATCGTGTTAATGTCGGTTTCCAAAGAGAAGGTTATTGTGAAGTGCACGACGGATGAATCTAACCCTGCCAGTAACATCACGTGGTCCGTGGAGGCTGGTAACCGGACACTTCCTTCTAAAATGACTATCAATCGAGGCAGCCATAGGGGTCATGTGTCGTCACAGGTGATGTTATACAGGCATTGAATCTCATATATTTTTCTGATATTGTTTGTATTTTTGTTAACTGCTATGTTATTGTGTTTCCCGTGGTTTGTGCTCAGCTTACGAACTGCTTTAACGGCACCGTGATTATTATTGCTAGACGTTGCTGTAATTGTTATAATTGTGTCGTTGCGATGTCCTAAAACACATATTCCATCTAGCTTTCGTTATGCCATGCAATTTTAAAAGCTGTAGTAGTCGAATCTCCTCCGTATATCGTCATTATTCATGAAGTACACAACACAGAAAGGCCATGATTAATATCGCTAAACATATTTATTTGCCTATCTTGTGAAATTATTTTAAACATTTAGCCATCGAAATGACATGGAATGCAGTCTAAAATAAATTGCAGCCATAACAGATTAATTCCTGTCAATACTGTGGCCGCTTCGGGTACGAAACCTGCTGATCGATCAAACTGGAAATATTGTATCATAAATAAGAATATATGACAAAGTCCTATGAGCATTGCAACATATACCAAACTCTGAAAAGGCACAGGACAAAGGTATTTCACAAACAAGTTAAGTGAAGAGTAAAACAAATTTGTAATGAGTCAATTAACAAAAAGAGCAAACCCAACAGTTACCGCCTTGAAAGCATAGTGCACTGGACTTGTCGAGTTGCATTTGCTATTGCAAGTGTTTCTTTCTACATTATTGCAATTCGTTGTATAGTAAACACTAAAATACATGTATGAATACTTTAGGACGAATTGCAAATACCATACAACTTTTTATTGAACGTCTTTGACGATTTTTATACTAAATTAACTAAAGCCGAAAAAATTAAAATACTTGTATAGAATTTATAGCATTTTTAGTATACACATTTCATGTATTTTTTCATTCTGTTGTTTTAACAACAGTATTTAAGAATTGTTATTGCGGAATAAAGTCCCGAACAAGCTGTCATGGTAATACTGCCATACTTAAGCAGGTCAACAAACTGTGTCTTGTCTAGGACATTAGCCCTTGTCCTCTCTGTAGTACAAGTGTGTGTTGTTGTTGTTTTCAAAATCGAAGAAACAAAGTATTCACATTTGAATCTACGTGGAAATGAAATATGCATAGGTTTAATTTTGGTTTGTAAAATAAACAAAGTTCCTTGCATTTTTACTATGTTAAGTATGTTCTCTCTCACTTTAATGTACACTAGGATATATAAGTAAACAGCAACAAAACAATATATTTTTATATTATTATTTTAATTATGTCGGGATATAAGTCTTGCTGACCAGTTCTGTGGTAAGCTCATTTGCATCCAGTGTGCAATATCTTTAATGGCCCGGGGAGAATATTGCATTAAGCATGCCGTGCGATTGGGGTTGTACTATGGCATTATTTTGTGGCTACCATGAGAAAAATCATTTAGGTGAGTTAATATGCTGAGTGCTTCTTGAGTCCAACATACATAATCATACCGACAAATATGTATTCTATGCATGTGCTTATTATTAACAAAACTCACCTCGTTCACGTTGCAGACACTTGAAGTAACGGATATATACGATAACCTGACAATTACCTGCAATGTCACCAACGACATGTTCCCGAACCTTATTCTGAGCAAATCGACACAAGTTAACATTGATGGTAAGGAATATATGGCATTATTTAACTGTAACTAATCTGCACTATCACCATGACGTAATGCTGTCTAGTCACTGCAACTCCTTGGCAATACTTTGATTGACAGTTACATCAATCAATCAGGTCAGCTGAATGATTAAAGCATTTGTCCCTTTGCCAAAGATGACCTTAATGTACACATTGACATTAAGGTACGTCATAAGCTATATACTTACAGTGTGTTAAATGCAAACATTTACAAAAATATGAATGTAATATCAATTATATGTTTATCAACCAATATAGCGCACATGCAGTCGAGATGTGTCTCATACAATATCTCTACAGGATAAAGTCGAGGAGCATTTTACACTGTATAGTGAGATTTGTCCAGGCCAACGTAACAGTGGCAACATCATGCAACATATATATATATACTTCTGTTAAAGACTTAAAATACAGATATTACTATACATAAAGAATAGTTGTGGGTTTTGTCTCGTGTTAAACTAGTATTTCACCAATGGCATTGCCACGAATGAAAATAAACACTTTTGATCACCACGTGTTGAAATCACATTATGCCATTATTTTATGCCTAGAACTTTAATTTGAACATAAAATTGATTGATTTTCCATTTGGTTCCTCAAGTTGCACTCAGTTAAAAAGTTGCAATTTATTCGCAAGCACAAAAAGAGGTTTCTCAATAAGCAGCTAAATTTGTGTTCAAATAGACAGTACAAACCCTTTTAAGCAACATTTTAATGTGAATATCAGTAAAATTTTTGGAATTGATAAGACCATTCATCACCAGAAGATCAAATAATAGTATACTAATATTATTATGATATTATATGCTTAGTAATCCAAACTAAGTGATGATTGTTAACAAGTAACACATTCGCCGTTTTATACTATAAACAGGTTTTAAGCAGACTAATGGCTGTGCAGTGTTACTGATACAACGTTTGATTAAATTGTGATCTTGAGACAATGACGTAGTTTAATTACTGCTATGGCTAGCTAGATGGACTTGAGGCTTGTGAATTTGGGGGAAATCCGTGAGTAGTTCCTAAAAATAGATGTTCACAGTAAAGATATCATTTTTTCTCCGTTTAAACCTAATTTCAGTGCTATACATTAATGAAATATCAATATCTAATCATTTTACCGGATTGAAGTATCTCAAGACTAACTCAGCAGTATTTAATCATTTGCGGTGTACATAGCTTTTGATCCAATATGCACAAAGACCTCCCTGTAGCTCGCCATGGAGACTATACGTTTGTTAAAGGCAACTGCGACATGCATATCAGGTTTTAAACTGAATTTAAACTGTTTCTTATCATCAAACCAAGGTATGTTCCGCAATATGAATGAAGAGCACATCGACACCCTATGGATACTGACCATTGGTCTGTTGGCGGTGTCCAGTTTCGGTCTCGTATGTCTGATAGGGGCAGGCACTATGTTCCTGATCAAGCATCGACCAAGACACTCCACCGACCCATCACTGACTGAGTACATGTAAGTGAGTCATAATGCAGCGTCCACGGGCTTAGTTACTGTTGCTTCGCCCCAAACCCATCAAATCTCAACTATTTGTTTTTGTTTTAAAGTAGAAAGTCAAATTATAAATAAAATACAATCAAGTTATTTTTAAAATGCAAACATGCGTCAGAGTATCACTAAAATAAACTACAACGGTATAGTGATTAAGAAACAATATTAAATATTATAATTCCATTCAAATCTCGTTCGTCAAGCCCCGAATTTACTTTTGGGAGGCAGAGGTTAATGTGATTGAAAGGCGCTTGACTTTTGATGCCTTAGATTGGCCCATCTTAAGACAGATTTTGTCATTTTGGTGTTTCTGATTTAAAAATCACTGAGCTCTTCTTAATTGACAGTTTCAGTGCACTTTCCTCTTCTTCTAGTCCATTTATGGATACACTTCCATTGGAGGAAGTGCATTACACTCCCACTTCTATCATTATTTAATATTGATGAAATAAATTTGCATCGGAAGAAAGCCAAATGAAATTAATAATACGGTCCTTTTATTGGTGAAATATTGTGTACCACTATATAAAAACACTGTTATATTTTACAGCAATAAACGTGACAGCAAAAAAGGTATGTATTCAACAATCGATAGAAATTGCCTTAGTTGTTAAAATGTCCCATGTGTTCTGCTTTATGATAATAATATTTTTAGTACAGTAAAATGAATTTTAAAAATTGATTGTTGAACTAACGAACAACTGTTTATTTAATAAGGCTCAGTTTGTGCAGCAGAAAATAGAGAAATAAAGAACTGAAAAGGTAAATAAGAAATTGTCCTATAAGAATTACTACGGATATTTAAATCTAAACTACCTCAAGGCAAGGTAAATGTAAAGGTGACAAAAAACATATAGACCAGACGTAACACACAAAAAGGAAAACCAGCACTTACTACCTTGGAACGGTCTGTCCGCAAGGTCTTCTCTCGAACCTGTTGGTCCAGAAAGCAGCATGAACAGTACATGGTTAAACCTTTATTTTAAGTGTGCATGGAGTTTAATACCATGTCCATGTTTGCGTCAAAATGGTAAACAAAGACTGCAAAATAAAAAAGCTTAACTTTTCGACTTTTTGACTAAGCGGCTATATGGTCATTTGGTAAATACCGTTTATATGAACATACTTTTTAGTCGAAAGGAAGGCCAACCGTTATTCTCCGCCGGAGAACCTGGTCTACGTGGAGGTGGACATTAATCCAAATTCAGGCAAGCCAAAACTTACCACAAAGGTCCGTGGTCAGTCCCAACAAGTAGAATACGTCAGCATTGCCTTCCCCAAACCCGATCCGGTTGACGAGACACTCACAGAGAATGTGGAAGATGACGTTCAGCCAGGGGTGTACTCCAACTTTGACTGTCATGCATCCGCCAACCCGCCACTGACAAGGACAGAGCAGGGATACGACGAGTATTCAAATGATGCTAGTAAATGGAATGAGAAGGGCATAAATGGAGACGGTAGACATATGTGGCCTCAAAATGATCAGCATGGCAGCGATGCTGGCGACCCGGAAACTTGGCATGCACGACAAGATGCAATTATCGAACACATACAGGGCGACGGGGCTTTCGGTTCAGAAACATACGGAAATTATCTTCCTCCGCCGCCATTAGATTGTGGCCAGATGGTTGATGATGGTGGTGAATGGAACAACCACCAGGCAGGAAATACTTGCGGGGAAGAGTGGACATGCCAAGAAGATGAGCAGTATTACGGAAACGCTCAGAGCTGGAATTCCCACTGTGAAGATATTAAACTTTAGTAAGAGTAAGTTTTAGAATATGATTCGTGCACCCCATGTCCGGATTGAGTGCGTTAATAAATGCGAGGCTGATTAAGTAGTTCGGTGTCTAATTACGGTTAAAGTGTGAATTTTATTTAAAACTAATATGTACATTTATTCAAACATAACTGAAAATGTATACAAGCATAAACAAACAATTTAACTCTAAAATTACTGCCGTGTTAAGCTCGTTAACGAGTGTGTTCTCTGTGTGCTCAGTTGGATGGTGGTCTTTCAGGACTTTCGCGCTAACATTGTCAGTGGTGTAGATATATACAACCAATTAAAGGACGCAAATCTCTATGTGATGCACTTTATTCCATACCGCATGACCCTTTGGGTGATTGAACATTCTTGTTATGACTATATAAGAATTACAGAGGAAGAGCCTTCTTGAATGTGTATTAAACAAATGGACACTAATTGATGATATTAATTTTCTTCTTGATTTTACATGAATATTTCTTAAATCGATAGAATTTAACTTATTTATATTTGTCTTTGTTGATTGTCAACACAAAAGAAAGAGGAACGCTTTTGCTTGGGGCAGTAAAATAGTAAAGAGTAGTAAAAGCGCAGTAAATGTTCATTAGCATTAGCATTCCCTGTATGAAGCAAGTATTCGCCTTAGTGTAAATGTTTGTTCAACAATTTTGTTGCACCGTAAATGGTGTTGCCTGTATGTAACTATTCTGTCTCCTGCTTCCCTGAGCATGTTTAACCCTCAATAACTGTAAATCGCGTTGCCAATATGTGACTATTCTGTCTCCTGCTTCTTTGAGCATGTTTAACCCCCTAATAACCGTAACTGGTGTTGCCTGTATGTGACTATTCTGCCTCATGTTTCCCTGAGCATGTTTAACCCCCCAATAACCGTAACTGGTGTTGCATATATGTGAATATTCTGCCTCATGTTTCCCTGAGCATGTTTAACCCCCCAATAACCGTAACTGGTGTTGCCTGTATGTGACTATTCTGCCTCATGTTTCCCTGAGCATGTTTAAACCCCACTAACCGTAACTGGTGTTGCCTGTATGTGACTATTCTGTCTCATGTTTCCCTGAGCATGTTTAAACCCCACTAACCGTAACTGGTGTTGCCTGTATGTGACTATTCTGTCTCATGTTTCCCTAAGCATGTTTAACCACCAATAACCGTAACTGGTGTTGCCTGTATGTGACTATTCTGTCTCATGTTTCCCTGAGCATGTTATACCCAACAATAACCGTAACTGGTGTTGCCTGTATGTGACTATTCTGTCTCATGTTTCCCTGAGCATGTTTAACCACCAATAACCGTAACTGGTGTTGCCTGTATGTGACTATTCTGCCTCATGTTTCCCTGAGCATGTTTAACCACCAATAACCGTAACTGGTGTTGCCTGTATGTGACTATTCTGCCTCATGTTTCCCTGAGCATGTTTAACCCCCTTATAACCGTAAGTGTTGTTGCCTATATGTGACTATTCTGCCTCATGTTTCCCTGAGCATGTTTAACCCCCTAATACCCGTAAGTGTTGTTGCCTATATGTGACTATTCCCTCTAATGATTCCCTGAATAACTGAAATACTGTTGGTGGGACGATAAACCCAATAAACAAACAAACAAATTCCCTGAGCACGTTAAACCCAACAATTACCTAGGTAGTGTTGCCTATATGTGATTATTCTGCCTTATATTTCCCGGAGCACGTTTAACCCCCTAATAACCGTAAGAGGTGTTGCCTTTATGTGACTATTCTGTCTCATGTTTCCCTGAGCACGTTAAACCCTCCCCCAATAACCGTAAGTGTTGTTGCCTTTATGTGACTATTCTGTCTC
Source organism: Sinonovacula constricta (assembly GCA_007844125.1). Classification (NCBI taxonomy): domain Eukaryota; kingdom Metazoa; phylum Mollusca; class Bivalvia; order Cardiida; family Solecurtidae; genus Sinonovacula; species Sinonovacula constricta. Next base: position 11,012,309 of record CM017560.1, on the reverse strand, counting down.
ATGTTTCCCTGAGCACGTCAAACCCAACAATAACCGTAAGTGTTGTTGCCTATATGTGACTATTCTGTCTCCTGCTTCCCTGAGCACGCAACTTATTGTCTTAGGCTAAATTTTCGACAGCATTACAACATTAAATGATGAGTCAGTCAGATGTTGAGTCAGAAGATTGATCCGGAAATATGGGAAGAGTTCCCATCCCACCTACAGCGTCTCTCGATCCCCCCCCCCCCCCACACACACCCCGTCTGTATGTGTGCTCTGTCGCTGTCTCTCCTCTCTTGCTCTCATAAATAAATGCATATTTATATTATAAAAAAAGAAAGAATCAAAGTATATCACCTTACATTTGTTTGTACCACTTGACTCCCCCCCCCCCCACACAAACAAACAAATGACACCACCACATACTCTTGTATACAGTCCGATTGAACAAGTATTAATTGTTCATTTTTTTTCCTGTTTTCCTTAATGTGTATCTGGCTATATAAATTGACAATTAACAATATGCGTTTCGTTATTGAGTTTATAGTCGATTTTGTCTTCATCTAATTATGGACAGAACTTAACATTCTAACCAGGATCCGTTTTGACAGAATGGCTAATTTTAATAATAGTGATTAAGTGTAAGTTATTTAGAATGGCTGGTATCGAGGAAAATATTGTTTTATTGTTAAACGACAACAAAAGCGACAGAAGTGTTTCATAAGTGGCCGTCAATAAACGCTGATTAAAAACAATAGAAACTTTGTTTTTCTCTTGGCGCATTTACTTCCAGGTGTAGCAACACAATTTCTCCCATCTAAATATTTGCGGTTTCGAAAAGAAGACTATCAACATTAAATATCCGGGTTGACGGTTGTACTAACAAAACAAAGGAAACGCACAGATATACAAAGCTATACAAAGATTACATTATTTCTTTTTTATTAAATGCAGTTTATTTTCCTTTTACTCTTTAGTATGAAGTAAGCATGCAAATTCTGTTATGTGCCTAGGAGTGAAAGATCACAATTTGTTTGTGACAATGACGCATGAACTGTATTCTATTGGATTTTTCTGACTGTTTACCAGTCCCCTGCCGAGTTACTTAACATTTTCACAAGATGACACACTAATGTTATTCACCCAATTTGTACCGAATATGCATTTGTACCGAATATGCATTAGATTGCTCTAAATCTAGACTTTCTTATTTGAATCTAAGACAAAAATATAGGTCGAGTTTCTTTAAAAAATCTTGAACTTGTATCACTACACATGTGTTTACAGTTGGTGCTTTGGTAGTAAAGTTAAAGGTCTGGTTTATAGTCTATTTTTAAGCCGGTGGCATATTCAGCCGACTTCACAGTTTTATCCTCTTGCCATTGGGTATATTCGTAAATCCAATACGAACAGCCGAGACATATGGCGCTAGGAAGTCATTTGCTTGACTCGAATAACCCTCGCAGGTACCCATATATACACATTCGAGGTTAATTTCTTGCTGAAGGAAATGAGCGGCGCCACAACCAATTAAGATTCGAACCACGGACCCCGTGTTCCGGGGTCCTGCGTCCTACCACTATCCCGGTAGTCGGTAGTAAGGACCCTTGTTCCTTGTTTAAGTAAATTACCATTCATACCTGCTAGATATTGTTTTTGTGTATTTTATTAAAAAAAACAAATCGATAGAACATTACAAGAGTGTCCCGAACTAAGAAAACTTTTTTGTTGGGCGTTTTTTGAAACCTAAAGTCAAGATCTTTGCATGCAACAAGCCAACTTCTTTTGGTTTCCATTTGTAAGATTTTAATTTGTGGCCAGCTAAGGTAGTATTTTGGCGACTTCACCATGAATAGAAACACGATCTTGCATAAGAAAAGGGTAAAATGACATTTTATTCGTTCCTTACAAATAACAAACGAACACCCTTTCATATTGGTCAAAAAGCACTGTGACCCGGAGAGACCTTCATTTTGGTGGGAGGTGGTTCAAGTCTTAGTGCTGGCGTAGTGGATTTATGCTTTGTTAAAATGACATGGTCGTTCAATTTTTATTTTTTAAATTACTAAAGTTACTAGTGTGTGACAAATAGTGAATAATATAGATAATTGCCATTGTGTGAATATTATTAACACAACTAAAAGCAAAGACAACCCGTCGGGACAGACCTTTAAGACATTGAAACAATGTGTATCCGTTATGAATATCATATCCGTATTAATTCATGGAACGTTTATTTCCGCGTTAGTGTGAAAAGTTGCATACTAGAATAGCAAGCATAGACACGATTCGTACACAAACTGATTTACATTTATCTACCGTGTTTGGTTGGGCCAAGTAGAAACTTCCAGTCCATGACCATGACGAAGATAATGTTGGCGCTCGATAAATCTTCGTTGTGTGGGTCTGTGCGCGCGCGCGCGTTTTTAGGTCAGTCAACACCTTGAACAATTCTTCATGACAATTTCGATATAATATTCTTTCTAACAATGACTTTTGAAATGCCCTGGCTCTATGCACTCGTTTCCACTGATTTATTCAAGATTGTTTACGGGATACATTAATATCATTACACGATCCTTGTAAGGAAATATCTTGCGGTAGTCCCGTGCTGCATCAATGAATGCAGTTTAAAAAGGCTGTCGAAATGATTAAATGAACCGACAATGTACATAGATGTGAATGCCGATATAAATGTATGATATGTGCTAATACACGGAAGATAATTTAAATGACTGTAGATAACTTACTTCCCTTGGACATTTATTAGGTCGTCGTGAACGGCTAACCTATATTTTATTTATTGTTACCTCCCTGGAGAGCGATGCCTCTTGTGGAATTCATTTTTTAAGGAGACGAAAGTGTAGCATGCAATAACATGAAATCGCAGATGTTCAGTATGACCATTTTCAGAGAAAAGAACCGATCATTCCGCTATTAACAGTGTGGCTTGCAACAATCAATGGTTACTTTCACGAATTGTATATTTCTTCACGTTTGTTAGAACTGAAACTTATATAAATCAATGTTTAACCAAGTTTTTGCAGTGTGTTGTTACAATTTCCCGCTGTAATGAGGATGTTGGTGACTTCGTACCACCTCAAATTCGAACACGTACATGAATATTACGTATCCAATTCGGAGACTAGTACGGCATATATTCAGGGCCCTCTTTGTAAACATTTTTAAAGCAAAGTCATATGCTACTAGTACTATGATAATAGATAGTTTCCATGTGATGTCATCAACACTGATAAGACAGTTTACGGCAGCCATCTTTGTGGGCAGAAGCTAATGCAGGCCGAAATCGGGAAATATGTGCTGTATTAAACTCACCACTGTGTTTTTATTTTTCAGTCTATTTTACTGAACTTTATATCAAATTTAACAGCTTTTATAAAGTATTTTAAATATCAAAACTATATTTTGATAGTTTAAAAGGTTAAAGAAATACAACCGAAAATGATACACTGTTCATTTTGTTTTAAGTATGGGCCAATAGTTTTATTTATTTCTGTGTATTAATTCTTTGTGCATTTATCAGTTGTAAAAATATTGTATTTTATAAATAAAAATTTCAAGAGCTTTCCATTGGTGTATAGCTTTTAATTTTCAGACCGCAAATGAAGAAATTACAAGAAAATAAATTTTACCCTTCTATACAATTCATATGAAAATCCCTTGATGTTACCATCAAAGATGGCTGCCAAAATAAGGGATTTTCACTGATGTGGAAACTATCTATTTGTTTAGCAAGCTGGTATATTATTTCCGGCCACTTTGATGCTCTGTATTAAGTTGCTCTTGTCTTTACATTATATGGTGGGTAAGAATGACAAACACCATATTGTACTATACGTATATTTAAGCTTAAAATAAATGACACAAACCAAGGAAATAATGAAGTTGATTGTTAACACACTTGACACATCCGCCATCATGGATGTGGCAATACGACTGTGAGTCACCACAAACAACAGATGTATATTGGCAACATTAGTTCAATAGACAGTAGAACAGCTATCCTCACTCGGTACATTGACGTTCTCCAGCATAAACGAATCCTTGTATAATTTTGTAGAAATATTTAAAAATGCGAGACAAATCTTGATATTCCGTAGTTTTTATGATTCAACTGATTTGCTAAAATTTACTAATAACTGCCAAGTTACTCCTTTAATAGAAAGCTTTTAGCACAGTTAATATTTTCTCCACCGTTGAAGAAACAAACCATCTTTCCATCTTTCAAAGTCATGAATACATTCCACAATCATTTTTATCTAGGTAGATTAGGAAACAACATTCATAAAAAACAACATGATTTAAGTCCCCCATTGTAATTAGACTATGTACTAAATATTATTTTGATTACAATTACCTCTTTAAATGATGTGTAAATAAATCAAGCAGTTGTACATTACAATTACATGTGGTTAATTGGGATGTTCCGGTAAGCCAATATTCCCTTTTGAATATTGAGGTATATGATGATTGTACGACAATGCAAGGCACATGGGGTCTATAAAGGTGCTGAACAGACCTCAAAACAGGTCCTTCTACCTGTCCATAGTCACATGGAACACTATGTAGTCAAATATACCAAGAAGTAATAGATTCATTTATATGTACTTAGAATTCATAACATGTGTAAACTATGACATCAATCTTTTGAAGTAATTTTCCTTTTACATTGTATTGAAACAACGTGTTAAAAGGTTTTTTAAATGTTTAACATTATTTCTTTTCATGTTTGTAACTTTTGTTTCTCAGATTGGCAATAAAAAAAGTTGTTATATCAGTCTAATGTTTGGATTTCCCATATGTCATTTCTATCATATGAAAAATATAGTTTGATATCAGTTTACAAAAAAAGTATATTCCCCCAAGTAAAATGTACCTGACAAAACAATACAACCACCATTGAACGTGTGCTGTATCAGGTGTGTACAATATTGGCAACATGAAGTTCACAATGACAATATATTTACTTAGTATGGACCTAACAGTTATACAAGCTTGACTGAATCAACATTTTATTCAAAGCATGTACTTATAAGCCACAAAGCAGAACAATGTCAAGGCATTCAGCTAAGATTGGCTGGGGCTTTTATTTCTGTGTAAAAGAAACTAAACTCCATGCATTAAGAAAAATATATGTATTAAAGGAATTTTATAAAATCTTCTTCAAGTCTATTACGAGATAAATTTCAAAGTATAAATAGAAAGCATAAAAGAAAAACAATTCTATTTGCACTCATTAATGTTTTAAAGGGTAAAATTGCATAAAAAACCTGTATGTCTATTTTCTTAATTAAATGTTTTAATTACTTATCTTCAGTGAGCCTTATAATAGTTTTCATATATGTTGTAATCTGAAACATTATAGTAGACATGCTTTAAAGTAAAAATGGGTCACAATAGGCAATTCTCCCATTTTTCAGAAATTGAATGATCATATTCAACAGAAGCCTTTATTAATAGTTTAGGCCACCAACAGTATTGAATATTCTTTACAACACGAAAATTAAACAACAATGTAAAGAAAATACTTTCTCATAATAAGCAATCTGTAATACAAGCACAGTCCACTCACTAATAGTGAGTATCAATGATTTTGACCAGATTGTTTTTTCCCTTCCTTTAAACACCAGAACTGCAGGGTAGTAGTCAGGCTGCACAGTTTTAGGTATTACGCTACTTATGAGCCCAAATAAACTTCAGATACGAAAAAGAAAAGTAGCCACAAATGGTACAGTACACTAAAGTTTATTTTTCCATTTTCTTGGTAGAAATGAAGTTCTGGATTCACAGTGGCAATGTTTCTTTTAAGCACAAGACTAGCATCATCAGATCTAACTTCCATTAATGGGTTTATTGTGTGTTGTACACAAACAAAACAATGATATAATTTATCTCAAGATCGCTAACATAAACCACGAAAAAACAGTTCCATTTATATTTTAATTGACTCAGTGAAAGTGATTTTTTTTGTTAAGGCTTGCTTTAAAAATATAATCAAAAACAAAGGCTCAATAAAGTTTGTAGTGGTTGTTTATTACAAAATTTCTGGATCTTCAATTTGTATTAGAAAGCAAAACAACAAAACTTTTATAAATTTTGAAACTGGATTTATTTTTATTTTGTATTAAATGTAATTTAAATCAGGTTTTATGTGTTAACCATATCTACTTACAAATAAATAAACACAGTGGTAAGAAAACAAGATTCATGACTTGAAAACAAAATAAATCACCAGATGATTAGATCATGGTCAACATATTGTTATCTTTATGTTAAGAACTGCCACACTCCTACACATACAAGTAAATTGTACATGAAATATTTGGCACTAGCGTCTACATCAAGACAACATGTTAAAACACTTTATACAGTTAATTAATGTACAATTCATGTACATTTGTAGTAATGTACCGATTACCATTATGTACACAGTGCTGCAGTTAAAGATATACATAAAATGTAAAAAATAACAAGTTTGTTTATTTTTTCAACACAATCAATGTGGAATTTTACCATCATTTTTTTATTTGTATGTACATATTGTAATTTAGTAATTAATTTCACATTTCTATCTATCTATCCTTTATTGTAAATTAAACTTCTTAAAAACTTAAGTCAATTTATTTTGTTTTGAAATTTATTTAATTTATTTATATATTAAGTCATTAATGTATCCTATTAATTTGTATAACTTTAAATATTTATTACTTAACTCAAACAGTATGGTCAAATGGCTAAGTTTGACAAAATAATGACACATTAATAAAGCATCAAAGTGTGGAAAATTAACGAAAAGAAATTAACTTTTAAGAAAAGATAGAAGGAAAACGGATATGGAAGAAAATTGTGCACCCATGAATTTATACATAAAAATATGTTCAATAATATCATGAATGTTTTGTTTGCTGTGTTACTCTCCTGTACAAGATACAAAAATAGTTCTGGAGCTATAAATGCAAACAACCATTGTGCCTTGGACTTCTCTATAACCTAGACTTAGTAGTATTTACAGCACATAACTGTGTCAACCTCACATAGCAATTATCTACCTTGGTTAAACAGCACTACTTTGGCTTCAATGCAGATAGCAAACAATAAGAATGGATGTGAGACATCCAAGGTGCTGCAGAGATTATGTGCTTTAAGCAAGATGACTATTCTGTGAACTCTTTCACACTGGTGATTTACTACATCAATATGTGAGAGTAAATAATCGTATCTCTAATGGGACCTTGACAATTTGCTACTTTGAAATCTTCATCTACATGCTTCAATTATCACATGGGCATACTCAGTTTCTTACAACAAGACCTTGCTAAACAGCTTCGAATTCCTATGAATTATTGACATTTTATATCCAGACTCTTGCCCCGCAGTACATTTCAATCATAGCTGCTTAAGAGTTATCATTAAGTTCTGAGAAGTCTGAGAGCTAACAAAAACACAATGATGTATTTTAAAAAAGGTTGTGTTTTTTTAACTTTTATGTTTTCTTTCAATATAATAATTGCCATTACACAAATAATACAAAATGCTGATGAGAATTAAACAGAAATCAGTCCTATATATGGCAATTCAACAAGACCAAACAAGGGGAATAACTGCTATGGTACTGTTGACAGTTTTTTAATCTGTCAACAAGAATTGCACTGAAAGAGTTACCTCCCTGTATATCACATAGTCTCAAACTTTCATCTCATTTACACCAGATGACTTTTCATCAAAATTTAGTATGAATATTTACCTGGCATGTTTAATTGGTGCTGGTTAGGACCCAAGTTTGCCTGGCATGTGTAATGGGGTGTTGGTTTTCTATGTAAGTCTACCTGGCATCTGTGATAGGCTGCTGGTTGCTATGTAAGTACCTGGCATGTGTGATGGGGTGCTGGTTGTTATGCAAGTCTTCCTGGCATGAGTGATGGGGTGCTGTTAATGTGTGATGGGGTACTGGTTGCTATGTAAGTACCTGGCATGTGTGAATGGGTGCTGATTGGTATGTAAGTCTACCTGGCATGTGTCATGGGGCTGGTTGGTATGTAAGTCTACCTGTCCTGTGTGACGGAGAGCTGGTTGTAATGTAAGTTCCTGGGCATGTGTGATGGTGAGCTGGTTGGTATGTAAGTATCTGACATGTGTGATGGGGTGCTGGTTGTTATGTAAGTTCCTGGCATGTGTGATGGGGAGCTGGTTGGTATGTAAGTATCTGACATGTGTGATGGAGTGCTGGTTGGTATGTTAGTCTACTGGCCATGTGTGATGGGTTGCTGGTTGCTATGTAAGTACCTGCCACATGAAATGGGGTGCTGGTTGGTGTGTAAGTACCTGGCATGTGTGATGGGGAGCTGGTTGGTATGTAAGTATCTGACATGTGTGATGGGGTGCTGGTTGGTATGTTAGTCTACCGGCCATGTGTGATGGGTTGCTGGTTGCTATATTAGTACCTGCCACATGAAATGGGGTGCTGGTTGGTGTGTAAGTACCTGGCATGTGTAATGGGGTGCTGGTTGGTGTGTAAGTATACCTGACATGTATGATGGGGTGCTGGTTGATATGTACGTACCTGGCATGTGTGATGTGGTGCTGGTTGGCATGAACATTTACCTGACATGTGTGTTGGGGCGGATGGTATGTAAGTACCTGGCATGTGTGACAGGGAGCTGGTTGGTATGTAAGTACCTGGCATGTGTGATGGGGTGCATGGTGGTGTGTTATATTGAAAGTTTACTTGGCTTGTGTGATGGGGTCCTTGCATTGCTAATGTTTTTCAAACTGCCTGACTTTGGACTGGACCGACAACTGGATGAGCTGCGACGAGATTGAAATATAAACAATTAATCGTTAAAACCAATCATTACATGATGGAAAAGAGTCATTATAAACATTTTCAGTCATTTACTCGACTTTACGTTCTTCCAGCCATAGGTGTAATAAATGTACAGTGAAACCCTTGGTCTTAATTAATAATAGCTATAAGTTGGGAACTCATCACTAAAAACTGTCCCATTTAACCAAGTTATACTTCATTCATTCCATACTTTATTCTGAGTTTTATGCTAAAACTAGACGCAAAGTTTATTTGTCATATTGCTACACACTCACTCAGCAGGAAAATGTACATTTCGTGTCTAATTTATGTGCCTATGCTTCATCAACATCTACTTAGCTGGTTAAGGGTTACAACCCCAACCATACAATGTGTGAACTGTTAACAAAATGCGTTAAAACAGACTCAATGATGGCATTTTTTCTACGTACGTGTGTTTTTATCTCCCTCCAGCTATTTTGGTGAATGAGGTCGATCTCTGTGAACATTTCGTCAACATCGTCTACTTGTAGCTTCACCATCTCCCAGAAGCCCTGCAGATCCTCCCATTTAGTTGGCTTACCCTCGTCATCTGGGTGCTGGGCGAACACCTGACGTGATGTCATATAATCCTGAGAAAAGGTCAAACATTCAGCTAACAATCTTTATATTTAATTGCAACTTTTCAAGGATCCAGGATCTCCGGTACAACGCTCCGCCTATTCCCCAACAAGGTTTAGTCAGCGGTTTAACACATCGATTAAAATTATTATGAATACTTGTTTTAATATATCAGTACAATGCGGTTTTTTTGCACAACACGTACCAGCAACTGTATCGATGCGTCTTGTGAGGCCACACATCACGGGTCTTGACACCAAAACCTCCTTTGCTGGGGTCATGTCACTTGAGGCTTGTGGCCCTCCACCCCTCATCTTCTAGTGTTTCCTCTGGCCATCTGTTTTTCTTTGGCTGTCATAGTTTTAACAGTCATATAATATTTAGATATTAAATGATCATTTATACAAAACAATTAAAACACAACAAAAACTAAGCTTTCGTTTCATGAAACTAAAGAGTATTGTGTACATTTGAAATATCCATAACATTTATTTCTTGTTTTCATTCTTCATTATTGCCTCACTCAAAATTATATTAAATTAAATTTTGGTCATGTGTATTGTTTGGCACCTGTCACCATGAACATTTCATGTTCTTAATTAATAAAAGATCTGTCAGGCTCCTAAACAGAGTATAATTAACACTACTGTTTTCAGCTGATGATACTGTAAAATAGAGTTAAAGCAAATATTAATTAATTGCCTCTCAGCGTAATATACGTCTTTGCTTTTTGGGGGATTTCTCAGAACCGTCTAATACGGGTCACCAAGAAAAAATATAAATGCCAATTTCCGGTTGGACTCCGGAAAACACACAACAGAGGGCATCTGTTGGTCCCACACCAGTAGTGTAAGTGCAATGTTCACTTTCAGATAAGATGATGGAATGCTATCGTTATTAAATCGACTCCAACTAGGACAGTCATATCCAATTTTAGAGGTCAGACAAAAGACTACCAAAAATCGACTATCATTCCCGACCACGTCCAGCTTGGTAGGTCAAGAAACACATCTGCAGGAAGACAAGCAATAAAGACCGACCCGTATCCTTGGCAATTATGAATATGTCTTCTCCAAACTTGACGTGGGAATTTCCACTGCAATCAAACACAAGATTGACACAGTTGAATCAAAAGCAAGTTCTACAAAGAGCCCATATATTGCTGGTGGAGAAGAGGAACACTTGAGTAACATGCTTAGAGCAGGAGTCAAACTAAAGTAAACATCAGATTGGACATCAGCACCAGTACTTATCAGAAGAAAGATGGCACTGTAAGTTTGGTGTATAGACTACCTCGGTACAGTTGGTAGATGATTACTTAAATACGCATTCTCGTATAATTGGGTTTTCAAAGTTAGATGCTTATTCCGCTTATTGGCAGGTAAAGATTGTACAAGAAGATTGCAGGAAGATGGCATTTCATACGAAGGAGGGTTTATTAAGATTGCCAAAATAGGATTTGGCCTTTGCATGCTTTAGCTACTTTTGCAAGACTGATGAACTTAGTTCTACAAGGGCTGAACTGGAAAATCGCGTTAGCCTTCCTATACATCATTTTAGTAATGGAAAAAGTTTTGAAGACCATTTTGCTAACCTAGGAGAAATGTCTAGCCGTTTTAAGGGGTATGGGCTCAAACTTAAACCAAAGAAATTGGTCTTGTTCCAGAAAAAAAATTCCTAGGACGACAGGTCAGCTCTTATAAGTCAGTAATACACTAGCAACGTCCAGTGGAGATACTAACATGGTTCAATATTTGCCTGAATCTAAGAATTACAAACATGTGGAGATATGTATGGAATAAGCTACCACAAAGCATTTGTAAAGGGATTTCCCAAGGACGTAACCTCTATATAATGGTAGCAGCGAAACCATAATTTTAATGAAAAGAACAGCAACAAGAATGTATCAAATTTCTTTTGGAAAGTTTGCTTTGACATAGGAGCAGAGACATTACTGTGTAACCCGTAACAATTGCTTGCAATAGTTAGATTCACAGGACAGATTGTCTTCTAGGTACACCGTTTGTGATAAGAACTGATCCTTCGAGCCTGACATGGTTGTTACAGATGAGAGAACCTCAGGGGCAACTCGCACTATGGATTGAGGAGTATTTGTTGTCACGACTTAAATAGAGTAAACATTTCAATATAACGACCTTTTCCCAACTTTCTGTATATTTTAAACATCTATCAATCGATATTTTAACTGTCAACACTTTCAGTGTATCGGACTATATCCTCATTCCCAGCTGCAATTTTACACCTGTTGTCAGCCAATCGTGACTCGAAGTTGTTTCATGGGTTGCGAGGTGTGATTTTTTTAAGTGTTTAAGTGACTATACATGATTGAAGTTTGCTCAGTCAACTCTATAATGACTTATGTAATTAATTATTAGCGCAGCTCAGTATTGATGGGCTTGATTGAGTTAAGATCTAACGGGTAAATTATTCCACACGACAACAGTTATCTACTGCCTGGTAATTCTGAGTTTTACATCACTTCCTACATGGCTCCCGAAAATCCTAATATGACGCGTGACTTTGCGGCACTCGAGAAATAACAAATCCGGGGTAATATCTGGATCGAGTGTTTGCAGAATGCCACGATGGGTGGGGCACAATTTGTAGAAAGGCTAGATAGTTTGCCCAGCAGCTTAGCATCTTCTGAGTTTGAAGTGGGATGGCTATGGCTTTCTGTCCGTTCCAAGGCGGTAACTGTTGTTTTGTGTGTGTGTTATGTCTCTGTTATTTGCCACATTAACATTTACCCTGTTTGATTTTGTCTAGAGGTAGAATAAATTTAAATATCTGTGGGTTTTTTACATGACCTTTTCTTATTTACCTAGCATAACTTTAAAGAAAGTCAGCGGAGAATCAAAGTCAGTTGATCAGACCAGTGATAGTTCTGAGAAATGGCAACATCGGTTGACGACTATATTGTTGACATACACCCGACGACATATTCATTGCCGACGAAAGGGCTATTTTCTATAGGGCAATGCCAGACAAGGCGTAGAATTTATGGTACAGTGACCACGGCACTCTCTATCTGCTCTGATGTGTGCAAACGTTTCAGGAACACAGACGCTTTTGCTCATTGTTATAGATCAAACCATTTAGCCAATGTGCTTTAAAAACGTCCAGCCGCCAAATCCTATTGGATAGGCAAATAACTATTTTTGTTAATACATGATGAGGTATTCAAAATGAAGGAATAAATAGATGATTTAGTGCTAATAGTGCCTAAGAAATTGCTGTCAGATGCAAAAGAACTGTGTTATAGCATACCTTTAGCACGACATCAGTGTGTTGCTAGAACAAAACTAAAAGGGAAAGATTTATTTCTGGTTTAATTTGAACTCAGACCATTTATTCATGTAATTCGATTAGGCATTTGTGACCTAAACAAGAAAAACTGCCGATGATTTATCCGTAGTTGGCATTATTATATAATAAAGGCAAGGAAAAAAACTGAATGTAGATGAAAAGGTAAATTTAAATTCAAATATTCTTTAAATGAATATGTATATTAAATTTGCTAGTCGACACGTATCACTCAAGAAATCGAGTCCGATCAAGCCTATTAAGACGTGTGGTTACCTTAATTGATTTTACACACCTACGTGAGCGCGTGGTCCCATTCAAGCTAATCGACTAATGGATACTAATTTCCTTAAAATATTGATGTCAGAACCAAACAGTAAGTTTGACTAAGGGCAAAATAACACCGTATGAGCATCGACATATGAAAAGAAAATAACTATATAGCAGTAAAGTCGGGGCCGCAAGTTCGCATCGACATATAGATCTACAAGGACTCTCACTTATCCGAGGCCGAGATAACAACGTATCACTGTACCTCTAAAATAGTTTTCAATTAAAACATGGTATTTTTATACATAATGGTAAAATACCATTTAGGTGGCTTATTATGTCCGAATATTACCTTTCAATGCGATGTATACTGTCTTGTTTACAACTGACGATTTCTGGAAAAATCATATAGAGTCTAATAGGCGTTCGGAAGTCAGTGGTGTTCAAATACAAAATATTAGTCAAAAGCTAAGTAACGTCTACTTAAACCGGCTTAAGTTGTGTTAACTTATGTTCAGGGGCGATAATACCTGCATGAAAGTAGCCAAGTTTTATTCGGTCAAGATCGTAACTAGGTCGGGATAATTTGTTTTGCCATCCGAAAGTTTTACATTTACAATGTCTAATTCTTTCAGCTCAGCAAAAGAAGTCAATTATTGGGTGTCATTGTTGGAGAATGGCGTCTATTATGGACCAACTTTGAGTTTGGGGAAACTAATGCAGCAGGCAGAAGTAGGAATTCCTAGCTGTTTGGCATTGCGCGATAAGCCTCAGAGTTTTTTTATTTGGGTGAGGGCATGAGCAAAGCTCCGAATAGTGATTGTTAAAAGCATCTTCTCTTCAAAGGAATATTTAACTAGAATTATGACATTGAAGAGATTGCTGTCGAAATAGTGCAGTCTTGCATAATGAAAATAAACAAAAACACAATTTATATGTTTACGAATGGTTTCTTTTATCTTGTTCGTTTCTTTTTAATAGTTCTCTCCATTATATTTACCCATTCCGTTGTAGTTGTTGAGTAAAAAACACCAAAGAAAAAAAATACCATAATGTAAATGTAACAATGTGTTCTTTTTCTGCAGACAAAACAATGCTAATTTCCGTCCAAAAGTACAATTACTTCTTAAAGCTGTGACGTCACCATATCGGCATTTCTGAAACCAATAATAATGATAGAATTTGCCGTTCTCAGCGACACAATAACAAATCACAGTACCATTCACATTAAGATCAGGGGAATAACTCTAGACGACTTTTATTTGTACACTTATTCATTGAGTCTTTGCCCCTAGGAACATTAAGAACTATAGTTTTGCTTTACATATTATCTCTTTAAAATTATAAAAAAATTACCACGACTAAGAATTTTTGCATTTCCAACAACACCCATTTAATCTTTATTTCCTCCATTTCCATAAAGATTACAATGTTAAAGTAAACCGAATTACTAGTACTTATATGTAAAAACAAGATACATGTTTTATAAATGATTATGATGATGAGGATGATGATTTCTTTGGAATTGAACAATCACCATCATCATCATCACCAAAAACAACACCAATTTCATCATCATCATCAGCAGCAGCAGCTGTGGCAGTATCATTATCATTATCAGCAGCAGCTGCCGTATCATTATCATCAGCAGCATCATTATCATCCCATCATCATTATGATCATCAACATCAACATACCGTCGTCTGAACAAAGCAATCAGTAATATAACACTTTATAATAATAAATTTTGGTTATTTATAAGGTCACTTTAACAAAAATAAAAACAAAACTTAAGTTCAGATAATAAGTTTAACAATTTCTGATGACTATAATTATTTTGAATACTTGCACACAATACAATGCAATGCAAACTTAATTTATTGTCGGTTTGATGTATTCGTATCTTATATTTGTAACAAATACTGTTTTTATTCTTATTCTGTAAGAACGAGGCAAGACGTCGGATAGCGACGTAGAAAACAACTGCATGGCAATGGACAAGTGTATCACAAACAAGTAATCAATGAGGTGTAACTGATAAATTTGTTACTTTAACATTCGTTTGGCAGGAAAAATAAATATTACAAAATGATAATTAACGTTGGGAGAAGAAACATTGTTGCAATACATAGACATAGCGCTGCCTTCGATTCTCGATCTTAAAAATATTTTCCTTCGATTGTCCATCCAGGAATCCAAATGTCCATAGTCCACACAAGTAGCATTGCAGTGTACACACAATATTTGAAAAAGTAATTGATTTAAAAACTATCTTTAAAATTTAAGTCTACTTCTACCGGCATTGAAATCAATGTTTCTTTTCGGGTTGATAGATATTTAGTAGGTCCTTTTAATATATGACACACAAGTAGGCAAGGTGACCATTTATATTTCATGCGAAAGTTTTTAAATTGGTATATCACTGTCCCAAATATACTCATTCTTTCGGCTTCAAGCAATGATACTTTACTGTATATGTGTCATTTGCTCGAAGGGTGTTGTGAGGAGGCGTGTAGTCACCAGTGTTGCAATTGTTTTGTAAACATGAACTCTATATGACGACATCCCAAAGAAATTCATAAGCGCGCCAGACCAACTTCCGCTCTTCTCTGGTCAGGCATATCACTACTTATTTTATTTGTGGCGATACCCGATTCAAACACGTTATTGGTATTACCAATGGTAGCAATTTGTGAACCATTGGGTGCAGATGTATGTTTTCACTATAGATATATACTCCGACCAGGCCTAGAACTACTAGTAACAGCAGATACGTTATATGTGGTGACGCACTATTCACACACGTCATTCCCAGTGGTAGCCACCTGTGCATACTTATCTGCAGATTTGTGTTTTTACTGGAAATAGATAAACTGTCGAACTGAACTATTGTTATCGATTGCCAATCGTTTATGTAATAACATAGGAAACAGAATAAAGGTGTCGGTATTATTATATACAATTGTTATCTGCAAAACAATTGCATGCTTGATAATGAAAAGTGAAGAAAATGTCATTTTAAAAATTATTATAGCATTGAATGATCTATAAGTACATAACTCTTCCTTAGTTTCTTACTGCTCGTAAACTCTAGATCATTGCAAGTGTGATGCTATATTATCTGTTAAATGGCAAATACAAACTTTCTAAATCTTTACATTCAACGGCTTAGAAATGTCATGCTTGTTCAAGTTTTGTTTTGCTAGGCACATTTTACTGTTTTAACATTGCAAGCTATCATCATTGGTCGATGCCTAAAGGATACTTCAGATCAGCAAAAATGTACATGTTTGAGCGTGGCTATTGTTTAATTGATATCATTGTTTGGGTGAGTCATTTTACAGGGGCCGAAACACTGAGCGATTTTAATCAATGTGCGGAAGTTTAAAAGCGTGTCAAACCTCAGAGTCCACAAAATACCAATATTTACTCGTTGTACTTTGTTTCGACTGTTCAGTTCTGTACGCAATGTTTCTCTGGATAGCGATCGGTCTGTCCTCCATCATGGTGCCAGCAGGTATGACTAATAAATCATTATTATTATTCTAATACAAATTTATTCATTTTCTTTTTTAGTATGATCTTAATCATGAATATGTATTTTCCATTTTTTAAAAGAATCCACTAGGTCGCTTTGGCGTATGTATGAACAAACACTGCGTTAGTAACGTAAACATGAAAGAGTCATGTAAATATATATGTCCTGTGTTGTTAAAAGAGTTATTAAAACGCCGCATTTTTACGAGTAACGAGTATAAGTTAATCTAAGTTTGCTTAATTATTAATAAGAAAAATAATTTACTTATAGATTTCCAATAACGTTGCAACCCTTTAAATGAATATCAACATGTCTAAAACAATCGAAATAAACTAATTAAGAAAAAAAGGTCGGTGTTGAAATATAACAAAAAGTACTTACGTTGTTAAAGCCATTTAAGCTGTTTATGTAGATTCTACAATCGCACCTGTATCTAGCCTTGCGATTTATATACCTATATTCTAAATTAATGCACGTATTAAATTAATTGTCATTTTGTCGTTTCTACCCTACAGCACATATCTCATGATAAATTATTAAATCGATTGGAAGGTTTGACACATATCTCTAGCATCGCTTTTTATATTATTTATACCGATTGTATTGTAATACAAGTATCTCAGATATTATTTTTATCAATTCTAACGTATTACACATATCGCTAGCATTGCTATTTATACTACATCATGTTTACGATTTAAACATAAACCTAACATTATTTATATCGATTGTTACGTTTTAATCATATTCCTGTCTGTTTGTTTTTAGATTGTTTTTATCGATTCTAACATATTACACATACCCCTATCTTTAGTACGTATGATACGTATATGTTCATAACGTATTACATTATATACAGCTGTTTTGTGTCATTTTCTCGGCTGACGATATATTTTCCCGTCTGGCTATATATTATATTTATATCGATTGTTACGTTTTAAACGTATCTCTATCATTGTGTTTAGATTGTTTATATCGATTCTAATATATTACACGTACCACTATTATTAATATCTATTAAACGTGTATGTTCATAACGTATTACATTCTATACAACTGCTTTATGTCTGTTTTCCCGTCTGATGAGTATCTGTATCACTGACATTTATAAAGTTTCTGGAGTATTACACGTCTCCATGAGTTTAAGATATAACACGCATTTCTTCTATAACAACGATCCATAGATTCGCTGTCTATATCCTTTCCAAATAGCCATTGAATTGCTGTCTTAATCGTTTCTAAGGTATGCCAGATATTAATAGAATTGCTGTCTACATCCTTTCCAACGTTTTACATATATCAGTAGAAATACTTTCTTTATTGTTTCTTATGTATCACACGTAACCAATGACTGCGTAATAACTAATATTATTTTTTACGTCTATCAAGTAACTGTGGGATTTAAATGTGTTAATTTATAATATAATACACGTATCCATTGCTTGTTATTTTGGTATTTTAATGTAATACAAATATCCATTTAATTGTTTTATGTTGTTTCCATGTTCGACATCGCCAGATTGGTTCCTCTGTGTCGTGGCTCGACCGAGTTTTCACAACACCAAGATCCAGATTAATAATAACCAGTTCCAGATACCGGCAATACCTGAACATAACATCACCGTCGTGTGTGGAGCTAATGCCAATGATCAACATTTTACAACTCTTACCATGAAGAATGAAGTTAACACTAAAGCAACTGATGATAACTATGATAAAAGAAAGAACCTATTAGCAAATAGATCCTTAGATGGCAAGTATATCTCTCATAACAAAACATTGACAGTAAATTGTACTTATAGAGATAGTACAACAAATGAAGGCAAAGGCAAAATCTTTGGAATAGTTACAACGTCGTGTAAGTATATTTTTCGTTATTTGTTTGTTGAAACGTATAACATGCGCTTTAAACGTTGTCCTATATACTAGATTTTTTTTTGTTTTGGTCAGAAATTATCTTTCAACTAGAGTTTTTTTCGATAGAGATATTTAACTTTTGTAAGAAGCATTTTTTTGCAATTGTTTGAGGCTTTAATAGTTTGAATCTGGTATAGGCTATGTTCGGTAATAATAGTGAAAATAATAGTTCCGTTGGCCTATCGTACAATGTTTGTTTACAAGGCATTAAAATTTGGGACGATATTATTGTTCCTTAAAGTAATGATATATTTCTGTTCAAATTGTACGTTGTGATTTTTCTTCATTCGATATTGTAATCTCGGTGAATTAAATGGACTGTGCAAAATAATTTGACTCAAAAACCATGCACGTATAGCTAAGATGGACATGGTCAAAAGGAAAAGCTCTCGATCAGTTAAAGGTGTTAAGAAGCGAAACATATGAGAATCTTTAGAGACTCAAACCGACAACTTTAATAGAAGATCTAATTATGGAGCTGACACTATACCGATCTAACTACTGCACAAAGTTATGCATATAACAGTTACATGATTTAGCCACTAAACACAGTTGTGCACATAACAGGTTCATGATTTGGGCATTGAACAAAGTTATGAATATGACAGGTACATGATTTGGACACCGAAAAAAGTTATGCATTAAACAGGTTCATGATTAACATTTTGAATCTTGTAAAAATAGAGTTCCCAATATCTAAGCAAGTGTTTCTGAACGTTCTAAGAACAATGTTTAATTACAAGCAAATGGCAAATTATTGTAGATTCAGAGTAAATATGTTTGTCGGGAAAGGTAAATTACATTGATATGTCAGGATTCGAGCCCGGAATATAGGCACTTATGGACAATAGACTAGCCACTACACAACCATAAGCTTTTGTTGATAGAATCTTGTTTAAAATATAAATATATAAAACAACGATTTGCATGTCGAATAATTATCTGTTTACCCAGTCCGGATTTGTTATTGTCGGCCCAGGCTCAAATTATCAAATTATATTGTTTATAAAAAATTGCCTGGCACTCATAAAATATCCACGGGTCAAACTTAGTCCATTCGTCATGTGGCGGTACTATTTATAGCTTTCTGTTGTTATAATGGTGTAATGGTGTAATAATACTACAAGTAGCATTCTAGTTTTATTTCATATGAACAACCTTGCTAAATGCATCTCATTGGTTGATTGTCGGTTCGGTAGAGCTATGGCTCTAAAGACTGGATAAATGTTGTCATCTGCCGGTTTGAATCTCGTAAAAATATATATGTATTTATACAAAACAAAACAGCGGGACACTGTTTAAAATATGTTTCTTTTTCTTCTTTACATACGTGAGTGATGTTGTGATTTCTTCATGCTGGTCTAAAGTATGCTAGAATTTATGAGCAGCAAAAGAATAATACAATCTCTGTTAAAATATTTCAACACTTATAATATTAAGCAAGGAATTGTCATAAAATACTATTAAAACAGAAAAAAATGCACGTTACTAACATAAAGGAAAATAATGTATTTGTTTTTGACTGATAAAAATGAGGGTGGATAAAACAAAAAGTTTGGTGTTTATTCTGAAAGTGCTACTGTCACTGCTTATTTATTTTTATGTTACAGCAAAAGATCTGTATATCAATTTAGCCTATATTTCTAGCTGAATACACGTTAGATACATAAGTTGATGCTGTAATAATTAAACCATTCATTGGCTTCGTAACAGGGTTAAATGAATTTTCCTTAAAGACGGGAGAAGCAAATACCCACGAGACTCAGTCAGCAATCGAGGTCACCTGCAGTCTGCCTCAAATGACACCGCCACCGAACGTAACGTTGTGGTATCAAGATGAAAACATCGCCACCAACAATGGCAGTGCAGACCATGTAAAATATCAGTTGAATGTGACGAAGGAGGATAACGGCCGGTTGGTCGACTGTTGTGTTGACATTCCACTAGCCGGTGATACGTGTATCAACACGACATTAATTGTCTCATGTATGTACATTAATCAGAACATAAATTGTCAACATTTAAGAATCAGGGGTCGTATACTTAATAATGGCATCCGACCCTTTGCCTATATCAAATACATGTAACAATATCTTACACTTGTTTGTAGGAATGTTGACATAACCTCTTCATAAACTCGTATCTAAGTCAAGACGATTCTGAAACTACTTCAGATGATTGTTTGTTTGTTTATTGGGTTTATCGTCCCACCAACAGTATTTCAGGTATCTGGAGACGGTCAGATGATTGAAAATACAAATCTTGTAATAAACTTCTCTACATGATCGTTTTTCCAAATCTATAAATCTATCAATAAACACGTTTTATGGGTATTTCTGCTATAATAGATTCGACCTGATGGGGGTGGGGGTTTGGGTGTGTGTGATCCGAATGATGATAGTGATGTAAGCTCAAAAGGAAGTCAGATGGTGGTTTCCTTTGTTTAATAAAAGATTAACTGTGTGTGCAGCGTGGCTCAAAAATGAAATACATGTTTGTCATGACGAAAAGGGTGTTGTGCTTCACTTTTCACATAGATATAAGACAACACAAAACAACATTTAACCTTTTGGGGTAGCAACATTTTATTTAATTGTATGAGAAGCAGAATTTGGAAAAGACAGTCGAATATCACCTTTAAAAATATTAGTTTGTTTTTTTTAAAGAAATTACCTTAAATCGTAAAATGTTACCTTAGATTAAAAGAAATTCGTTTCATTCATCACATCATTTTTTTCTAAGAAATGTTTTTAAAATTCAGAAAATTTCTTTGTTCAAGTAAAAAAAATTAAAATCCGACCCTTGTGGTCAAGTGGTGTATACAATGTTGTTGTCTTCTTTTCGTTTAGTAATATACGTATTAAGTTGGTCCCTTTTGATTGGTCTCTTGGATTTTTGTAATGTTTCCCCGTATGTAATAGCTCTTCTAGGCTCAAAAGTCTTTAAATCAACCTTTACCTATTCCTTCATTTCATTTTGTTACCTACCTTTTTTAAAAAATATCACGTCATTGAGTTCTGTAACTCGATATACGATCAATTTAAAAGGTGTTTTCCTTCCTTGAGATCTTTTTTTGTGTGTGTTTAAAGAAATAACTGTTTACAGTGTCTTGTTAATATGACCATTCCTTTGAATAATAGAAACGGTAAAAGATATTTAAAAGAGAAGTACATGTGTGTTTGCAATTAACAACATTAGTGTAATAATTAAAACTTAATTAAAGGGATTAAGGAAAGCCCTTTTGTACGGTGAAATGTTCATAAATTTGGTGTTGTTGTTTTTTTATTAGAAGATCTTGAGTAGGTCAAGTTACAAACTCATTTATTGATACAAGTCATCTGGGTGCCTTGTAATCTTTAAAAACCGTTGTAAGCTGCGCCTGTGGTAGAGGGGCAGAGAACTCTGAGTTCTCGACCTCTCACCGGTTTGAGTCCGACCAGAGCGGAGGACTAAATGTGACAAGTTATTCCATCAGAACAGCGGTGCACGCACCGGTGGTTCTACCCAGAGATAAGTCTGGTCGTTTTTCCTGTAACAGGAGTTTGACGTCGCTGGACAATACTCATTTTCTTAAGCAAGAAAAAGGCATCGAAATATTCCATGCAATCTACGTGTGAAAATGGGCACCTTTTAGGGATAATCGGGTCAGGTATATAAGCATGCATATTTAAAATGGATTTTAAAGACAGCATGTATTGTGTTATCTAAAATGGAAATTTCTTTTAACTTCGTATTTGTGACTCAACTACAGACCCCCCTCAAAGCGCTGCTATTATGGTAATGTCGGTTTCCAAAGAGAAGGTTATCGTAAAGTGCACGACGGAAGAATCTAACCCTGCCAGTAACATCACGTGGTCCGTGGAGGGTGGTAACCGGACACTTCCTTCTAAAATGACTATCAATCGGGGCAGGCATAGTGGACACGTGGCGTCACAGGTGATGTTATACACGCATTGAATCTCATATTTTTCTGATTTTGTTTGTATTTTTGTTAACTGGTATGTTATTGTCTGTCCCATGGTTTGTGCTCAGCTTACCAACTACTTAAAGGCATCGATATTTACATTGCTAGACGTTGTTCTAATGGATATAATTGTCTCGTTGCGATGTGCTTAAAACACACATTCTTTCTAGCTTTCGTTATGCCATGCACCTTTAAAAGCTATAGTAGTCGGATCTCCTCGGTATATCGTCATTATTCATGGAGTGCACAACACTGAAAAACCAGGACGAATATCGCTTAACACATCTTTTGCATTTCTTGGGCAATTTTTTTTAATTTTTAAGACGTCAAAATGACTTGGAATGTAATCTAATATAAGGCCCAGTCGTAACATACTAATTCCTGTCAATACTATAGCCGCTTCGGGTGCGAAACCAGCTGATCGATAAAACCGGAAATATTTTATCAATAATAAGTATATATGACAAAGTCTTATGAGCATTGCAATATATACCAAACTCTGAAAAAAGAGTGTATGTTCTTGCCAGTGGTTCTGTGGTAAGCTCATTGCATCATATGTGACTATTTGTTTAACGACCTCTCCTTAAGACATCTTTGAATATTTTATACAAATTAAGTGCTGGTGTTATCACGGGGGCCCCTGAAGACTGCCAAGGCAATGCCTTTAATATTCAGGGGAGAATACTGTTTTAAGCATGCCGTGCGATTGGTGTTGAACTATGGCATTAATTGGTGGCTACCATGAGAAAAATCATTTAGTTAAAATGGTAAGTGCTTCTTAAGTCCAGCCTACATAATCATATCGACAAATATGTATTCTATGCATGTAGTTAGTATTAACAACTCTCATCTCGTTCATATTGCAGACCCTTGAAGTAACGGATATATACGATAACCTGACAATTACCTGCACTGTCACCAACGACAAGTTCCCGAACCTTATTCTGAGCAAATCGACACAAGTTAACATTGATGGTAAGGAATATATAGCATTATTTGACTGTAACTTCACCATGACGTAATGCTGGCTAGTAGTCACTGCAACCCTTCCGCAATACTTTGATGGACAGTTTCATCAATCAATCAGGTCAGCTGAACGATTAAAGCATATATATATATATATATATATATATATATATATATATATATATATATATATATATATATATATATATATATATATATATATATATATATATATATATATATATATATATATTCGCCGTTTTATACTATAAACAGGTTTTAAGTAGACAAATGGCTGTGCACTGTTACTAAAACAAAGTTTGATCAAGGTGTGTTCTTCAGACAATGATGTAGTTTAATTACTGCTATGGCTAGCTAGATGGACTTGAGGCTTGTGAATTAGGGGGACTTCCGTGAGTAGTTAATATCAAAAATTTTCAAAGTAAAGATATCATTTTTATTTCTCCGTTTAAACATTATTTCAGTGCAAGACATTAATGACATATCAATATCTAAATATTTTACCGGATTAAACTATCTCAACAGTATTTTAATCAATTGCGGTGAACATGGCGTTTTTTACAATATGCCCAAAGACCTTCCTGCAGCTCGCAATGGAGACTATTAGTTTGTTAAAGGCAACTGCGACATGCATATTAGGTTTTATTCTGAAATTAAACTGTTTCTTATCATCAGACCCAGGTATGTTCCGCAATCTGAATGAAGAGCACATCGACAGCCTATGGATAATGACCATTGGCCTGTTGGCGGTTTTTAGTTTCGGTTTCGGGTCTCTGATAGGGGCGGGCACAGTGCTACTTGTCAAGCATCGAACCAGGCACCCCACCGGCCCCTCACCGACCGGCTACGTGTAAGTCAGACATAATTAGACGTCCCACTGGACTAAGTTACTGCTGCTTCGTTTCACAAGCTGTAATTTGTGAGACAGGTGTAATTCTAACGACGTCTGGGGATCTATATGGACAGAAACGTCTTTTTGACTGTAAATTTATAACCCTTCGAGCAGGAATAAGCGGCTATTATGGTATGTATGATAAGTGTTCTGGTATCCACAATATATTCTTCAACTTTGTACACATGATATGATTAAAAGATATGTTCATTCTACTGTCGTTCCATGTTGTGTATAATTGACCACTCGGTTCTTGGTGATAAGTGAAAATGAAGCAAGTTATTATCTTGGCTAGGATTAGGTAATTGACATCCGTCCGTTTAAAGTCTTATTTGAGTTATTATTATTATGTCGCCTCGTAGTAAGAGGCAATAGAAAATATCAAAGGGAAGACAAACAATACGAATTAACTCACTGTTCAATAAAAAGCGGTCAAGATAACTTCTTTTCTTCATAGGATTTTAATTTTTTTTTTTTTTTAAATATCGATGTGATGAAAGTGACAATAAAACCAATTCAACTTAATTAGATAGATAATGTTCTGCAGAATAGCTTAAAAAAACAGCTAAAAGCAAGAAGAGTCTAACAGTTTGAACGTTTCTTAAACCATTACTTTAATCGTTACTATATATTCTGTAAAATAGTGTTACGATTTGATATTGATATGGCAATATTTGAGACGGCGTTATTATGTATAATTATTGACAGACCTGATTATCTTTTTTCTAGCTAGTGAAACACACTGTTGATGTTAGTTTCCCCTTTATTATTGAGAATAATAGAGCAGGGTTTTACAACTCGTCATTTAAAAAGATGTTTAATATTTTTATAAAGACGTTTTCAGAAGAAAAAACTGTGCATATTGTTTTGTGAATGTTACGTTTAGCTTTCGCATGTACTTTCTTTTCTGGTGATACTGTGTTACGGTTATACAGACTCTTCTATGTGTTAAATAAATAAAATGTTTGAATAAGCATGAATTTGTTTTATTTATTTCTCCTTAAAATAAACCGAATACAGTAACTTTACGGTCTATGCCCCCTTTTAGGTTGACGAATCACCTCTAAATGCAAATAGGCCTCAACAATTCCGCCTTGTATAATGGATTTTCATGATACTAAATATTTATGTTAGATGAGTTACTTCATATATGGTTTTGCTTTCCATACTATTATTTAAAATATTTTGATTGATAGACATTTAGTCAATAAAATAATACTGTTCATAATAAATTGTCCATGCACAAAGTTTGTTTATTAATTGTTTCATCTGTATTTAAATAATACAAAATGACATATACTTTTATATATAAGATGAATACACGGACAGACAGACATTCTCACAGACGGATGCTTCAAGTTTGTTCTCGCGTTTGTTCCCCGGGCCGCCTAACGTAAATATTATTCACGTAATCACACATAGAAGAATGACGACACAGACGACAATTTGTTCCCCTGGCGCATTAGGTATCGTTAGGTCTGCGTTTTATGGTCATGGGCCCTCTTTATGAACCTAAGCAAAGCACTATTAGAGAAAATTGGCACTAAAATTGACACCAAAAGACCATAAACTATTGATCCAATAGATTATAAATGCAATCTTGTGTCGTAAAACAGTCTTCCTTTTTTAATTGAATAAGATTTGTTCTACCCCTAGTATGTTGTTTGATTGGTAAAACAGCCATTGTAAACAGTACTGTTATCCTCTTATATTTTTATAACAACGCATTAAAACTAGATTGTATTATTTTGATTTATAACAGAATGTGAAAGCCTTGTTCAGGACACAGACAATGTCGTTCGTCAAATTGATTTGATAAACAAATATATATTTATGGCATTGTCCACGTGACATTTTATGACAAAACACATATGAAAACGACCTTTTGCTGACGTCTTCCGTTATCGGTGGTTCTTCCCAAATTTGTAACTAGAGTCATCAAAAACATTAAATACCGTCAGTTTATAGCAATGGACATTGAAACCTTCTCGGCCGACCAAACCTTTCTGCCCGCCGGAAAAACTAAAGCGTGCCGGAAATGAAACCAGTGTGCATGCCTGGACACACACCGACCAGCAAGATGGCGAGGAGTGGAGTGATCATCCGGCAGTCACCGTGGAAGTGTTGACTGGACTTGCAGCTGGCTCTGAGGAGTATTGTAGAAACGCATGAAGCTGGAATCAACATGCGCTGGCCGTTGTAGACTATGATGAAGACCTTAACAATTTATAGTGGGACTTAAAGGCTACTTTGACCCAACATCAAAAGTTGATCCGTTCATTATGTGTCTACTACGCATTTGTCTGATGGCCTTGTGTTATCCTTTTCCGACGTGCGTCCATCAATAGTTCACCTATTAAATTAATCCCTTCACCATACTACCAGCCAATATATTTAGTTCGACAGGCCAGCATTTTGCGCATTTTTTCTCTCAAATCAACGATATGAATTCCAGCTCATGAGTGCAAATTAAACTTACTACGTACTTATATAATTATTAATGTATTTCTGAATTATGTAGATCATGTATCTTTTCAAACTGTAACTACACTGTCGAGTCTACTGGAAATTGTTGTGCGTTTAACATGTTCATGCCTTGTTTTGTTGCTTGACAAAGTAACAACATAATTTATGCAATAACCAGAAAGTATCTTAGGTGTTAATACCAGTACTTTAGACAATCTGGACTGGCGCTGAAATAATTATTTCATTAACATAAATACAAAAAAACGTTCTCGTTAAAAGCTAACATATTTTCGCACTACTGGAAATTCTTTGATATACGCGAATAAACAACCCTCCATAAATTTGTTTTGATGGCGACGTTTCTAAGGCCTACACATTGCAGGGTAAAAATACATTGCCGAAATATACTGAATTAAAAACTCTTCCATTTCAGCTCGGTCTCAATGACGAATATCCTCAGGCAAACAATATTTCTAAAAGTTCGAATATAGAAACTTTTACTATCCTATGTTTAATCAAACCCCATTGGTAAAAATATAATCGTATACGTAAATGCAGAGAGAC
This sequence comes from Sinonovacula constricta, assembly GCA_007844125.1. NCBI lineage: Eukaryota > Metazoa > Mollusca > Bivalvia > Cardiida > Solecurtidae > Sinonovacula > Sinonovacula constricta. The sequence continues at coordinate 10,984,960 of CM017560.1, read as the reverse complement.
TGCTACTCTACGAGATTTGATTACATTATACATTTGTATATTTGACTTTGTATTCATGCATCTTGGTGTAGTTACAAATTTACTGTTGGGGTCTTTTGTCATTTTAGACAATAAGGTGGCAAAATATATTTACGTATATATCTTTTCTGTAATATAGTTTCCATTATTTAGAAGTAAACTTACCATACTTATAAACCCCGTATTAATACGTTAAATATGTCATTTCCTTAAAATAAATTACATTAACAAAAATATTGATTGCCATAACAAACCAAGTACTTTTCCGGATAATAATATTACCAATAAAAGTTCTTTAAAAAAAGAGAAAACCTAAAGTTTTAAGTTAGTTTAGAAAATCCCGTCATGGGTATTACTTTAAAAAAAACTAAACTGTCTTAACCTACAAGTTTCATCTCATAAGATAAACTGCCTTCACTGTACTGATTTTTTTAAATTTACAAAACACTTTAACAATCACAACACTGCTGTATATCAGAATGTATTTTTGTTTAATGGAAATTAGACACGCTTTGTGAATAACCGTCAGACGGAGACTGTGTCCAATGTGTCATCTTACTTAGTGTGGTTCGGTTTGTGCACAGACCTCTGGTGTCCTGTGTCAATAACTTGTTTTATGCAATGTTTTTTATAGAATTCCTGACCATCATTAGGTATTTATAGAGAGGTTGGACCTAAGTGGTAATTCTAGATGGAAAATCAAGTGTTTTCTTGGTTTTTGTCAGCAAGGCTACAGTCACGGGAGGTGGAATGCAATAGACGTGCATTTGATGGCAACTTAATCTAAGCATTATTTTCAACTATATGTTTTATTTATATGTAGAATTGCGTCTACAGGAGCTGCAATTGTTTATTAAGATAGCTATTTAGGAGATGGCAGACCATGTCATCTCATACGTATTGAGAGCTGACCAAGAAGGTATGTGCGTCTGATGATGTTGACACAGGTAATGTGTCCCTAGAGGGTTATTAGTTATAGTTCAGCTTTATGCCTGTGAAATAGTTCAAGCAATTAGACAAGGTGGCAACAGAATCTTGTGAGGGAGTTCAGAAGTTCGTCATGCTGTGTGCAAATGATGAAGTTAATATATATATATATATATATATATATATATATATATATATATATATATATATATATATATATATATATATATATATATATATATCAGGCGGTGTACCCAAACAGTGTTATTTACAATATATGGGCTGTGGGCGTGTAAAATTTTGAAACATTTAGGCCGAAAGTCAACTGTAATGTACTGTAATGACGGCTGTCACACATGTCTCCTATATGGCGTGTCTTAAATGACGCATGCATGTAACTTTGGATGTGTGCCCTAGTGTGTTATTAATGTTAAGGCTGTGTTAAGGCTGTGTGCTGACAAAATGCTGAACATTAAAGACTGTGTGTAATATATTGATATTTGCTTTTAAGACCTTCGTATTTAAAGATTGAGTTTGATATCTGTGTGGTATCATTCAGATCATTGCTTCAACAAATCCTATGTTAAGTGTCTTAAAATATCAATATGTCTTGTTATTTCTTAATTCGGCATTTTTTTCTTTGTAAATTTGTATAGCGTGTAATAACAGTTATGTTTATCATTTAATTTGGTGATGTGGTTAATCCTCTCATAAAACAGAAACAAAAATCTTGCCACTTTGGCCACTAAGACCACCACTAAACCTGTTTAAGCTAAATAGCGGAATCACATTATATTTAAACATTGTAAAAAGTGTATGAACATTTAGTAAATTTCACCTTTCAAACTTCACCCTGTCGCCTGAGAAGGAAGTTGAAAAGATAATAGAATCCTCTCCAAATGAATACGGTGAGCTTGGTCCTATACCTACTACGCTACTTAAGGCCTGTCTACCGGAGATTCTACCCCTCCTAAAATCATAAACACCTTACTTGAAAATGGAACTGTACCAAAGGCATTCAAACAATCCCCCGTTAAACCTCTTTTAAAAAGCAAAATCTTGATTATGAAATTCTTAAAAAACTATAGCCCTGTTTCAAATATCCCTTTTGTAACAAAAGTAATGGAAAATGTGGTTGATTGAAAGCTTGACTAACAATTTACTTCAAATAAACTTCACCATCCTCATCAATCTGCTTATAGGTAAACCATTCTTCTGAAACAGCGCTGGTTTAGGTACAGAATGAGGTCCTTAAATCTGTTTATCAAAATAAAGTCACTTAACTCGTTTTACTTGATTTGTCTTCAGCTTTTGATACAATTGACCATAGCATTCTTTTGGAACGACTTAAAACCAACTTTGGAATTGAAGGTAAATCCTTGGAATGGATAAATTAATACTAAAACGATTGCTGTCAAACTGTGTATTGGTCGAAGTTCATCTTTCTAATGCAGTAAAGATGGGTTACAGTGTCCCTCAAGGATCTGTTTTAGGACCAAAGTTCTATAATCTGAACACAAAACCTGTAAGTGTAATATGCAAAAACACGGAACTAAACAACATTCTTATGCAGATGACACTCAACTGTATATTTCTTTTAAAACTGACGATTTGACTGCTTTGACAGATGCTTTTAATTGCATTGAAACATGCCTTATTGATATACTGTCTTGGATGAACCATAACATGTTAAAACTTAATACAGATAAAACTGAGATGATTATATTTACACCCTATAGTAAAAAAAATGAAAGATATTCCGCCAATGACAGTTGGAAATTCAAATGTAAATGCATATGATTCTCTTAGAAGCCTGGGTGTTATCTTTGATACCCAGATGAATTTGGACAGACATGGGAATTCTCTGTGTAGGTATTGCTACCACCAGCTACATAAGGAGATACCTAACTACAGAAACAACAAAAACAACTCTTGTCAATTCTTTGGTTACATCTAGACTTGACTCCTGTAATTCACACCTATTTGGATGTTCAAAGGCACTAATTTATAAACTACAAAAAGTTCAGAATACAGCTGCCAGAATAATATGCAAGACAGAAAAAAAACTGATCATGTACAACCTATACTTAAAGAACTACATTGGCTTACTATACAAAGGAGAATTGAGTACAAACTTATTATGCTTACATTCAGAATGATTCATGGATCTTCTTCTGAGTACATCAAGACATTGTACAACTGTACAGTCCTACAAGTATCTTGAGGTCACAGGGCAGCTCGTTATTAGTTGTTCCTAAAAGCCGAACTGTCACTCATGGTGATCGATGTTTTGATTTTCCTGCATCTATTCTCTAGAATGCACTACCGAGAGATCTTAAAGAATGCAGTACATTGGTAACCTTTAAGAAGAACTTTAAGACCCATCTATTTAAGCTAACATATGTCTTCTAACATTTTAACATGATTCTTTAAATTGATCTTACACCCTGTCATCATTTCTATATTTAAGGTGAAGACATCTGTTTATTATTTCTTTTTTAGTTTGTATTTTAATCTATGTGTCTCTCATTGTTTGTCTATAGTCTATAGGTAAAAAAGTTTTTATGGACTATTTTAAATAACTAACCATTTAATGCCAAACTGACGTTTCATCATGGTTTTATGTTCTTTAAAAAGAATGTAAAGAAAACCCAATGATTTGTTATAAGTACAAAAAACCCATTAGAGGTCTTATTTTTAATTACAACCAAACAGTAGCAGACCTTAACCTAAATGACCCTTCTCAAGATTCTTGTAACTGTTCCACTTCACCTTTCTGTTATTTACCTTCTGGCCATATCATTACTGGGGATTTAAACATCATCGATGACTACAAATTGAGAAAATTACTCTTTAAGGGCCCGAAATATCGCCTGCCAGATGACATAGATTTTGACCTTTGTTGCAAAGAAATTGCTGATGCAATTAATCTGTTTGCCGATCGCTGGTGTAAGAGAGAAAACACGGATACAGTAGCACTTAATACTTGGAAGAAAGCCATTTTTAAGATAATAAAAAATCGCGTTAAATTCTACCGCTCCCATCCTTCTAGTTTACCTAAGAAACCTTTTTATCACTTAAAACATCTAAAACAGTCCTTTCAGAATATTCACGATAAATTTGTACTTGTACCTGCAGACAAAGCTTCAAACAACATAATTTTTGTCTGACGACTTTATTACAAAAATATACTGAGTGCTGAGTTATCCACCACCAGTTCTTACTCTTGCACCAACCTTGACTTTCAGACAGTCATTGACAAACATAAACAGATATTGCATAATTTCAATATCAAAATAGAAACAAAGCAAGAAAAACTTCCTTCCTTGTACTGGATTCCTAAGCTTCACAAAACACCATACAAGTCACGATTCATAGCTAATGCCAGCTCTAGCACCACCACTCACATATCTAAACTACTTACGTCTTGCCTTACAGCCGTTCGCAATCACGTTGTTAAATATTGTGAAAAAGTGTATGAACATTCAGGAATTAACATTTTTTGGTCTATTAAAAATTCTTCAGAAGTCTTAGACAAGTTTCGTACTTTAAACTTTCATTGCTCTGCAGTTAATACTTACGATTTCTCTACGCTGTACACTTCTTTACCTCATGATTTAATTAAGACCAAATTGATTGCTCTTATTGAGAAAACATTTGCTCGAGAGCAACGTCTATATATTGCATGTCATGAAAGTAATGCTTTTTTTACCAACACATTCTTAGAAAAGTTTACTATGTGGACTTGCACGGATGTTTGTGAAGCTTTACGTTTTCTATTAGACAATATTTACATAAAATGCGGTGACACTTTATTTAGACAAGTAATTGGTATCCCTATGGGAACCAACTGTGCACCATTAATTGCAGATTTGTTTTTATACTGCTTTGAACGTGATTTCATGTTAACTTTATCCCCTTCAAACCAAAGCCACATTATAGAGGCTTTCAATTTAACGTCACGCTATCTTGACGATATTCTAACTATAGATAATCCTTTCTTTTCTCAAATGATCCATCTGATTTACCCTCCAGAACTTACCCTTAATAAAGCAAATAACTGACATTTAAATGCAGCATTTGTAGACATTGAGATCAATATTTCCAATGACAACGTCTCTACTAAAATCTATGACAAGAGAGATGATTTCAACTTTAGTATTGTGAATTATCCATACCTTGATGGTGATTCACCTCGTGCTACCTCCTATGGTATTTACATATCACAACTTACAAGGTTTGCACGAGTTTGTACTAAAGTAGAAGATTTCAATGCTAGAAACCTGTTTATTTCTTCTAAACTGTTACAGCAAGGCTTTCGTTTTCATAAATTAAGAAAGGCGTTTTCAAAATTCTTTCACCGCAATGATTTTATTGCTTCTAAGTATAATAGCAGTATGAAAACACTTATGCAGAAAGGCATAAGCCATCCTGCATTTTATGGAAATGTTTTATACAAGTTAAAGAAGATCAAGGGTCTCAATAACTTTTCTGACCACTTTACAAAACTTATCAGAAAATGTATTGCAGACGGTTACAACCCGGGAATACTTCCATGTACTGCATTGCTTGCAATTGACCCTTTTACAGTCAAGAACTTGCATTGCTTTTAAATTACACGATGACCGGATAGGTCGTTGAGACTATATGAAAACAGTGACTTAAAGCCATAATTGGACAGTCACTGTTGGATTTCTTGTCTCTTCATCTCTCCAGTCGTGCCCTATATAGGTGGGACAACTTGAGCAGTCCCCATACCCTTTACGTGAGATTGCACAGAAGGTATAACATCGGGATTTTTTTTAATCTTTATCATATATAATATGTCAACTGCGGATAAATCCTCGGCGTTTATAATATGTTTTTAAACGATTAACTCTAAACAATACTACGTTTTATTTTGTTGATTTTCTAAAATTCTATTGTTTCTTCCATATTGTTTACATTTCACTTTTGACACTTTTGGCATATGACGTCATGGCATTTATGACGTCGTTATATGGTTCTTATAATATATCAGCGCTTGTACTGCTTTATTTTATTTAAACTACTCTCTCATTTGGAATTTTTTGGTTGCCGAGGCTTTTATCTACTGTAAATACTGTACATATGTTCATTATATCTGTTTTATCTCCCGATGCAGGTGCTTATTGTTAGTTGTGTCACTTTGACGGGATACTTTTATTTACACTGTTTGTTTGATAGAAAAACCGTCAGGAAGTGCGAGGTTGGAGCGCTCCACAAACCAGGTTTAAGCACCCCAGTTGGCCATTTTGCCGACTGACCGTTCCAAGGCGGTAACTGATGGTTTTTCTTTTTGTGTGTTATGTCTCGTCTCTGTGTTTTTTGTCACATTTACATTTACCTTGTCTGCCTTGGTCTGAGGTATGTGTTATTATATTATGTAGCATTCAGAACAAAACCGCTTCTGATAAATAAAAAAATCTTTGGACGTCTTAGTAAAATTTCGCTTTGCAGTAAATACTTAGGATTTCACTTTGCTGTACCCATTTTCACCACGTTATTTAGACAAAATTGATACATTTTTCCTAATGAAAGTAACGGGTGTTTCTCCACTGCATTTAAGACAAATTTATTATTTGACGTCGTATGGATTGAAATAAAGTTTTGAAGTGGTTCTTTTTGCCATTTTCTTTTATTATTTGCTACAACTTTCCATCGTGTTTAGAAATTGTAAAACTTTTTCCAAATGACGCCATTGCGTTTTATTAACTGACATCATTACATAGTGTTTGTTTTACGTCATCTCTTGGAATGTTTTATTTTTATCAGATATCTATTTAGGAACTGTATATGTGCCGAGGTTTTTATCTTGTGTATATTTTGTACATATTTTGAGTTAATGGTAAATATTGTTATATTTTAAAGTTGGCTTAAGTATTTACTTTTCATGCCAGTGCTTCTTGTTCGTGCTATAAAAATCAAGTTATATTTGACGCAATTAAATCATTAAATTTATGAAAATTAATTTCTTGGGAATTCCGATTGAATGCTTACTGTATAGTGACTCATGGGACAAGAGAGTCTATTTTGCGAATGTGCAGCACCACGATACTACTTAATCTAGTAAATCGGCTTCCTTTTTGTTCAAGGAAACATTGCAATTTAAAATGTCATTTTAGCAATCTTCTATCCATATTAATGCATTTTTCTAAACTACGATTGCTTCTTACAGGTATCATGTCATTACCAAAACCAATTATAAACATAGTGGCGTAAAGAATGGCGACCTAATAACTGACCAGAGAATAATTCGAATTTTAAGAACAGGGCAATAACTCTAGACGACTTATATTATAACACTTTTAAACTGAGTCTTTGCCCCTTGCGACATAAAAATAAACTAAGTTTTTGTGTAAACTTAATGCCAGGATGTGAGACATCCACTGCACCGTTGAGAGCATGCGCTTTAAAGAAGGAGATGACTATCCTGGAAAGTAAACACTCTCTGTCGATTAATTACAAAAGCCAAAACTCTGATGGGAAGTAGAGTATTTGCTGATTGTTTTTCTTCTTTTCTGCAACATCTGCATATACAAGCAGCATTGCTAATGCGGAATACTCGGCTTCTTTTGTTAAACAATATTTTTTCCAAACTGCTGTGAATTCTATGCTACCTACTTTTTATAATTGCATGCTGCACTCTTTTTGTTGTTGCAAGCTATAATGTTAAAAAAACGGAATACTCAGTGTTTTTTTTCTATGAAAAGGGTCTTACAGAAAAGCTGCGATTTCTAGCTTTTGCCATCCACAAAACAATGCATTCCAGACGCACCGCTGTCCAGAATCATGGAAGATACATAGTCTAATCATAAGTCATGCAATTACAAACAAAACAGTGACTAGTAGATATAAATGATAATCATAAGTATGCATATATAAATAGTAGACATTCAAACTATGGTTTCTAGTTATCTATTGAGAAAATTAAAAGATAAAAGTTATTGTGTTTATGCACCGGGTGGGGGTACTCAAAATATATATCATACCCACCTGTACAAGCAGATTGGCATACGTCCAAAAAGTACATTGTAATGATGCCATATAAACAAAATTATAAGCACGAAGGAAAGTATCAAGTCTTAGGTCGGCAGTATTCTGTATAAGACAAAAACTTTACAATAAAAATATATGACAAAGTCCTATGAGCATTGCAACATATTCCAAACTCCGAAAAGGCACATAACAAAGGTATTTCACATGCAAGCCAGGTACTGCATTCACTGTTATCTCGATGAAAACACAAGACTGCAGCCCAGGGTGCAGCGTTGATTCCTACTGGCAATAACAGCTGAGAATAAAAACCTCTAGTCTGTAGGGTGTCACCACAGCAAAATATTATCAAGTAGGGAAAAAGTGTACAGAGTTGAACAATCATAGGTACAAACTGCAAGAATAATTAAATTTCAAACAAAATAATTCATCTCAAAATCTTTACATTGACATTTATTAATATAACTGACATTAATTCACGAACATTCTTTTTTAGCTTTTTATATTTGACAAGTTACCTTCTACAAACTAGAATTTCAAACATGACTTAGAATCAAACTAACATTAAGCATTATTTTCAGACATTTTGCATTTCTAACAACACACCAAATCCCTAAATCAAAAAAGAAAATGTGCTAGAGGCATGGCATTCAATATTAAGCGGACAGCACTTTGGCAATGCTTGTCACATTGTTGTGTTAAGAGATCAGATATCTTTATGTAGGTATTAACGTACACACCGTTTGGTTTTGGTTAGCATTGTCATATAACTTTATCTATTAAACGGCTATTAAGCAGTTATGTTTATTAAGTTGAGGATGTTTTTCACCAGAAAGAGAACTTAACAAAATGGTCAATACATAAAATTGAACTTTTTGCATTTAAAGTTTTTTAAACGAATACCCGTATGCCAAATTCGATCCGGATATTTAAACGGACATCCGGATATGCGTTGACATCCCTGCGAAAATATATGATCGTTACAATTGTTTTTGTTATGTTATTCTTTAAGTGAGTCATTACTTCATGGGCCTAGGCAAGATCACTGATTGATTGTTGATTAATTTGAGGAAGTTAAAATGCGCGTAAAAGCTCTAAATCCACCAATATTTACTCGTTGTACTTTGGTTCGACTGTTTTGTTTTGTACGTCATGTTTCTTTGGATAGCGATCGGTTTGTCCTCCATCATGGTGCCAGCAGGTATGATTATTAAATCATTTTTATTATATTAATCTATATGTATTAATTTTTATTTCAACATGATCGTAATCATAAACTTCTATGTTCTAATGACATTGACATTATCTTAAAAGAATCCAGTAGGTCGCTTTGATATATGTATATACAAACCCTGCGTTAGTTGCGTAAATATGAAAGAGTCATGTAAATATAAATTTCCTGTGTTGTTAAAGGACACAATTTTATTGAAAGGCATTGTTTTAGCGAGTTAAAGTTCATCTAAGTCTGCTTTATTATAAATAAAAAATAATAATTTTCTTGAGAACCGTCCAACTACGTCGCAACAGTATCAACGAATGTCATCATGTCTGAAACAGTCAAAATAAACTAAGTAAAAACAAATGTTCCGTACTTGGCAAAATATTACTTACGTTGTATTATCCATTAACACGTATTATACGGTTCTATAGAACTGCTGTTTATATAGAGTCTACAGTATTGCACCTTGCTACTTATGTATATATTTTCTAATCTAATGCACGTATACCATGAATTGTAATTTTGTCGAGTCTAGAAAACTGCTCATATCCAATGATTAATTTTTTAATCGATTGGAAGGTTTTGCACAAATCTCTAACATAGCAGTTATATTATTTATAAAGATTCTAACTTATTACACGTGTTTCTAACATTTCTATGTATATTACTTACATCATTTTTTACGTTTAAAACGTTACACTAGAATACACGAGCTATATATTTTATTTATATCGATTGTTACGTTTTAAACGTATTCCAATCATTGTTTTAGATTGTTTATATTTATTCTAACATATTACACGTACCACTATTTTTAATATCTATTAAACGTATATGTTCATAACGTATTACATTACATACAACTGTTTTATGTCTGTTTTCCCATCTGATGAGTATCTGTATCACTGATATTTATATAGTTTCAAACGTATTACACATCTCCCCTGTATTGCTAGTTGTATAGTTTAATCTGTAACACGTATTCTTTCTAAAACAAGGATCCAAAGATTTCCTGTCTATATCGTTTCCAAAGTATTATAAACAACCATTGAATTGCTTTCTTTATCCTTTCTAAGGTATGCCAAATATTAATAGAATTGCTGTGTATATTGTTTGTAACGTATTACAAATATCACTAGAAATACTTTCTTTATAGTTTCTCATGTATCACAGGTAACCATTGACTGCGTATTAATCAATATTGTTTTTACGTCAATCAAGTAAATGTGGGATTTAAATGTGTAAATGTGTAATTATAATGTAATATTCATAAACTTTGATTGTTATTTTGGTATTTTAATGTAATAAAAATATCTATTTAATTGTTTTATGTTGTTTCCATGTTCGGCATCGCCAGATTGGTTCCTCGGTGTCGTGGCTCAACCGAGTTTTCACATCACCAAGATCGAGAAAAATTATAGCCATTTCCTGATACCGGCAATACCTGGACATACCATCACCGTCATGTGTGGAGCTAATATCAGTCATTCACATGTTTCAATTCTTACCTTTTACGATAAAGTTAATGGTAAAGGGGAAGATAATAGACTTAATGAACGTGATAACAAAAAGAACTTATTAGTTAATAGAACTTTAGATGGCCAAACTATCCCTCATAACAATACCTTGGCAGTAAATTGTACTTTAGAGTTAAATGGTACAAAGGAACACAAACATATCACTGGAACAGTAACAACGCATTGTAAGTATATTTTACGCTATATGTTCATGAGTTAAGGTTTCTGTTCTCCAAATGCTGTCTATAAATATTGTCTTGGTACTCATAACCTTTCGTACAACTCGGAATAGATCATAGGTTAAAGTTGATACTTTTCAAATATGTCATCCATAAACAAAGATAACAGTATGTGCATAATAAACTTTCATTGAAGCCCAAACGGCGGTACTTCGAGTCGATAATAAAGCTTTTTTCTATTAAACAAGTCGATGGGTAAACGTTGGACTATTTTCTGCAGGACAAGGTTAAAATCTAATCTTATTTTTAAAGTAGGTAGTAAACTGAAAAAAAGTAATTCCTTTTAGGTATATTGTTAAAATAAATCAATATTTTCTTGCATTTGTTCGATAGTGCCATTTCATTTTTAAATGATGCACTTTGTTGCATTTGGATGAAGGTTTAATAGTTTGAATCTGGTTTAGGTTATGTTTGGTTATAATAATGAAAATAATCTTGTTTCTTTGACCTATCGTACAATGGTTGTTTTAAGAGGCATTAACAATTGGAAAGAGCATATTGTTTCTTATATTAATGATATTTATATCTTCAAATTGTTGGGATACTTCTTTATTCAATATTGTAATCTCGATTTTAAGATGTTATTGGATTTTTCAAAAGAATTTCACTCAAACACCTTGCACACATACCTAAGATCGACATGGCCAAAAAGGAAAACCGCTTGATTAGTTAAAGGTGTAAAGAAGAAAGATAGAATGTGTTTGACAAATAGTCGCATTACTTTGTGAGATTGAAAACATATGCTGATCTTTCGAGACTTAACAAGACAACTTAAATATATCATCGAATCACAGAGCCAGCACTACTGATTTGGCCACTGAACAAAGTAATGCACATGACGGGTAAATATTTGGCAACTGAACACGTTGTGTGTGTGTGTGTGTGTGTGTGTGTGTGTGTGTATGTGTGTGTGTGTGTGTGTGTGTGTGTGTGTGTGTGTGTGTGTGTGTGTGTGTGTGTGTGTGTGTGTGTGTGTGTCAAGCAAACAGGCGAGGCCCTGTGTGAAATATGTTTCTTTTTCTACTTTACATGCGTGAGTAAGTTTATTATTTGTCCATGCCTGTCTAAATTATGCTCAACCTTAGTAGCAACAGAAGAGTATTACAATCCCTGTTTAAATATTTTAACACTTACAACATTAAGCCAGGATGTGTAATAAAATATAATTAAAACATAACAAGTGCACGTTACCAACATAAAGGCAATTAATGTATTTGTGTAACTGATAAAAATGAAAAGCAAAACGTTTGGTGATTATTCAGAGTTTGTTAAGGTCATTGTTTATTTATTTTTATGTTACAGCTAATATTAGCTGCATTCCTAGTTGAATATGTCGTACAAGTCGTATACATAGGTAAATTCTGTATTAATTAAACTATTGAATTCTCAACAGGGTTAAATAAATTTTCCATAACGACGAGAGACACAAATATCCACGAGAATCCGTCAGCAATCGAAGTCACTTGCAATCTGTCTAAAATGACGCCGCCACCGAACGTAACTTTATGGTATCAAAATGAAAGCATCACCACCAACAATGGCAGTGCAGGCCCTGTAAAATATCTGTTGAATGTGACGAAAGAGGATAACGGCCGGTTGGTCGACTGTTGTGTCGACATTCCACTAGCCGGGGACAAGTGTATCAACACGACATTAATTGTCTCATGTATGTTCATTTATCCGAATATAAAGTGATAAGATTTAAGAATCAGGGGTCGTATACTTAATGGTGGCATTCGACCCTTTGCTTATATGTAACAATATCTTACACTTGTTTGTAGGAATGTTGACATAGCCTCTTCATAAACTCATATCTCCTCTAAGTCAAGACGATTCTGAAACTACTTTAGTTGATTAAAAATACAAATCTTGTAATAAACTACTCTATGATCTTTTTTTACCAAACCTACCAATAAGCACGTTATATGGAGATTTCTGCTAAAACAGATTCGACCTGAGAGCGATAGATCCAAAAGATGTTAGTGATGTAAGCTCAAAAGGAAGTCAGCTGGGGGTTTCCTTTGTTTAGCAAAAGCTAAACTGTGTGTGCTGCGTAGCTCAGAAAAGAAATACATATTTGTCATGACGAATAGGGTGTTGTGCTTTACTTTTCACATAGGTATAAGACATCATTAAACAGCATTTAACCTTTTCGGGTAGCAACATTTTTACTTGATTGTATGAGTAACAAAACTTCAGTCTAGACGGTCGACTTAGTTTACTAAGTAAAATTTCGTGTTTGTTTATCATCTACAGACCCCCCTCAAAGCGCTGCTATTATGGTAATGTCGGTTTCCAAAGAGAAGGTTATCGTGAAGTGTACGACGGACGAATCTAACCCTGCCAGTAACATCACGTGGTTTGTGGAGGGCGGTAATCGGACACTTCCTTCAAAAATGACTACCAATCTGGGCAGCCATAGGGGTCATGTGTTGTCACAGGTGATGTTATACAAGCATTGAATCTCATATGTTTCTGATATTGTTTGTATCTTTGTTAACTGCTATGCTATTTGGTTTTTCCATGGTTTGTGCTCAGCTTACAAATTAATATTGCTAGACGTCGCTGTAATGGTCTTAAATTGTGTGGTTACCATTCAATTTTAAAAGCTGTAGTAGTCTAATCTCCTCGTTATATAGATAGTTTCCAAATCAATACGAACTACTTTAACGGCACCGAGATTAATATTGCTAGACGTTGCTGTAATTGTTATAATTGTGTCATTGCGATGTGCTTAAAACACATATAATTTTAAGCTTGTCGTTATGCCATGAAATTTTAAAAGCTGCAGTAATCGGATCTCCACGGTATATCGTCATTATTCATGGAGTACACAGCACAGAAAGACCAGGATTAATATCGCTAAACATATTTATTTGCCTTCCTTGGGAAATTATTTTTAACATTTTAGTCTTCAAAATGACTCGGAATTCAGTCTAAAATAAGATGCAGCCATAACAGACTAATTCCTGTCAAAACTGTAGCCGCTTCGGGTGCGAAACCTGCTGATCAATCAAACCGGAAATATTATATCATGCATAAGAATATATGGCAAAGTCCTATGAGCATTGCAACATATACCAAACTCTGAACAGGCACAGGACAAAGGTATTTCACAAACAATTTAAGTGAAGAGTAAAACAAATTTGTCATTTAACAAAAATAGCAACCCCGCCAGTTACCGCCTTGGAAGCATAGTGCACTGGACTTGAAGAGATGGACTTGCTATTGCAAGTGTTTCTTACTACATAATTGCAATTCTTGTATAGTAAACACTAAAATACAAGTATGAACATTTTAGGACAAATTTCAAATACCATACAACCATTTATTGAACGTCTTTGACAATTTTTATACCAAATTAACTAAAGCCGAAAAAATGAAAATACTTACTTAGAATACATAGCATTTTTAGTATACACATTTAATGTATTTTTCATTCTGTTGTTTTAGCAACAGTATTTAAAAATTGTTATTATTGATTAAAGTCCCGTATATGCTGTCATGTTCTTTATCAGCCATGGTAATATTGCCATACTTTAACACGTCAACAAACTGTGTCTTGTCTAGGACATTAGCCCATGTCCTCTCTGTAGTACAAGTGTGTGTTGTTGTTGTTGTTGTTGTTTTCAAAACAGAAGAAACAAAATATTCCCATTTGAATCTACGTGGAAATGAAATTTGCATAGGTAAAATTTTAGTTTGTACAACAAACAAAATTACTTATATTTTTACTATGCTAAGTGTGTTCTCTCTCGATTTAATGTACACTAGGATATACAAGTAAACAGCAACCAAACAATATATTTTTATATTATTATTTTAATTATAAGAATATATGACAAAGTCCTATAAGCATTGCAACATATACCAAACTCCGAAAAGGCACAAAACAAAGGTATTTCACATGCAAACCAAGCGAAAAGTAAGAACAAATTTGTGATGAGTCATTTAACGAAAAGAGCAAACCCGACAGTTGCCGCCTTGTCGGGATATAAGTCTTGCTGACCAGTTCTGTGGTAAGCTCATTTGCACCAAGTGTGCAATGGCTTTAATGGCCTTGGGAGAATACTGCATTAAGCATGTCGTGCGATTGGGGTTGTACTATGGCATTACTTGGTGGCTACCATGAGAAAAATCATTTAGGTGAGTTAATATGGCGAGTGCTTCTTAAGTCCAACATACATAATCATATCGACTTATATGTATTCTATGCAAGTACTTATTATAAACAAAACTCGTTCACGTTGCAGACCCTTGAAGTAACGAAAATATACGATAACCTGACAATTACCTGCAATGTTACCAACGACAAGTTCCCGAAACTTATTCTGAGCAACTCGACAGAAGTGAACATTGATGGTAAGGAATATATGTCATTATTTGACATTAAAGTACTTCATACGCTATACGATTACAGTGTGTTAAGTGCAAAGATTTACAAAAATATAAATGTAATATCAATTATATGTTTATCAACCAATATAACGCTCATGCAGTCGAGATATATATGATACAATATCTCTACAGGATGAAGTCGAGGAACATTTTACACTGTAAAGTGTGATATGTCCAGGCCAACGTAAACAGGGGCACCATCAAGTAACATATATATATATACTTCTGTTAAAGACTTAAAATACAAACATTACTATACATAAAGAATATGTGTGTGTTTTGTCTCGTGTTAAACTAGTATATTCACAAATGGCATTGCCACGAATGAAAATAAACACTTTTGATGAACACGTATTGAAATCACATTATGCCATAATTTTATGCCTAGAACTTTAATTTGAACATAAAATTGATTGACTTTCCATTTGGTTCCTCAAGTTGCACTCAGTTAAAAAGTTGCAATTTATTCGCAAGCACAAAAAGAGGTTTCTCAATAAGCAGTTAAATGTGTGTTCAAATAGATAACACAAACCCTTTTAAGCAATATTTTTATGTGAATATCAGTAAAGTTATTGGAAATGAGGAGACCATTAATCATCAGAAGATCAAATAATAGTATTATAATATTATTATGATATTCTATGCTTAGTAATCCAAACTAAGTGATACTAAGGGATGTTTGTTAACAAGTAACATATTCGCCATTTTATACTATAAACTGGTTTTAAGTAGACTAATGGCTGTGCAGAGTTGCTGATACAAAGTTTAATCAAAGTGTGATCTTGAGACAATAATCTAGTTTAATTACTGCTATTGCTAGCTAGATGAACTGGAGGCTTGTGAATTTGGGGCATTTCCATGAGTAGTTCCTAAAAAAAGATGTTCACAGTAAATATATCATTTTATGTCTCTATTTAAACCCTATTTCAGTGCTGGACATTAATAAAATATCAATATCTAATCATTTTACTGGATTGAAGTATCGCAAGACTAACCCAACAGTATTTAATCATTTGCGGTGTACATAGCGTTCCATCCAATATGCCCAAAGACCTTCCTTTAGCTCGCCATGGAGACTCTAAGTTTGTTAAAGTCAACTGCGACATGCATATCAGGTTTTAAACTGAAATTAAACTGTTTCTTATCATCAGACCCAGGTATGTTCCGCAATCTGAATGAAGAGCACATCGACATCCTATGGATACTGACCATTGGTCTGTTGGCGGTGTCCAGTTTCGGTCTCGGGTTTCTGATAGGGTCGGGCACAGTGCTACTTGTCAAGCATCGAACCAGGCCCATCACTGACCGGCTACATGTAAGGCAGACATAATTAGGCGTTCCACCGGACTTAGTTACCACTGCTTCGTCTCACAAGCTGTTACTGATATAATTCTAACGACGTCTGGGGACATATATGGACAAACACCTCTTTTTAACTGTAACTTTATAACCCTTCAAGCCGGAACAAATGGCTATTATGGTATGTATTATAGTGTTCTGGTATCCACAATATATTCTTGAGCTTTGTACACATGATATAAATAACAGACATGTTTATTCTACTGTCATTCTATGCTGAGTAAAATTGACCACTCGGTTCTTGGTGATTAGTGAAAAGGAAGCATGTAATTATCTTGGCAAGGATTAGGTAATTGAGATCCGTCCGTCTAAAGTCTTATTTGAGTTTTTATTATTATGTCGCCTCGTAGTTAGTGGCAATAGAAGACATCAAAGGGAAGACAAACAATACTAATCATACTACTCAATAAAAAGCGGTCAAGATAGCTACTTTTTTCATAACATTTTAAAATCTATTTTTTTTAAAAAATGTCGATGGCAGTGACAATAAAACCAATTTAACTCAATTAGATAGGTCAAGTTCTGCGGAGTACTTGAATAAAATAATCAGCTAAAAGCAAGAATGGTCTTACAGTTTGAACGTTTCCTAAAACATTACCATAATCGTTACTATATTTCTATAAAATAGTGTTAAGATTTGATAAGGCAATATTGGAGACGGCGTTATTGTGCTTAATTAATGACAGACCTGATTACCTTTTTCTAGCTAGTGAAACACAATATGTACGTGTACTGTTAATGTTAGTTTCCCCTTTATTACTGAGAATATAGAGCACGGTTTTACAACGCGTCATTTAAGAGGTGTTTTATATTTTTATAAAGACGTTTTCAGAAGAAAACACTGCGCATATTGTTTTGTGAATGTTACGTTGAGCTTTCGCGTGTACTTTCTTTTCTGGTGATACTGTGTTACGGTTATACAGACTCTTCTATGTGTTGAATAAATGAAATGTTTGAATAAGCATGAAAATGTTTTATTTATTTCTCCTTAAAATTAAACAAATACAGTAACTTTACGGTCTATGCCCCCTTTTAGGTTGACGAATCACATCTGAAGTCAGAAAGGCCTCAACGATTTCGACTTGTATAATGGATTTTCATGATACTAAATATTTATGTTAGATGAGTTACTTCATATATGGTTTTTCTTTCCATAGTATTTTATAGAATATTTTGATTGATAGACATTTAGGCAATAAAATAATAGTGTTCATAATAAATTGTCCATGTACAAAGTTCAGTTTTTACTGTTTCATCTGTATTTAAATAATACAAAATGATATGTCTATATATAAGATGAATACACCGATGAATTAAATCCACGGACAGACATACTCACAGACGGATGCTTCATGTTTGTTCTGGCGTTTGTTCCCCGGGCCTCATAACGTAAATATTAATCACGTAAACACGCATAGAAGAATGACGACACAGAAGACAATTTGTTCCTCTGTCGCAGTAGGTATCGTTAGGTCTGCGTTGTTATGGTCATGGGCCCTCTTTATGAACCTAAGCAAAACATGATTACAGACAATTGGCACTAAAATTGTCGCCTAAGGACCAAGTATGGCAAAAATAACACAGGCAGTGTTAACAGCATTAACTATTGATCCAATCAATCCCATGCATCTTCCAAAAGATTTGGTAATTTCGTAAGAGAATTTCTATGAGACTATGTTTCAAAACCTTCGAAGAAAAATGAGAAAGTGTGTTCTAAAAATCATTCTCCATCAGGTCCATACGTTACATGACAATGACCAATTACTTCATTTTGAAATCTGAATGAATACGTAGACGTTTATACACAACCGACATGAAAAGGTCTGTTGCTATAACATTTAATTTCCGAAATTGAAAAAAACATTACTGAGAAGTTTTTTAAACTGAAGTCTATATTGCCACCATTTTAGATGATATCTGTATAACTATATGACTAAATTGAGTTATATTCTGACAAATTACTACTGACCACTATCGCATAGGTCAAAACTATTTTTGTGCCTATCACATCACATGTACCAGCTAGACAGTCCATTATTGTATGTAGATAAATTACATAAGAATATAGTACAGTTTAGATGCGGGATAATTTAATAAAAAGAGGAGTGCTTATATCTTAACGTATTGGACCTCGAAACCTTTACACATGCACGGACAGGAATGTCATCGCAAAATGTAAGAGTGCATGATATTTCAGATTTTAAATATTAAAGGGATATAGATTATAAATACAAACTTGTGTCTAAAACAGTCCTCCTTTTTTAATTGAATAAGCCTTTGCTCTACCCCTAGTATGTTGTTTGATTGGTAAAACAGCCATTGTAAACAGTACTGTTATCCTCTTATATTTTTATAACAACGGATTAAATCTATATTGTCTTATTCTGATTTATAAAAAAGTGAAAAGGTAAATAAGAAAAGGTCCTATCAAAATTTCCACAGATATTTAAATTTTATCTACCTGTAGACAAAGGCAAACAAGGTAAATGTAAATGTGACAAAAACACAGAGACGAGACATAACACACAAAAAGAAAAGCCATCAGTTACCGCCTTGGAAAGCCATGTTCGGGACAAAGACAATGCCGTTCGTCAACTTAATTTGATAAACAAATATATACTTATGTCATTTTTCTACATGACATTTAATGACGAAACACATATGAAAACGACCTTTTGTTGACCTCTTCCGTCATCGGTGGTTCTTCCCAGATTTTTATCTAGAGTCATCAAAAACATTAAAATACTGCCAGTTTATAGCAATGGACATTGAAACCCTCTCGGCCGACCAACCTTTCTGCCGAAAAAACTAGAGCGTGTGGGAAATGAAACAAGTGTACATGCCTGGACTCACACCGACCAGGAAGATGGCGAGGAGTGGAGTGATCACCCGGCAGTTACTGTGAAAATGTTTGCGGGACTTGCAGCTGGCTCTGAGGAGTATTGTGGAAACACATGAAGCTGGAATCAACATGCGCTGGCCGTTGTAGACTATGATGAAGATTTAAGCAATCTGAAGTAGGAATTAAAGGCTAATTTGACCCAACATCAATAGTTGATCTGTTTATTATGTGTCTACTACGCATTTGTCTAATGGCCTTGTGTTATCTTTTTCAGACGGGCGTCCAACAACAGTTCACCTATTAACTTAATCCCTGCACCGGTCTCATACTACCTGTCAATATATTTTGTTCGACAGGTTAGCATTTTGCGCGTTTCTTTTCTCAAATGAACGATATGAATTTCTCCTCGTGGTTGCAAAAAAAAAAAACTTACTGTGTACTTATATAATTACCAATGTATTTTTGAAAGATGTAGCACAGGTTT
The DNA here is from genome assembly GCA_007844125.1 of Sinonovacula constricta. Taxonomy (NCBI): domain Eukaryota; kingdom Metazoa; phylum Mollusca; class Bivalvia; order Cardiida; family Solecurtidae; genus Sinonovacula; species Sinonovacula constricta. The sequence goes on along the minus strand of CM017560.1, from coordinate 10,964,943 downwards.
TTTTCTAACTGTATCTACTCTGACGAATCTACTGTAAATTGTTGTGCGTTTAACATGGTCATGCCTTGTTTTGTTGATTGACAAAGTAACAAAAAAACTTATGCAATGTTAATACCAGTACTTTAATCAATCTGGACTCGCGCTGAAATAATTATTTCATGAATACAAAATACGTTCTCGTTTGTTTTTGTTTTTAAATTTATTTCGCAATACTTGACATTCCTTGATATTCGTGAATAAACAGCCGTCTGTAAATGTGTTTTGATGGCGATGTTTCTAAGGCCTACACATTGCAGGATAAAAATACATTGCCGAAACCGACTAAATTAAAAGACACTTCCATTTCCGCTCGGTCTCAATGACAAATATCATCAAGCAAACAATATTTCTAAAAGTTCGAACGTAGAAACTATCCTATCTTCAACCAAACCCCAATTGTAAAAACATTATCGTATACGCAATTGTAGAGAATGCCTCCCTAAGAGATTTGAATACAGTATACATTTGTATATTTGACTTTGTATTCATTCATGTTTGAGCAGTTACAAATGTAGCGTTGGGATCTTTTGCCATTTTGGACAATAAGGTGGACAAAATATATAAACTTACATATCCTTGATGTAATGTAACTTCCATTATTCAGAAGTTAACTTACCATCCTTTAGACCCCATATTTATACGGTAAATATGTCATTTCCTTAAAATAAAGAACATTAACAAACATATTGATTGCAATTACCAACCAAGTACTTTTCCGGATAATAATATTTCAAATAAGAGTACTTTGAAAAAAATGAAAACCTAAAGTTTTAAGTTAGTTTAGAAAATCCCGTCATGGGTATTACTTTCAAAAACAACTAAACTGTTGAACATCTTAACCTACAGGTTTCATCTAATAAGATAAACTGCCTTCACTGTACTGAATTCTTAAGATCTACAAAACACTGTAACAATCGCGACATTGCTGTATATAGAATGTACTTTTCTGTTTAATGGAAATAAGACACGCTTTGTGAATAACCGTCAGACGGAGACTGTGTACAATGTGTCATCTTACTTAGTGTGGTTCGGTTTTTGCACAGACCTCTGGTGCCCTGTGTCAATAACTGGTTTTATGTAATGTTTTTATAGAACTAACTTATATGACTATCAGTAGGTATTTATAGAGAGGTTTGACCTAAGTGGTCATTCTAGATCGTCAGCAAGGCTACAGTCACGGGAGTTGGAATGCAATAGACGTACAATTGATGGCAATTGAATGTAAGCATTATTTTCAACACTATGTTTTATTTATATTTAGAATTGCGTCTACATGAGCTGCAATTGTCTATTTAGATAGCTATTTAGGATGTGGCAGACCATGTCATCTCATACGTATTGAGACCTGACTGAGAAGTTATGTGCATCCGATGATGTTGACATAGGCAATGTGTGCCTAGAGGGTTAGTAGTTATAGTTAAGCTTTATGCCTGTGAAATGGTTAAAGCAAGTAGACAAGTTGGCAACTCTTGTGAGGGAGTTCAGAAGGTCGTCATGCTGTGTGCAAATGATGAAGTTAATATATATATATATATATATATATATCAGGCGGTGTACCCAAACAGTGTTATTTACAATATTAAGGCTGTGGGCGAGTGAAATTTTGAAACATTTAGGCCGAAGGTCAACTGTAATGTAATATACTGTAATAATGGCTGTTCAACATGTCCCCTATATGGCGTGTCTTAAATGACGCATGCATGTAACTTTGGATGTGTGCCCTAGTGTGTTGATATTAATGTTTAGGCTGTGAGCTGGCAAAATGCTGAACAATAAAGACTGTGTGTAATATATTGATATTTGCTTTAAGACCTTCGTATTTAAAGATTGAGTTTGATATCTTTGTGGTATCATTCAGATCATTGCTTCAACAAATCCTATGTTAATGGGACACTAATGTTAAGTGTCTTAAAATATCCTTCTGTCTTGTTATTTCTTAATTCGGCATTTTTTTTGTTGAAAATTGGTATAGCGTGTAATAACATTTATGTTTATCATTTGTTTTGGTGATGTGGTTAATTCCCCTTATAAAACAGAAACAAAAATCTTGCAACTTTGGCCACTAAGACCACCACTAAACCTGTTTAAGCTAAATAGCGGAATCACATTATTAAACATTGTAAAAAGTGTATGAACATTTACTAAACTTCACCTTTCAAGCTTCACACTGTCGCCTGAGAAGGAAGTTGAAAAGATAATAGAATCTTCTCAAAATATATACGGTGAGCTTGGTCCCATACCTACTACGCTACTTAAGGCCTGTCTACCGGAGATCCTACCCCTGCTAAAATCATAAACACCTTACTTGAAAATGGAACTGTACCAAAGGCATTCAAACAATCCCGCGTTAAACCTCTTCTTAAAAAGCAAAATCTTGATTATGAAATTCTTAAAACACTATAGCCCTGTTTCAAATATCCCTTTTGTAACAAAAGTAAGGAAAATGTGGTTGATGGAAAGCTTGACTAACATTTTACTTCAAATAAACTTCACCATCCTCTTCAATCTGCTTATAGGTAAACCATTCTTCTGAAACAGCGCAGGTTCAGGTTAAGAATGAGGTCCTTAAATCTGTTTATCAAAATAAAGTCACTTAACTCGTTTTACTTGATTTGTCTTCAGCTTTTGATACAATTGACCATAGCATTCTTTTGGAACGACTTAAAACCGAGTTTGGATTTGAAGGTAAATCCTTGGAATGGATAAATTCATACTAAAACGATTGCTGTCAAACTGTGTATTGGTCGAAGTTCATCTTTCTAATGCAGTAAAGATGGGTTACAGTGTCCCTCAAGGATCTGTTTTAGGACCAGAAGTTCTATAATCTGAACAAAAAGCCTGTAAGTGTAATATGCAAAAACACGGAACTAAACAACAGTCTCCTGCAGAAGACACACAACTGTATATTTCTTTTAAAACTGATGATTTGACTGCTTTGACAGATGATTTTAATTGCATTGAAACATGCCTTATTGATTTAATGTCTTGGATGAACCATAACATGTTAAAACTAAATGCAGATAAAACTGAGGGGATTATATTTACACCACATAGTAAAATAAATTTGAAAGATATTCCGTCGATAACAGTTGGAAATTCAAATGTTAAAGCATATGATTCTCTTAGAAGCCTCGGGGTTACCTTTGATACCCAGATGAATTTGGACAAACATGGGAATTCTCTGTGTAGGTATTGCTACCACCAGCTACATAAGGAGATACATAATTACAGAAACAACAAAAACAACTCTTGTCACTTCTTTGATTACATCTAGACTTGACTTCTGTTATTCACTCCTATTTGGATGTTCAAAGGCACTAATTTACAAACTACAAAAATTTCAAAATACTGCTGCCAGAATAATATGCAAGACAGAAATAACGGATAATGTGCAACCTATACTTAAAGAACTACGTTGGCGTCCTATACAAAGGAGAATTGAGTACAAAATGATTATGCTTACATTTAGAATGATTCATGGATCTTCTTCTGAGTACATCAAGACATTGTACAATTGTACAGTCCTACACGTACCTTGAGGTCACAGGGCAGCTCGTTATTAGTTGTTCCTAAAAGCCGAACCGTCACTCATGGGGGTTTTGCTTTTGCTGCACCTATTCTCTGGAATGCACTGCCAAGAGATCTTACAGAATGTAATTACAATAGTAACCTTTAAGAAGAACCTTAAGACCCATCATTTTAAGCTATCATACGTCATCTAACATTTTAATATGATTCTTAAAATTGATCTTACCCCCTCGCATCATTTCTATATTTAATGTAAAGATATCTGTTTATTTTTTTAATTGAATTTAATACTTATGTTTTCACTACGCTGTACCCCTTTCCCCATGTTATTTAGACCAAAGTGATACATTTTTCTGAATGAAAGAAATGGGTGTTTTTCGAAGACAAATTTACGATTTGACGTCGTATGTATTAGGGTTTAAGTAGTTCTTTTTGCCATTTTCTTTATTCTTTGCTTCAACTTGACGATTCCATCGTGTTTAAAAGTGTAAAACCGTGTTCCAAATGACGCTATTGCGTTTTATTAAATGACATCATTACATAGTGTTTGTTTTACGTCATTCCTTGGAATGTTTTACTTTTATCAGATATCTATTTAGGAACTGTATATGTGCCGAGGTTTTTATCTTGTGTATATTTTGTACATAGATTGAGTTAATGGTAAATGTTGTTAACTTTTTTAGTTTGCCTAAGTATTTACTTTTGATGCAAGTGCTTCTTGTTCGTGCCAATAACAATCAAGATATATTTGACGCAATGAAATCATTAAATTTATGAAAATTAATTTCTTGGGAATTCCAATGGAATGCTCACTGTAAAGTAACTCATGGGAAAAGAGAGTCTATTTTGCGAATGTGCAGCACCATAATATTACTTAATCCAGAAAATTACCTTTCTTTTTGTTCAAGCAAACATTGCATTTTTATCTGTCATTTTAGCAATCTCCTATCCATGTAAATGTATTTTTCTAAACTTCGAAGTGTAACAGTAAATAGACGTTCTTTAAACAACCAAAAATAAAGCGTCGGCTCCAGGTATGGGAGGCTCCGGGTTCGATCCCAGGCCACCACACACCGAAGTCGTTAAAATTGTAATGGTTTAACTCCCTTGCTCAACACTCAACAAATACAAGGTAGATCCACGACTGGTTGGCCCGGTGTCAAATTAATGTGACTGGGTGTGGCATCATTCCAGGCTATACACAGTGAAGGCAGTACTATATCTGCTTCATGTAGACATCGTCTCCAGATAACTGAAACACTGGCAAAAAACCAAAAAGCCAAAACAAACGTTAAAATTTGACAAACCACACCAACAATCGGTTTATTCCACACACAAAAAGTTGCTTTCCGTATTTCCGACGTCTTGCCCGATACTGTAGGTCAAGAAGAAGAGAATCTGGACTGCTGTTTTCTGTGGTTCATCACCTTAGCTTTTTGTTTTAAAAATTTACTTTTGACAAACTTTTGAATTGTTAATCAATTGCAAACCTAACGCATTACACGCATATATATATATATATATATATATATATATATATATATATATATATATATATTTATTTATAACATATATCTTATATTATAAATTTTTTGGCGCCATTTGACTTATGGAGAGTCGGTGTGCCACCAAAGTGTCAAAGCATATTTAAAAGTTTGCTAAAACAACAGCAAACTAGGGCTGTTCATTTATTTAAAGTAAACGTTTTCGAATGCAGATGTTCAGTAACTTTCACTGTGTTTATAAAAGCTTTCAATAAAAGCATACTCATTTTCATTGAACAAAATACTGGGTTGAATGCTACTTTCAGAACAGTAAACTGATGCTGAACATTAAAGTCGCCGGAAATAAGGTATCAGCTAAAAAGAATTCGCATGGTATCATTTATTACTACCGCATTTGCTTTCCTGGATAATTAATAATGCTTGCAAAAAGATGTTTTTGTTAACTAAATACATTTAAAAGTGTAAATACCACCTTTAATTCAAAACACAAAAATAGTTTGAACAGCAACTACTTAACCAAGGCCGTACGAAGTCTTCAAAGCTGGTAATGTAATGACGTACGAATTTAAAGTGATACGAAGTCACCAACATCCGCACTGGCGCGGCAAATCCTTACGCCTTAAACCAAGCATGTTCTTATTTTACAACTTTTATGTACATTTTATGACATTTTATAATATATCTCAAAAACAATTACCATTGATACAAAAGTAAAACCATGACGTTTAATCAAACAAAACTCGATTACTGGGAAAAGATAACACACAAGCAAGCCTGCGCACGTACGTACGCACGCACGCACGCACGCACGCAGGCAGGCAGGCAGGCAGGCAGGCAGGTAGGTAGGTAGGTAGGTATGTATGTACGTATGTACGTATGTACGTACGTACGTATGTATGCATAAAATATTATTTTAACAATGGATATGTGTAGTTTTCTTTTCTGCTGTTGTCATGTTTTTTGTATCATTTACCTTGAAGTTCTTAACAAGAAACTAAAGAAAACATGATATAAATGTAACAATGTGCTCTTTAACTGCTTAAAAAGAAAGATAATTCCCGCTTAAAAAACGATTGCAGGTGTCGCGTCGTTACCAAAACCAATTATAAACAAAGGGGCGCCGAGAACGACAACCTTATAACTGACCAGAGAATTATTAATAATTAAGAACAGGGGAATAACTCTAGAAGACTTTTATTATTTCACTTTTAAACTGAGTCTTTTCCCCTTGGGACATAAAATATATAGTTAGTTTCTTGTGTAAAATAAGAGCCAAGATGTGAGATATCCAATGCGCCGTAAAGAGCATGTGCTTTAAAGAAGAAGATCCTGAAAAGTAAACACTCTTCTTACACTGTTGACTAATTACAAAACTAAAACTCTGATGGGAAGGAGAGTGTTTGCTGTTTGTTGTTCTTCTTCTCTGCTACTGTATTTACAAGATCTACATCTACTTTTTATAATTGCAAGCTGCACATTTTGTTTTGCAAGCTACAATTTTGAGAAAAACGGAATACTAAGTTGTTTTCTATGAAAAGGGTCTCACAGAAAAGCTGCTATTTCCAGTTTTTGCCAGCCACAAAACAATGCATTCCATTAGAGGCACCGCTCTGAAGGGCGGTCCAAATAATGGAAGATACATAATCTAATCATAAGCATGCAATTACAAACAATACATTGACTAGAAGATATAAATAATAATCATAACTATTCATACATAAATGGTAGACATTCAAACTATGGTTTCTAGTTATCTATTCGAAAATGTTCTGGGTACGTGAATGTTCTGGAAATTCTTTGGGTATATATAAGGGCGTGTTTGCCGAATTAAAATAAGTTTGGAAGTTTGGATAAAAAGTTGCTTTAGAGATTGGACATATAGTTTGGAAATACTTGCAGCTTCTATCTTAATTCTTTCTGTGTTTGAACTTACGTGGTCTTACTATATTCTACAGTGATATAAATATTACAGTGTTAAATTTGGATTATATAATTAACATTCGTGTATTGTTCTATCTTTGGATTATTTCAACTGTGCTTATCTTCGAGGACATTCTAACAATAACTGTTCAGGATTATTCGACGTTGGATTATTTGTTGCATCCTAAAGGGACAAACTGTAAGCTAATATTATTTTTGCCTTCTGAAATTTTGTTTCATTTATTTGTTATTGTTTTATTACGCCATAATTTAATTGTTTATTAAAATAAAACATAATTGTACTAGTTTGTTCCTGGCTTGTTCTTTCTGTTACACCATTTCGTCGTTTAGTAAACGTGCCATTTTATAAATACACTTATATAGCGCGACGGGTCGTAACAACAATAATTCATGAACATTCTTTTTCAGCTTTTTATATTTGACAAGTTACCTTCTACAAACTAGAATTTCAAACATGACTTAGCATCAAAATAACATTGAGCATTATATTTAAGACATTTTGCATTTCCAACACCAAATCCCTAAATCAAAATAATATGACAGAGGCAAGGCATTCAATTTTAAGCGGACAACACTTTGTCACTTTGTTGTGTTAAGAAATCAGATATCTTTATGTATGTCTTAACGTACACACCGTTTGTTTGTTTTTTGGTTAACTTTCTCATAGCACTTTATCTATAAAACGGTTATTATACAGTCATGTGTATATTAAGTTGCGAATGTTTCATCATCAGAAAGATAACTTAGCAAAATGGCCAATACATAAAATTTAACGTTTAAAATTTAATTTTTTTTAAACGAATATCTGGATGCCAAATTCGATCCGGATATTGAAACGGATATCCGTTGACATCCCTAACAATAATATATGATCGTTACAATTGTTTTTGTTATGTTATTGTTTAAGTGAGTCATTACTTTATGGGCCTAGACAAGATCACTGACCGATTGTTAATTAATTAGAGGAAGTTAAAATGCGCTTAAAAGCTCTAAGTCCAATAAACACCAATAGTTACTTGTTGTACATTTGTTCGACTGTTTAGTTCTGTACGCCATGTTTCTCTGGATAGCGATCGGTCTGTCCTCCATCATGGTGCCGGCAGGTATGATTGATAAATCATTCTTATTATTCTTATATAAATGTATTATTTTCATTTCAATATGAACTTAATCTATTTTCTAATAACATTGATATCATTTTAAAAGAATCTACTAGGTCGCTTTGGCCTATGTATGAACAAACCCTGCGTTAGTAACGTAAATATGAAAGAGTCATGTAAATATAGATGTCAGGTGTTGTTAAAAGATACAATTTTATTCAAACTCCTCGTGTTCAATTCTACTTAATTATAATTAAAAATAAAAATTTACTTGAGAAACGTCCTATTACGTCTCAAGAGTATCAACGACTGTCAACATGTCTGAAATAGTCAAAATAAACAAAGTAAGAACAAATGTTCCGTGTTGAAATATAATACTTGGCAATATTACTTACGTTGTTATCTCTATTAAAACGTATTATACGGTTCTATAGTACTGCTGTTTATACAGATTCTACAGTATTGCACCTGTATCTAGCTTTGCTATTTATGTATATATATAATTATATTCTTATCTAATGCACGTTTACCATGAATTGTCATTTTGTCGAGTCTGCAAAACAGCACATATACTATGATTTTCTTTTAAATCGATAGGAAGGTTTTACAAATATCTAATATAATAACATAGTAGTTATATTATTTATATCGATTCTAACATATTACACGTTCAACCATCTTTAATATGTATGAAACGTATATGTTCATAACGTATTACATTTTATACAACTGTTTTGTGTCATTTTCCTGTCTGATGAGTATCTGTATATTTATAAAGTTTCTAAAGTATTACACATCTCCCCTGTATTGCTTAAGATATAAGACGTGTTGTTTTTTCTGCTTATATTGTCTCTAACGTACTAAACGTTTCCTAGCACTGTTTTGTATCGTTTCTAACGTATTACAAATATCCATAGATTTGCTGTCTATATCGGTTTAAACTTTTTTGTCGGTTCAAAAGTATTGTTAATATCCATTGACTTGCTGTTTTAATCTTTTCTAAGGTATAACACATATCAATAGAATTGATGTTTATATAGTTTCTCACGTTTTACATATATCACTTTTTTTATAGATTCTTATAAATCACACGTAATTATAAAATGCGTTTTCACGCCTATCACCTTACTGAGGTATGTAAATGTGCTTTTTATAATGTAATACACGTATCCATTGATTGTAATTCTGGTATTTTAATAACATAAAAATACCATTTAACTTTTTTTAAAAAAAAATCCATGTTTCTACATTGACAGATTGGTTCCTCGATGTCTTGGCTCAACCGAGGTTCTACAACACCAAGCTTGACATCAAACCAATAACAGATCAATTCCAGATACCGGCAATACCTGGACATACCATCACCGTCGCGTGTGGAGCTAATGTCACTACAAAAAATTTTTCAACTCTTACCCTTTACGATGAAGTTAACGGTAGAAAAGAAGATAATACTGTTAATGAAAAAAAGAGCTTATTTATAAATAGCTCATTAGATGTCCAAGATAGCACGCATAATGAAGTATTAACAGTGAATTGTACTTTAAAAGAACATGGTAATACAAATAGTATATTAGGAACAGTAACAACGTCTTGTAAGTATATTTTACGTTATATGTTTGTTGAAACGTCTGGCATGCGCTTGTAACGTCGTTCTGTATGCAGGAAATTGCTATGTTTGGGGAAGAAATTAACTTTTAACTAGAGATACCAAATGCTATTTTTCTTCGTTCATAAGTTAAAGTTTTCGTTCTCCAAATGCTGAGTATAAATATTGACTTGGTACTCATAATCTTCGTAAACCTCGGAATATATGATAGATATTACAGATTCTTTCAAATATGCCAATCACAAGCAATGGTAATAATAAGTGCATAATAAACTTTCAATGAAGCCCAAACGCTGCTAATTCGAGTTGATAATAAAGCTTTTTCCCTTTAAACAAATCGAAGGGCAAGCGGAAGCTATTTGCTAATAAGAATAGCAGATTATTGTAGATTCAGAGTAAAATTGTTTGTCGTGAAATATAAATTACATTGATATGTCGGGATGTGAGTCCAGAATATAAGCCCTTACGGACAATCGACTAGCCAATACAGCAAACATAAGCTTTTGTTGATAGAATCTTGTTTAAGATATACATAAATAAAACAACGATTTTGCATGTCGAATAATTATCTGTTTACCTAGTATGTATTTGTTATTGTTGGCCCACCCTCAAATTATCGAATTTTATTGTTTATAAGAAAATTGCCTGACACTCATAAAATATTCACGTGTCAAACTTAGTTCATTCGTCATTTGGAACTGTTTATAGCTTTCTGTTGTTATAATGGTGTAAAAGTGTAATAATGCTATAAATAGCATACTAGTTTTATTTCATAGAAACAACCTTGCTAAATGCATTTCATTGGTTAGTGGTCGTTTCGGTAGAGCGTTGGCTTTGAAGATTGGATAAAAGTTGTCATCTACCGGCTTGAGTCTCGTAAAAATATATATGTTTTTATACCAAACAAAACCACGAGACACCGTCTGAATTATTTTAATTTTACTACTTTTCATGCGTGAGTGATTTTGTGATTTCTCCATGCCGGTCTAAATTATGCTCAAATTTATAAGCAATAGAGATTAATACAATCTCTGTTAAAATATTTTAACACTTACAATATTAAGTCAGGAATTGTCATAAAATACAATTAATACCGAATAAATGCACGTTACTAAAATAAAGGCAAAAAGATTGTGATTGTATTTGACTGATAAACATGATGGTGGACATTCTAATAGTGTTACTGTCTCTGGTTATTTATTTTTATGTTACATTAAAAGTCTGTATATTAATCTTGCCTATATTCCAAGCTGAATAGCCTTACAAGTTGGATACATGAGTTGATGCTGTAATAATCAAACCATTCATTGCCTTCGTAACAGGGTTAACTGAATTTTCCATAAAGACGGGAGAAGCAGATATCCTCGAGAATCAGTCAGCAATCGAAGTCAATTGCATTCTGCCTACAATGACACCCTCACCGAACGTAACGTTATGGTATCAAGATAAAAACTTCGCCACCAGCAACGGCAGTCCTGGCCCTGTAAAATATCAGTTGAATGTGACAAAAGAGGATAACGGCCGGTTGGTCGACTGTTGTGTCGACATTCCACTAGCCGGTTACACGTGTATCAACAAGACATTAAATGTCTCATGTATGTAAAGTAGTCCGAATTTAAATTGTTCCCATTTAAGAATCAGGGGTCGTATACTTAATGGTGGTATCCGACCCTGTGCCTATATGTAACAATAGCTTAAACTTGTTTGTAGGAATGTTGACTTTACCTCTTCATAAAACCATGTCTCGTCTAAGTCAATACGATTCTGACACTACCTCAGTTGATAGAGTGTACAAATACAAATAAATCAAATTATTTTTTCGAAATCTATCAATAAGCGCGTTATATTGAGATTTCGGCTTAAATATATTCGTCCTTAGAGCGGATGATCCGAAAGTTGATAGTGATATAATCTCAAACGGAAGTCAGCTGGTGGTTTCCTTTTTTTAATAAAAGCTAAACTGTGTGTGCACCTTGGCTTATAAATGAACTGCGTATTTGTTATGACAAATAGTGGTGTGCTTCATAGTTTACATAGATGTAAGGCATCATTCAAGAACATTTTAACCTTTTCATGTAGAAGCATATCATTTGCTTATTTAAGAAACAAAACTTCGGCCCAAACAGTCGGAGACCATCTTAAAAAAATCTGAGGTTTTTATCTGACTTAAAGTAGTTTTTAAGTCCTATAGTCCTAAAATGTTACCTAAGATTAAAATAAAAATAGTAAGGTAAAATTTAGTAATATAAGTATTTAGCTGGTCTCTTTTGATTGGTCTTTGTCATGTTTCTACCAGGTAATAGCTCTTCTAGGATCCTAAGTCGTTAAATCTTACTTGACCTATTCCTTCACACCATTTTGGTACATATTTTTTTACATATCGCGTCATTGAGTTCTGTAACTCAATATAGGATCATTTTTAAAAGGTGTTTTCCTTTCTTAAAATTGTTAGTTTTGTAATTTTAGATAAATAAGGCGTTGAAATCTATTTTGTGCTACTAAGAAAATAACTATTAAGATTATTAAGCGATAAATAATTAAGATATCTATTAAGTGACTATTAAAATTATCATTCCTTCGGATTATAAAAACGGTAGAAGGTATCTAAAATAGAAATACATTTGTGTTTGCAATTTACAACAATAGTGTAATAATTAAAACTTAATTAAAGCGATTTAGGGAAACCTTCTGTACAGTGAAATGTTGATAAATTTGGTGCTGTATTCTTATCTCGAGATCTAGAGTAGGTGAAGTTATAAATTCATTTAATAAGTCATCAGAGTGCATTGTAATCTATTAAAACCATTGTAAGCTGCGCCTGTTGTAGAGGGGCAGAGGACTCTGAGTTCTCGACTTCACACCAAGATTGAGTCCGGCTAGAGCGAAGGACTAAACGTGAGAAGGTAATCTATTAGACCAGCGGTGCATGCAGCTTATCTTGAGATATGTCTAGCGGTTATTCCTGCCACAGGAGTTGCGCGTCGCTGTACACTGCCTATTTTCTTAAGCAAGAAAATAATTATCGAAATGTTCCATGCATATAAAAATGGGCACCTGTTGGGGATAACCGGGTCATGTATGTAAGCATACACATTTAAATTGGATTTTAAAGACAGCAGGTATTATGTTATCTAAAATGGAAATTTCTTTTAATGTCGTGTTTTTTTTCTCATTTACAGACCCCCCTCAAAGCGCTGCTATTATGGTTATTTCGGTTTCCAAAGAGAAGATTATCGTAAAATGCACAACGGAAGAATCTAACCCTGCCAGTAACATCGCGTGGTCCGTGGAGGGTGGTAACCAGACACTTCCTTCTGAAATGACTATCAATCGGGGCAGCCAAAGTGGACACGTGGCGTCACAGGTGATGTTGTACACTTATTTAATTTATATTTTTTCTGATATTGTTTGTACTTTTTGTACTCTTTTTAACTGCTGTGTTATTGTGTTTCCCATGGATTGTGCTCAGCTTACGAACTACTTTAACTGCATAGAGAATAATATTGCTAGAAGTCGCTGCAATGGTTATATTTGTGTTGTTGTGATGTACTTAAAACACATCTACTTTCTAGTTTGTCGTTATGCCATCCAATTTTAAAACCTGTAGTAGTCTGATCTCTTTGGTATATCGTCATTATTATATGAAGTTCACAACACAGACAGGCCAGGATTAATATCGCTTAAAACATTATTTGCCTTTCTTGGTCAATTGTTTTCAACATTTAAGCCGTCAAAATAACTTAACTAACTAAATAACAAAATAACACTAAAATACATATGTGAACATTTTAGGACAAATTTCAAATACCATACAAAATTTAATTGAACTTCTTTGATGTATTTTAGACGAAATTAATTAAAGCTAAAAAGGTAACAGCAAACAGAAAAAAATGAAATTACGTATTTACAATAAATAAAAATTTTATTATACACATTTCATATATTTTTCAATCTGTTGTTTTTAAAACAGATTTATATATTGTTATTGTTGATTAATCCCGCTTATGCTGTCATGGTAATACTGCACTAATTTAACAAGTCAACAAACTGTCTTGTCTAGGACATTAGCCCAGGACCTCTCTGAAGTACAAGTGTGTGTTGTTTTTTCCAAAACAGAAGAATCAAAATATTTTCTTTTGAAACAACATGAAAATGAAAGATGCATAGGTTAAATGATGGTTTGAAAAGTAAACAAAATTCCTTCCAATTTTACTATTTTAAGAGGGTTCTATCTAAATTTAATAGACACTAGGAAATACAAGTAAAAAGCAACCAAACAAAGGCCTTTTATATTATTCTTGTAAGTAAGTCAGGATATAAGTCTTGCTGACCAGTGGCTATGTGGTAAGCCCATTTTCATCCAGTGTGCATTTGTTTTACGACCTCTTATGAATGACATCTTTGAGTATATTACACAACTTTAGTGCTGGTGTTATATCGGGGGCCTCTGAAGACTACCAAATGAATGATTTAATGACCGGGAGAGAATACTGCATTAAGCATGCCGTGCGATTGGGGTTGAACTATGGCATTACTTGGTGGCTAACCTGACAAAATTAGCATCATTTAGGTGAATTAATATGGTGGGTGCTTCTTAACTCCAACATACATAATGAATCGTCAAGTATGTATTCTATGCATGTGCTTATTATTAACAACATTCATCTCGTTCACATTGCAGATGCAGACCCTTGAAGTAACGGATATATACGATAACCTGACAATTACCTGCAGTGTCACCAACGACAAGTTTCCGAACCTTATTCTAAGCAAGTCGATACAAGTAAATATTGATGGTAAGGCATATATGACAATATTTGACTGTACTTTCTCTGCACTATCACCATGACATAATGCTGTCTAGTCACTACAACATTTCGGCAATACCTTGATTGACAGTTACATCTTGTCAGCTGAATGATTAAAGCATTTGTCACTTTACCAAAGTAGACCTTACACATTGACATTAAGATACTTCATACCTTATATGATTACAGTGTGTTAAATGCAAAGATATACTAAAATATAAATGCAATATCAATTATATGTTTATCAACCAATATAACGCACATGCAGTCAAGATATGTATCATACAATATCTCTACACGATGAAGTCGAGGAGCATTTTACACTGTATAGTGTGATATGTCAAGGCCAACTTTAACAGGGGCAGCATCAAGTAACATATATATATATATATATATATATATATATATATATATACTTCTGTTAAAAACTTAAAATAGAAATGTAACTATGCATGAAGAATACGTATATATTTTGTCTTGAGTTAAACTAGTATTTCATGAATGGCATTGCCACGAATGAAAATAAACACTTTTGATGACCATGTGTTGAAATCACATTATGCCATTATTTTATGCCTAGAACTTTAATTTGAACATAAAATTTATTAATTTTCCACTTGGTCGCTGAAGTTGCACTCAACTTCTATTGCAATTTATTCGCAAGCACACAAAGAGGTTTCTCAATAGGCAATTAAATTTGAGTTCAAATAGACAGAAGAAATCCTTTTATGCAATATTTTAACGTGAATATCAGTGAAATGTTTGGAAATGAGGAGACCATTATTCATCAGAAGATCAAATAATAGTATTATAATATTATTATGATATTCTATGCTTAGTAATCCAAACTAAGCGATGTTTGTTTACAAGTAACATATTCGCCGTTTTATACTTTAAACAGGTTTTAAGCAGACTAATGGCTGTGCACCTGTTTTAAGCAGACTAATGGCTGTGCACCTGTTTTAAGCAGACTAATGGCTGTGCAGTGTTACTGATACAAAGTTTGATCAAAGTGTGATCTTGAGACAATGATGTAGTTAAACTACTGCTATGACTAGCTAGATGGACTTGAGGCTTGTGAATTTGGGGGAATTCCGTGAGTAGTTCCCAAAAATAGATGTTTACAGTAAAGATATCATTTTTTCTCCGTTTAAACCTAATTTTAGTCCTAGACATTAATGAAATATCAATATCTAATCATTTTACCGAATGTAAGTATCTCAAGACTAACACAACAGTATTTTAATCATTTGCGGTGTACATAGCGTTTGATCCAATATGCCCAAAGACCTTCCTGTAGCTCGCTATGGAGACTATACGCTTGTTAAAGACAACGGCGACATGCTTACCAGGTTTTAAACTAAATTTAAACTGTTTCTTATCATCAGACCCAGGTATGTTCCGCAATATGAATGAAGAGCACATCGACACCCTATGGATACTGACCATTGGTCTGTTGGCGGTGTCAAGTTTCGGTCTCGTATGTCTGATAGGGACAGGCACTGTATTCCTGATCAAGCATCGACCAAGACACTCCACCGACCCCTCACTGACAGAGTACATGTAAGTGAGTCATAATGCAGCGTCCACAGTCTTAGTTATTATTGCTTTGCCCCAAACCCCATCAAATCTCAACTATTTGTTTCTATTTTAAAGTTGAAAGTCAAGTTATAAATAAAATCCAATCAAGTTATTTTTAAAATGCAAACATGCTTCAGAGTATCATTTAAATAAACTACAATGGTAAAGTGATTAAAAAACAATATAAAATATAATCCCGTTCAAATCTCGTTCGTCAAGCCCCGATTTTACTTTCTGGAGGCAGAGGTTAATGTGATTGAAAGGCGCTTGACTTCTGATCCCTTAGATTGGCCCATCTTAAGACAGATTTTGTCATTTTGGTGTTCTTGATTTAAAAATCACTGAGCTCTTCTTAATCTTAACTCAGTTTCAGTGCACTTTACTCTTCTTCTAGTCCATTTATGAATCAACTTCCATTGGAGGAAGTGTATTACACTCCCACTTCTATTAATATTAAATATTGATAGGATAAATTTGCATAGGAAGAAAGCCAAATGAAATAAATAATATATATAATTGTTGAAATATTGTACCACTATATAAAAACACTTATATTTTACAGCAATAAACGTGACAGCAAACAAGGTATGTATTTAACAATCGATAGAAATTGACAAAATGTCCCATGTGTTCTGCTTTATGATTATAACATTTCTGGTACAGTAAATGAGATTTAGAAATTGATTGTTGAACTAACGAACTACTGTTTACTTAATAAGGCTCAGTTTGTGCAGCAGAAAATAGACAAATAAAGATTTTTATATCTAAACTACCTCAAGGCAAGGTAAATGTAAAAATGATAAAAACATAGACCAGACATAACACACAAAAAGGAAAACCAGCAGTTACCACCTTGGAACGGTCTGTCGGCAATGTCTTCTCTCGAACCTGTAGGTCCATAAAACAGCATGAACAGTACATGGTTAAACCTTTATTTTAGGTGTACACGGACTTTAATAACATGTCTATGTTTGCGTCAAAATGGTAAACAAAGACTGCAAAATAAATAAGCTTAACTTTTCGACTTTTTGAATATATGTTCATTTGGTAAATACCGTTTATATGAAAATACCTTTTAGCCGAAAGGAAGACCAATCGTTATTCTTCGCCAGAGAACGTGGTCTACGTGGAGGTGGACATTAATCCAAATTCAGGCAAGCCAAAACTTACCACAAAGGTCCGTGGTCAGTCCCAACAAGTAGATTACGTCAGCATTGCCTTCCCCAAACCCGATCCGGTTGACGAGACACTCACAGAGAATGTGGAAGATGACGTTCAGCCAGGTGTGTACTCCAACTTTGACTGTCATGCATCCGCCAACCCGCCAGTGACAATGACAGAGCAGGGATACGACGAGTATTCAAATGACGCTAGTAAATGGAATGAGAATGGCATAAAAGGAGACGGTAGACATATGTGGCCTCAAAATGATCAGCATGGCAGCGATGCTGGCGACGCGGAAAATTGGCATGCACAACAAGATGCAATTATCGAACACATACAGGGCGACGGGGCTTTCGGTTCAGAAACATACGGAAATTATCTTCCTCTGCCGCCATTAGATTGTGGTCAGATGGTTGATGATGGTGGTGAATGGAACAACCACCAGGCAGGAAATACTTGCGGGGAAAAGTGGACATGCCAAGAAGATGAGCAGTATTACGGAAACGCTCAGAGCTGGAATTCCCACTGTGAAGACATTAAACTTTAGTAAGAGTTAGTTTTAGAATGTGATTCGTGCACCCCATGTCCGGTTTGTGTGCGATAATAAATGCGAGGCTGGTTAAGTAGTTCGGTGTCTAATTACGGTTAAAGTGTGATTTTTAATTAAAACTAATATGTACATTTATTCAAACATAGCTGAAAATGTATACAAGCATAAACAAACAATTTAACTCTAAAATTACTGCCGTGTTAAGCTCATTAACGAGTGTGTTCTCTGTGTGCTTAGTTGGATGGTGGTCTTTCAGGACTTTCGCGCTAACATTGTCAGTTGTGTAGATGTATACAACCAATTAAAGGACGCATATCTCTATGTGATGCACTTTATTCCATACCGCACGACCCTTTGGGTGATTAAACATTCTTGTTATGAGTATATAAGAATTACAGAGGAAGAGCCTTCTTGAATGTGTATTAAACAATTGGAAGTAATTGATGATATTAATTTTATTCTTGATTTTACATAAATATTTCTTAACTCGATAGTATTTAACTTATTTATATTTGTCTTTGTTGATTGTCAACACAATAGAAAGAGGAACGCTTTTGATTGGGGCAGTAAGAATAGTAAAGAGTAGTAAAAGCGCAGTAAATGTTCATTAGCATTCCCTCTATGAAGCAAGTATTCGCCTTAGTGTAGAAGTTTAAATTTTGTTCAGCAATTTTATTGCACCGTAAATGGTGTTGCCAATATGTGACTACTCTGTCTCCTGCTTCCTTGAGCACGTTAAACCCAACAATAACCTTAGTGTTGTTGCCTATATGTGACTATTCTGTCTCCTGTTTCCCTGAGCACGTTAAACCCAACAATAACCTTAGTGTTGTTGCCTATATGTGACTATTCTGTCTCCTGTTTCCCTGAGCACGTTAACCCCAACAATGTGTTGCTGCCTATATGTGACTATCCTGTCTCAACAACAGCCGTAAGTTGTGTTGACTCTATGTAACTATTTTGTCTCCTGCTTTCCTGGGCACGATAAAGCCCCAATAACCGTAAGTATTGTTGCCTATATGTGACTATTTTGTCTCCTGCTTTCCTGGGCACGATAAAGCTCCAATAACCGTAAATGTTGTTGCCTATATGTGACTATTCTGTCTCATGCTTCCCTGAGTACGTTAAACCCAACAATAACCTAAGTGGTGTTGCCTACATGTGACTATTCTGTCTCCTGCTTCCCTCAGCACGCATCTTATTGTCTTAGGCTAAATTTTCGACAGCATTAAATGATGAGTCAGTCAGATGATGAGTCAGAAGATTTATCCGGAAATATGCGAAGAGTTCCAACCTACAGCGTCTCTCTATACGCGTTAAACTGTACTGCTAAGAAGGCTGTCTGTCTCTGTGTCTGTCTCCCCCACCACCCGCCACCCCCACCGCCGCCTCTGTATGTGTGTTTTGTCGCTGTCTCTCCTCTCTTGCTCTCATAAATAAATGCATAATTATATTATAAAAAAGAAAGAATCAAAGTATATCACCTTACATTTGTTTGTACCACTTGACCCCCACCCCCAAACAAACAAATGACACCACCACATACTCTTGTATACAGTCCGATTGATCAAGTATTAATTGTTCATTATTTTCCTGTTTTCCTTAATGTTTATCTGGCTATATAAATTAACAATTAACAATATGCGTTTCGTTATTGAGTTCATAGTCGATTTTGTCTTCATCTAATTATGGACAGAACTTAACATTCTAACCAGGATCCGTTTTGACAGAATGGCTTATTTTAATAATAGTGATTAAGGGTAAGTCAATTAGAATGGCTGGTATCGAGGAAAATATTGTTTTATTGTTTATCGACAACAAAAACGACAGAAGTGTTTCATAAGTGGCCATCAATAAACGCTGATTGAAAACAATAGACTTTGTTTTTCTTTGGGCGCATTTACTTCCAGGTGTACCAACACAATTTCTCCCATCTAAATATTTTCGGTTTTGAAAAGAAAACTATCGACATTAAATGTCCGGGTTGACGGTTGTACTTACAAAACAAAAGAAATGCAGAACTATACAAAGCTATACAAAGATAACATTACATTATATTAATTGCTGTTTATTTTCCTTTTACTCATTCTTATGAAGTAAGCATGCGAATTCTGTTATGTGCCTAGCAGTGAAAGATCAAAATTTGTGACAATGACGCATGAACTGTATTCTCTTGGATTTTCTGACTGTTTACCTGTCCCCAGCCGAGTTACTTAACATTATCACAAGATGACACACTAATGTTATTCAGCCAATTCGTACCGAATATGCATTAGATTGCTCTAAATCTATACTTTCTTATTTGAATCGAAGACAAAAATAAAGGTCGCGTTTCTTTAAAAAATCTTGAACTTGTATTACTACGCATGTGTTTACAGTTGGTGCTTTGGTAGTCAAGTTAAAAGTCTGGTTTATATTGTTCTTTTACGCCGGTGGCATATTCGGTGAACTTCAAAGTTGTATCCTCTTGTCATTGGGTATATTCGTAAATCCCACACGAACAGCCGACACATATTGCGCTAGGAAGACATTTGCTTTACCCGAATTACCCTCGCAGGTACCCATATATACACATTCGAGGTTAATTTCTTGCTGAAGGAAATGAGCGGCGACACGACCAAGAATCGAACAACGGCCTGTGTCCTACCACTATCCCGCTAGTCGGTAGTAAGGACCCTTGTTCCTTGTTTAAGTAAATTACCATTCACACCTGCTAGATATTGTTTTTGTGTATTTTATTTAAAAAAAAAACAAATCGATAGAACATTACAAGAGAGTCCCGAACTACTTGCTCAGAGTGAACAGTTAAAAGTAAGAAAACTATTTTTTGGGGCGTTTTTGAAATCTAAAGTCATGATCTTTGCATGCAACAAGCCAACTTCTTTTGGTTTCCAATTGTAAGATTTTAATTTGTGGCCAGCAAAAGTAGTATTTTGGCGACTTCATCATGAATAGAAACACGATCTTGCATAAGAAAAGGGTATTCTATACATGAAACACCAATCGAGCCATTTTCAGTGATCATGACATTTTATTCGTTCCTTACAAATAACAAACGAACACCCTTTCATATTGATCAAAAAGCACTGTGACCCGGAGAGACCTTCATTTTGGGAGGTGGTTCAAGTCTTAGTGCTGGCGTAGTGGATTTATGCTTTGTTAAAATGACATGGTCGTTCAATTTTTATTTTTTAAATTACTAAAATTAATAGTGTGTGACATATATTGAATAATATAGATAATTGTCATTGTGTGAATATTATTAACACAACTAAAAAAGCAAAGACAACCAGTCCGGACAGACCTTTAAGACCTTGAAACAATGTGTATCCGTAATGAATGTCAATTCCATATTATTTCATGGAACTTTTATTGACCTTTTATTTCCGCGTTAGTGTGAAAAGTTGCATACTACAATAGCAAGCAGTCACGATTCGTACACAAACCGATTTACATTTATCTACCGTGTTTGGTTGGGCCAAGTAGAAACTTCCAGTCCATGACCATGACGAAGATAATGTTGGCGCTCGTTACATCTTCGTTGTGTGGGTCTGTGCGCAGGCGCGCGTGTTTTTTTAGGTCAATCTACACCTTCAAAAATTCTTTATGACAATTTCGATATAATATTCTTTCTAACAATGACTTTTGAAATGCTCTGGCTGTATGCACTCGTTTCCACTTTTTTATTCAAGATTGTTTACTGGATAAATTAATATCATTACACGATCCTTGTAAGGAAACATCTTGCGGTAGTCCCGTGCTACATCATAGAATGAAGTTTAAAAAGGCTGTCGATATGATTAAATGAACCAACAATGTAAATAGATGTGATTGCCGATATAAATGTATGATCTGTGCTAATACACGGAAGATAATTTAAATGATTGTAGATAACTTACTTCCCTTGAACATTTATCAGGTCGTCGAGAACGGCTAACCTATATTTTATTTATTTATTGTCACCTCCCTGGAGAGCGGTGCCTCTTGTGGAATTCATTTTTAAGAAGATGAAATGTAGCAGGCAATAACAAGAAATCGCAGATGTTCAGTATGACCATTTTCAGAGAAAAGAACCGATCATTCCGCTATTAACATTGTTGCTTGCAACAATGAATGTTACTTTCACGAATTGTATATTTCTTCACGGTTATTAAAACTGAAACTAATATAAATCAATGTTTAACCAAGTTTTTGCAGTGTGTTGTTACAATTTCCCGCTGTAATGAGGATGCTGGTGACTTCGTACCACCTCAAATTCGTACATGTACATGAATATTACGTATCCAGTTCGGAGACTAGTACGGCATTTATACACGGCCCTCTTTGTAAACATTTTTAAAGCAAAGTAATATGCTACTATGATAATAGATAGTTTCCATGTGATGTCATCAACACTGATAAGACAGTTTAAGTACGGCATTTATACACGGCCCTCTTTGTAAACATTTTTAAAGCAAAGTAATATGCTACTATGATAATAGATAGTTTCCATGTGATGTCATCAACACTGATAAGACAGTTTAAGGCAGCCATCTTTGTGGGCAGAAGCTAATGCAGGCCGAAATCGGAAAATATGTGCTGTATTAAACTCACCACTGTGTTCTTATTTTTCAATCTATTTTACGGAATTTTATATCAGATTTAACAGCTTTCATAAAGTATTTTAAATATCAAAACTATATTTTGATAGTTTAAAAGGTTAAAGAAATACAACCGAAAGTGATACACTGTTCATTTTGTTTTAAGTATAGGCCAATAATTTTATTTATTTCTGTGTATTAATTCTTTGTGCATTTATCAGTTGTAAAAATATTGTATTTTAAAAATATAAATTTCAAGAGCTTTCCTTTGGTGTATAGCTTTTAATTTTCGGACCACAAATGAAGATATTACAAGAAAATAAATTTTACCCTTCTATACAATTCATATAAAAATCCCTTGAAGTTACCATCAAAGATGGCTGCCAAGATAAGGAATTTTACTGATGCGGAAACTATCTATTTATTTAGCAAGCTGGTATATTATTTCCGGCCACTTTGATGCTCTGTATTAAGTTGCTCTTGTCCTTACATTATATGGTGGGTAAGAATGACAAACTTCATATTGTACTATACGTATATTTAAGCTTAAAATAAATGACACAAACCAAGGAAAGAATGAAGTTGATTGTTAACACACTTGACACATCCGCCATCATGGATGTGGCAATACGACTGTGAGTCACAACAAACAACAGATGTATATTGGCAACATTAGTTCAATAGACAGTAGAACAGCTATTCTCACTCTGTATATTGACGTTCTCCAGCATAAACGAATCCTTGTATAATTTTGTAGAAATATTTAAAATAAAAATGCGAGACAAATCTTGATATTCCCTAGTGTGTATGATTCAAATGATTTGCTAAATTTTACCAATAACTGCCAAGTTACTCCTGTAATAGAAAGTTTTTAGCCTAATTATTATTTTCTCCACCATCTTTCCATCTTCCAAAGTCATGAATATATTCCACAATCATTTTTATCTAGGTAGATTAAGAAACAAAATTCATAAAAAACAACATGATTTAAATCCCCCATTGTAATTAGACTATGTACTAAATATTATTTTGATTACAATGACCTCTTTAAACGATGTGTAAATAAATCAAGCAGTTGAACATTACAATTACATATGGTTAATTGGGATGTTTCGGTAAGCCAATATTCCCTTTTGAATATTGAGGTATATGATGATTGTACGACAATGCAAGGCACATGGGGTCTATAAAGGTGCTGAACAGACCTCAAACCAGGTCCTTCTACATGTCCATAGTCACATGGAACACTATGTAGTCAAATATACAAAGAATGTAATAGATTCATTTATATGTACTTAGAATTCATAACAAGTGTAAACTATGACATCAATCTTTTGAAGTAATTTTCCTTTTACATTTAATTTGCATTGTATTGAAACAACGTGTTAAAAGGTTTTTTAAATGTTTAACATTATTTCTTTTCATGTTTGTAGCTTTTGTTTCTCAGACCGGCAATTAAAAAGTTGTTATATCAGTCTAATATTTGGATTCCCATATGCCATTTCTATCAATATAGTTTGATATCAGTTTGCAAAAAGGTATATTCCCCCAAGTAAAATGTACCTGACAAAACAATACAAACACCATTGAACATGTGCTGTATCAGGTGTGTACAATATTGGCAACAAGAAGTTCACAATGACAATATATTTACTAAGTATGGACCTAACAGTTATACAAGCTTGACTTAATCAATATTTTATTCAAAGCATGTACTTATAAGCCACAAAGCAGAACAATATCAAGGCATTCAGCTAAGATTGGCTGGGGCTTTTATTTCTGAGTAAAAGAAACTAAACTCCATGCATTAAGAAAAATATATGTGTCAAAGGAATTTTATCCCAAGTCAAGGAAAAAAAAATATAAAATCTTCTTCAAGTCTTGCACGAGATTAATTTCAAAGTATAAATAGGAAGCATAAAAAACAATTCTATTTGCACTCATTAACGTTTTAAAGGGTAAAAGTGCATAAAAAACTGTAAGTCTATTTTTGTTAATAAAATGTTTTAATTACTTATCTTCAGTGAGCCTTATAATTGTTTTAATATATGTTGCAAACATTATAGTAGACATGCTTTAAAATAAAAATGGGTCACAATAGGCAATTCTCCCATTTCTCTGAAATTGAATCATCATATTTAACAGAAGCGTTATTAATAGTTTAGGCCACCAACAGTATTGAATATTCTTTACAACACGAAAATTAAACAACAATGTAAAGAAAATACTTTCTCATAATAAGCAACTAATACAAGCACAGTCCACACACTAAGAGTGACTATCAATGATTTTCCCGTCCTTTAAACACCAGAACTGCAGAGTAATAGTCAGGCTGCACAGTTTCTGATATTACGATACTTATGGGCCCAAATAGACTTCAGATACGAAAAAGAAAAGTAACCACAAACGGTACAGTACACTAACGTTTATTTTTCAATTTTCTTAGAAAATTCTTAGGTAGAAATGAAGTTCTGGATTCACAGTGGTAATATTTCTTGTAAGCACAAGACTAGCATCATCAGATCTAACTTCCATAAATGGGTTTATTGTGTATTGAACACAAACTAAACAATGGTATAATTTATCTCAAGATCGCTAACACAAACCACAACAAACAGTTCCATTTAGATTTTAATTGGCTCAGTGAAAGTGATTTTTTCTGTTATGGCTTGCTTTAAAAATATAATCAAAAACAAAGGCTCAATAAAGTTTGTAATGGTTGTTTATTACAAAATGTCTGGATCTTCAACTTGTATTAGAAAGCAAAACAACAAAACTTTCATAAATTTTGAAACTGGATTTATTTTTATTTTGTATTAAATGTAATTTAAAATAGGTTTTATGTGTTAACCATATCTACTTACAAATAAATAAACACAGTGGTAAGAAAACAAGATTCATGACTTGAAAACAAAATAAATCACCAGATCATGGTCAACATATTGTTATCTTTATGTTAAGAACTGCCACACTCCTACACATACAAGTAAATTGTACATGAAATATTTGGCACTAGCGTCTCCATCAAGACAACATGTTAAAACACTTTATACAGTTAATTCATGTTCAATTCATGTACATTTGTAGTAATGTACCGATTATCATTATGTACACAGAGCTGCAGTTAAAGATATACATAAAATGTAAAAAATAACAAGTTTGTTTATTTTTTCAACACAATCAATGCGTAAATTTACCATAAATTTGTTATTTGTATGTACATATTGTAATTATTTAATAATTAATTTCACATTTGTATCTATCCAACCTTCATTGTAAATTAAACTTCTTAAAAACATAAGTCAATTTATTTTGCTTTGAAATTTATTTTCTAAGTCATATATGTATCTTATAAATTTGTATAACTTTAAATATTAATTACTTAACTCAAACAGTATGGTCAAATGGCTAAGTTTGACAAAATAATGACACATTAATAAAGCATCAAAGTGTGGAAAATTAACGAAAAGAAATTAACTTTTAAGAAAAGATAGAAAGAAAATGGATATGGAAGAAAATTGTGCACCCGTGAATTTATACATAAAAATATGTTCAATAATATCATAAATGTTTTGTTTGCTGTGTTACACTCCTGTACAAGATACAAAAATAGTTCTGGAGCTATAAATGCAAACAACCAGTGTGCCTTGGACTTCTCTATAACCTAGACTTAGTAGTATTTGCAGCACATAACTGTGTCAACCTCACATAGCAGTTATCTCCCTTGGTTAAACAGCACTACTTTGACTTCAATGCAGATAGAAAACAATAAGAATGGATGTGAGACACCCAAGGTGCTGCAGAGATCATGTGCTTTAAACTGGATGACTATTCTGGGAACTCACTCACACTGGTGATTTACTACATCAATATGTAAGAGTTAATAATTGTATCTCTACTTAATTTATACGACAGATAGATGTGCTGTTCGTTAGCCTAATCGGTAAAGCAGCGAGTTTGTTTTGACATTAGATAAATTTTGCTTGTTAGAGTCTCACACTTTGCTATTTTTTGTGTTTTATTTTTTCATTTTTTGTAACTTTTTTTGTTTTCTTGTTCATTTAGTTTTTATTTAATCTTTCAATTACTATCTTTTTTGTTTTATGTACATTTTATTCAATGATACAGCGGAACTCAAAAAATATATACAATTTCTTTAGCTTTAGAGGTTAAAAGTTTTGACGAAGCTGTGTCAGTCATGTCTAACGAGCAAGTGAACAAGATTAAATTTACACATACATGTAAATAGTCTACTTTTAATTCACGAGTTTTACGAAATTACACGGGAAACTCAATGCCATACCTTGCCACTCGATCCAAGGTCGACTCCAGTATTCCAATAATTGAAAATAAATCTCTTTTGAGGCTCGAACCCGTGACTTTTAAATCGCGGGTATTGCACGGTAACCCCTCGGCCACGCCGGTACTGTTAAGCCTCATACTTGTATTGTATATATAAACATTATGATTGTTCAACAAACATACCCGATCTTAGACGACTGTCAGCGATTGCATTATCGATAACTAATTTTGCGTGCGTATTCGATAGATAATATATTCTTGCATAAAGGTCAAGTCGGGGTTATTATACGCAAGCTATAAGTACCTGGCATGTGTGATGGGGTGCTGGTTGTTATGCAAGTCTTCCTGGCATGAGTGATGGGGTGCTGTTAATGTGTGATGGGGTGCTGGTTGCTATGTAAGTACCTGGCATGTGTGAATGGGTGCTGGTTGGTATGTAAGTCTACCTGGCATGTGTAATGGGGCTGGTTGGTATGTAAATTTACCAGGCATGTGTGATGGGGTGCTGGTTGTTATATAAGTACCTGGCAGGTGTGATGGGGTGCTGGTTGGTATGTCAGTCTACATGGCATGTGTGATGGGGCTGGTTGGTATGTAAATTTACCAGGCATGTGTGATGGGGTGCTGGTTGGTATGTCAGTACCTTGCTTGTGTGATAGGGGCTGGTTGGTATGTAAATTTACCAATCATGTGTGATAGGGGCTGGTTGGTATGTAAGCACTTGGCATGTGTGATGGGGGTGCTGGATGGTATGTCAGTCTATCTGGCATGTGTGATGGGGTGCTGGTTGCTATTTAAGTACCTGTCCTGTGTGACGGAGAGCTGGTTGTTATGTAAGTTCCTGGCATGTGTGATGGGGAGCTGGTTGGTATGTAAGTATCTGACATGTGTGATGGGGTGCTAGTTGGTATGTAAGTCTACCGGCCATGTGTGATGGACTGCTGGTTGCTATGTAAGTACCTGCCACATGAAATGGGGTGCTGGTTGGTGTGTAAGTATACCTGACATGTGTGATGGTGTGCTGGTTGATATGTACGTACCTGGCATGTGTGATGTGGTGCTGGTTGGCATGAACATTTACCTGGCATGTGTGATGGAGTGCTGGTTGGTATGTAAGTACCTGGCATGTGTGATGGGGTGCATGGTGGTGTGTTATATTGAAAGTTTACTTGGCTTGTGTGATGGGGTCCTTGCATTGCTAATGTTCATCAAACTACCTGACTTTGGACTGGACCGACAACTGGATGAGCTGCGACGAGATTGAAATATAAACAATTAATCGTTAAAACCAATCATTACATGATGTAAAAGAGTCATTATAAACAATCTCAGTCATTTACTCGACTTTACGTTCTTCCAGCCATAGGTGCAATAAATGTACAGTGAAACCCTTGGTCTTAATTAATAATAGCTATAAGTTGGGAACTCATCACTAGAAACTGTCCCATTTAACCAAGTTATACTTCATTCATTCCATACTTTATTCTGAGTTTTATGCTCAAGTTTATTTTTCATATTGCTACACACTCAGCAGGAAAATGTACATTTCGTGTCTAATTTATGTGCCTATGCTTCATCAACATCTATTTAGCTGGTTAAGGGTTACAACCCCAACCATACAATGAAAACAAAATGCGTTAAAACAGACTCAATGATGGCATTTTTTCTACGTATGTGTGTTTTTATCTCCCTCCAGCTATTTTGGTGAATGAGGTCGATCTCTGTGAACATTTCGTCAAAATCGTCTACTTGTAGCTTCAGCATCTCCCAGAAGCCCTGCAGATCATCCCATTTAGTTGGCTTACCCTCGTCATCTGGGTGCTGGGCGAATACCTGGCGTGATGTCATATAATCCTGAGAAAACGTCAAACATTCAGCTAACAATCTTCAATTTAATTGCAACTTTTCAAGGATCCAGGATCTCCGGTACAACGCTCCGCCTATTCCCCAACAAGGTTTAGTCAGCGGTTTAACACATCGATTAAAATTATTATGAATACTAGTTTTAATATATCAGTACAATGCGGTTATTTTGCACAACACGTACCAGCAACTGTATCGATGCGTCTTGTGAGGCCACACATGATGGGTCTTGACACCAAAACCTCCTTTGCTGGGGTCATGTCACTTGAGGCTTGTGGCCCTCCACCCCTCATCTTCTAGTGCTTCCTCTGGCCATCTGTTTTTCTTTGGCTGTCATAGTTTTAACAGTCATATAATATTTAGATATTAAATGATCATTTATACAAAACAATTAAAACACAACAAAAACTAAGCTTTCGTTTCATGAAACTAAAGAGTATTGTGTACATTTGAAATATCCATAACATTTTGGGGATTTCTCAGTCTAACACGGGTCACCAAGAAAAAATATAAATGCCGATTTCCGGTTGGAGTCCGGAAAACACACAACAGAGGGCACCTGTTGGTCCCAAAACAGTAGTGTAAGTGCAATGTTCACTTTCAGATAAGATGATGGAATGCTATCGTTAAAAAATGGACTCCAACTAGGACAGTCATATCCAATTTTAGAGGTCAGACAAAAGACTACCAAAAATCGACTATCATTCCCGACCACATCCAGCTTGGTAGGTCAAGTAACACATCTGCAGGAAGACAAGCAATAAAGACCGGCCCGTATCCTAGGCAATTATGAATATGTCTTCTCCAAACTTGTCGTGGGAATTTCCACTGCGATCAAACACAAGATTGACACAGTTGAATCAAAAGCAAGGTTTACGAAGAGCCCATATTTTGCTGGTGGAGAAGAGGAACACTTTAGTAACATGCTTAGAGCAGGAGTCAAACAAAAGTTAACATCAGATTGGGCATCAGCACCACTACTTATCAGAAGAAAGATGGCACTGTAAGTTTCGTGTATAGACTACCTAGGTACAGTTGGTAGATGAATGCTTAAATACGCATTCTCGTATAATTGAGTTTTCAATGTTAGATGCTTATTCCGCTTATTGGCAGGTAAAGTTTGTAGAAGAAGATTACAGGAAGACAGCATTTCATACGAAGTAGGGTTTATTAAGATTGCCAAAATAGGATTTGGCCTTTGCAATGCTTTAGCTACTTTTGCAAGACTGATGAACTTAGTTCTACAAGGGCTGAACTGGAAAATCGCGTTAGCCTTCCTATACATCATTTTAGTAATGGAAAAAGTTTTGAAGACCATTTTGCTAACCTAGGAGAAATGTCTAGCCGTTTTAAGGGGTATGGGATCAAACTTAAACCAAAGAAATTGGTCTTGTTCCAGAAAAAAAATCCTAGGACGACAGGTCAGCTCTAATAAGTCAGTAATACACTAGCAACGTCCAGTGGAGATACTAACATGGTTCAATATTTGCCTGAATCTAAGAATTACAAACATGTAGAGATATGTATGTGATTAGCTATCAGAAAGCATTTGTAAAGGGATTTCCCAAGGACTTAACCTCTATATAATGGTAACAGCGAAACCATAATTTTAATGAAAAGAACAGCAACAAAAATCTATCAAATTTCTTTTGGAAAGTTTGCTTTGACATAGGAGCAGAGACAATACTGTGTAACCCGTAACAATTGCTTGCAATAGTTTGATTCACAGGACAGATTGTCTTCTAGGTACACCGTTTGTGATAAGAACTGATCCTTCGAGCCTGACATGGTTGTTACAGATCAGAGAACTCCAGGGGCAACTCGCACTATGGATTGAGGAGTATTTGTTGTCACGACTTAAATAGAGTAAACATTTCAATATAACGACCTTTTCCCAACTTTCTGTATATTTTAAACATTTATCAATCGATATTTTAACTGTCAACACTTTCAGTGTATCGGACTATATCCTCATTCCCAGCTGCAATTTTACACCTGTTGTCAGCCAATCGTGACTCGAAGTTGTTTCATGGTTTGCGAGGTGTGAATTTTTTTAAGTGTTTAAGCGACTATACATGATTGAAGTTTGCTCAGTCAACTCTATAATGACTTATGTAATTAATTATTAGCGCAGCTCAGTATTGATGGGCTTGATTGAGTTAAGATCTAACGGGTAAATTATTCCACACGACAACAGTTATTTACTGCCTGGTAATTCTGAGTTTTACATCACTTCCTACATGGCTCCCGAAAATCTTAATATGACGCGTGACTTTGCGGCGCTCGAGAAATACCAAATCCGGGGTAATATCTGGATCGAGTGTTTGCAGAATGCCACGATGGATGGAACACAATTCGTAGAAAGACTAGATAGTTTGCCCAGCAGCTTAGCATCTTCTGAATTTAAAGTGGGATGGCTATGGCTTTCTGTCCGTTCCAAGGCGGTAACTGTTGTTTTGTGTGTGTGTTATGTCTCTGTTATTTGCCACATTAACATTTACCCTGTTTGATTTTGTCTAGAGGTAGAATAAATTTAAATATCTGTGGGTTTTTACATGACCTTTTCTTATTTACCTAGCATAACTTTAAAGAAAGTCAGCGGAGAATCAAAGTCAGTTGATCAGACCAGTGATAGTTCTGAGAAATGGTAACATCGGTTGACGACTATATTGTTGACATACACCCGACGACATATTAATTGCCGACGAAAGGGCTATTTTCTATAGGGCAATGCCAGACAAGGCGTAGAATCTATGGCACAGTGACCTCGGCACTCTCTATCTGCTCTGATGTGTGCAAACTTGTCAGGAACACAGACGCTTTTGCTCATTGTTATGGATTAAACCATTTAGCCAATGTGCTTTAAAAACGTCAAAATCATTTCAACACCATACAGGGCAAACATGAAGGCTTGGATAACATCACATCTATTCACAGAGTGGATCAGGAATCTTGATTACAAAAGGAAGGAAAGGACAGACAGATCGCAGGTTGTCACAAGAAAACTTGTAGCTGTCGACTCTGTGACAAATCTTTCGATTTCTGGCCTGGACGCTTTGCGATTTTTGCTTAAGGCATGGGACGACGTTTCGAGCACAGCAAATGCCATTTGCTGCCGTCATGCCGGATTTAAGATCACGTCTGATTTACATGATGCAGAAAGTGATGAAGAGGCTTTGAAAATCTTATCGATCTTTGTAAGAATGGTGAAGTTCATCTAGGATAAGAGAAAACATGTGACAAGTCACGAGCCAAAGTAGTAACATTTCGGTGAACAAATCCAGTTCAATTTTAACGAGCGACAACTGGGATTTCGGTGATAAGGATTTTAAAAAAGCCCCGAAATAAGACGTGTCTTTACATATAATTTTGGAATGGTTATGAAGGCAAACTGAATCATCCGAAAAGGAACTCTTTATTGCAAGTCCAGCCGCCAAATAGCACAAGACTAGCATCATCAGATCTAACTTCCATTAATGGGTTTATTGTGTATTGAACACAAACTAAACAATGATACAATTTATCTCAAGATCGCTAACACAAACCACAAAAAAACAGTTCCATTTAGATTTTAATTGGCTCCGTGAAAGTGTTTTTTTCTGTTATGGCTTGCCTTAAAAATATAATCAAAAACAAAGGTTCAATAAAGTTTGTAGTTGTTGTTTATTACAAAATTCCTAAATCATCAATTTGTATTAGAAAGCAAAACAACAAGATGTTCATAAAAATGCTGAATCTTTATTTTTTTTTTTTTGTATTAAATGTATTTTATAGTAAGTTTTAGTGTTAACCATATCTACTTACAAATAAATACACACAGTGGTAAGAAAACAAGATTCATGACTTGAAAACAAAATAAATCACCAAATGATTAGATCATGGTCTACATATTGTTATCTTTATTTAACAACTGCCATGCTCCTACACATACAAGTACATTGTACATTGTACATGAACCATTTGGCACGAACGTCTCCTTCAAGACCACATGTTGAAACACTTTATACACTTAATTAATGTATATTTCATGTGCACTTGTAGTTACGTTACGATAATCATTATGTACACAGTGCTGCAGTAAAAGATATACATACAATGTAAAAAATAACAAGTTTGTTTATTTTTTCAACACAATCAATGTGTAAATTTACCATTAATTTTTTTTTGTATGTACATATTTTTATAATTTAATAATTAATTTCACATTTCTATCTATCTAACCTTCATTGTAAATTTTTTATCTATCTTACCTTCACTGTAAACTAAACTTCTTAAAACATAAGTCAATTTATTTTGCTTTGAAATTTATTTTCTAAGTCATTAATGTATCCTATTAATTTGTGTAAATTTAAATATTAATTACTTAATTAAAACAGTATGGTCAATTTGGATAGAAGAAAAAGGGATATGGAAGAAAACTGTGCACCCATAAGTTTATATTAAAAATATGTTTAATAATATCATAAATGTTTTGTTTGCTGTGTTACACTCCTGTACAAGATACAAAAGTAGTTCTGGAGCTATAAATGCAAACAACCATTGTGCCTTGGACTTCTCTATAACCTAGACTTAGTAGTATTTACAGCACATAACTGTGTCAACCTCATATAGCAGTTATCTCCCTTGGTTTAACAGCACTACTTTGACTTCAATGCAGATAGAAAACAATACGAATGGATGTGAGACAACCAAGGTGCTGCAGAGATCATGTGCAAGATGACTATTCTGGGAACTCTCTCACACTGTTGATTTACTACATCAATAGGTCAGAGTTAATAATCGTATCTCTAATGGGAACTGGACAATCTGCTTCTTTAAAATCTTCATCTACATGCTTAAATTATCACATGGGCATACTCAGTTCCTTACAACAAGACCTTGCTAAACAGCTTCGAATTTCTAGAAATTATTTTCATTTTATATCCAGACTCTTGCTCCCTGGTGCCTTTCAACCATAGCTGCTTAAGAGTTATCATTAAGTTCTGAGAAGTCTGAGAGCTAACAAAAACACAATGATGTATTTTAAAAAAAGGTTGTTTTTTTAACTTTTATGTATTCTTCCAATATCATAATTGCCATTACACGAATAATACAAAATGCTGATGAGAATTAAACAGAAATCAGTCCTATATATGGCAGTTCAACAAGACCAACCAAGGGAAATAACTGCTATGATAATGTTGATAGTTTTTGATCTGTCAATAAAATTTGCCTCCCTGTATATCACATAGTTTTAAACTTTCATCTCATTTACACCAGATGACTTTTCATCAAAATTTGGTATGAATATTTACCTGTCCTGTGTATTTGGTTTTGTTTATGACGCAAGTTTACCTGGCATGTGTAATGGGGTGTTGGTTGGTATGTTAGTCTACCTGGCATGTGTGATGGGGTGATGGTTGCTATGCAAGTCTACCTGGCATGTGTGATGGTGTGCTGGTCAAATGTGATGGGGTGTTGGTTGCTATGCAGGTCTACCTGGCATGTGTGATGGGGTGCTGGTCATGTGTAATGGGGTGCTGGTTGCTATGCAAGTCTGCCTGGCACATGTGATAGGATGCTGGTTGGTCCATGAGTCTGCCTGGAATGTGTGATGAGCTGCTGGTTTCTATGTTAGTACCTTGCATGTGTGATGGGGTGCTGGTTGCTGTGCAAGTCTTCCAGGCATGAATGATAGGGTGCTGTTCATGTATGATGGGATGCTGGTTGCTATGCAAGTCTACCTGGCATGTGTGATGGTGTGCTGATTGGTATATAAGTATCTAGCATGTGTTACGGGGGCTGGTTGGTATGTAAGTATCTACCACGTGTGATAGGGTGCTGGTTGGTATGTAAGTACCTAGCATGTGTTACGGGGGCTGGTTGGTATGTAAGTACCTAGCATGTGTTACGGGGGCTGGTTGGTATGTAAGTATCTACCACGTGTGATGGGGTGCTGGTTGGTATGTAAGTACCTAGCATGTGTTACGGGGGCTGATTGGTATGTAAGTACCTAGCATGTGTTACGGGCTGATTGGTATGTACGTATCTACCACGTGTGATGGGGTGCTGGTTGGTATGTAAGTACCTAGCATGTATTACGGGGGCTGGTTGGTATGTCAGTAACTGGCATGTGTTCCGGGGGCTGGTTGGTATGTAAGTACCTACCACGTGTGATGGGAAGCTGGTTGGAATGTAAGTACCTAGCATGTGTTGCGGGGCTGGTTGGTATGTAAGTACCTACCACGTGTGATGGGAACTGGTTTGTATGTAAGTACCTCGCATGTGTTACGGGGGCTGGTTGGTATGTAAGTACCTACCACGTGTGATGGGGGCAGTTTGGTATGTAAGTACCTCGCATGTGTTACGGGGCTGGTTGGTATGTAAGTACCTACCACGTGTGATGGGTGCTGGTTGGTATGTAAGTACCTAGCATGTGTTACGGGCTGGTTGGTATGTAAGTACCTTGCATGTGTGACGGGGTTCTGGTTGGTATGAACGTTTACCTGGCATGTGTGATTTAGCGCATGGTGGTGTGTTACATTGAAAGTTTACCTGGCGTGTGTGATGGGGGCCTTGCATTGCTAATGATCATCCAACCGCCGGACTTTGGACTTGACCGAGAACTGGCTGAGCTGCGGCGAGATTGAAATATACAAAATTAATCGTTAAAACCCATCATTACATGATGGAAAAGAGTCATTATAAACATTTTTCCGTCATTTTCTCGATTTTATGTTCTTCCAGCCATAGGAGTAATAAATGTACAGTGAAGCCCTTGGTCTTAAATAATAAAAGCTATAAGTTGGGAACTCATCACTAGAAGCTGTCCCATTTAACCAAGTTATACTTCATATATTCCATACTTTATTCTGAGTTTTATGCTAAAACTAGACGCAAAGTTTATTTGTCATATTGCTACACACTCAGCAGAAAAAAGTACATTTCGCATCTAATCCATGTGCCTATGCTTCATCAATATCTGCTTAGTTGGTGAAGGGTTACAACCCCAACACTACAATGTGTTAACTGTTAACAAAATGTGTTTAAACAGACTCAATGATGGCTTTTTTTCTACGTACGTGTGTTTTCATCTCTTTCTAGGCATTTTGGCGAATGAGGTCGATCTCTGTGAAACTTTTGTCATCATCGTCTACTTGTAGTTCACCATCTCCCAGAAGCCCTACAGATCCTCCCACTTAGTTAGCTTATCCTCGTTATCTGGGTGCTGGACGAACACCTGGCGTGATGTCATATTATCCTGAGTAAAGGTCAAACAGTCAGCTAACAATCTTTATATTTAATTGCAACTTTTCAAGGATCCAGGATCTCTGGTACAATTCTCCGCCTATTCCCCAAAGAGGTCTATTCAGCGGCATAACACATCGATTAAAATAATTATGAATACTAGTTTTAATATATCAGTACAATGAGGTTATTTTGCACAACACGTACCAGCAACTGTATCGATGCGTCTTTTGAGGCCACACATGACGGGTCTTGACACCAAAACCTCCTCTGCTGGGGTCATGTCCCTTGAGGCTTGTGGCCCCCACCCCTCATCTTCTAGTGCTTCCTTTAGCCATTTGTTTTTCTTTGGGTGTCATAGTTTTAACAGTCATATTATATTGAGATATTTAATGATCATTTATACAAAACAATTAAAGCACACAAAAACTAAGCTTTCTTTTCATAAAACTAAAGAGTCTTGTGTACATTTGAAATTACCATAACATATATTTCTTGTTTTCATTCTTCATTATTGCCTTACTCAAAATTATATTAAATTAAATATGGGTCATGTGTAATAAAAAAATTATTACCAAAATTATATATTTACATATATTTAACTCATGCGTTGATCAGACGTTCATGTATAAAATTGAAAAGACATTAAACTTACTATAACAATTGTAGAGATAAAATGACATTGACTTATAATAAAATATTATTTGGCACATGTCATCATAAACATTTCATGTTCTTAATTAATAAAAGGTCTGTCAGGCTCCTAAAATGAGTATTATTACCACTTCTGTTTTCAGCTGATGCTACTGTAAAAAAGAGTTATAGCAAATATTAAATAATTACCTCTCAGCGTTATATTTAAATACTTCTTTGCTTTTTCGGGATTTCTCAGAAGCGTCTAATACGTGTCACCAAAAAAAAATGTTGTAAATGCCAATTTCCGGTTGGACTCCGGAAAACACACATCAGAGGGCACCTGTTGGTCCCAAAACAGTAGTGTAAGTGCAATGTTTACTTTCAGATAAGATGATGGAATGCTATCGTTAAAAACTGGGCTCGAACTAGGACAGTCATATTCAATTTCAGAGGTCAGAAAAAAGACTACCAAAAATCGACTATCATTCCCGATTACATACAGCTTGGTAGGTCGAGTAACACATCTGAAGGAAGACAAGGAAGAAAGACCGGCCCATATTCTTTGCAATTATGAATATGTCATCTCCAAACATGACGTGGGCATTTCCACTGCGATCAAACACAAGATTGACACAGTTGATTCAAAAGCAAGGTTTACGAAGAGCCCATACTTTGCTAGTAGAGAAGAGGAACACTTGAGTAACATGCTTAGAGCTGGAGTCAAACAAAAGTTAACAACAGATTGGACATCAGATGACACTGTAAGTTTGGTGTATAGACTACCTCGGTACAGTTGGTAGATGAATGCTTATATACGCATTGTGGTATTATTGGGTTTTCAAAGTTAGATGCTTATTCCGCTTATTGGCAGGTAAAAATTGTAGAAAGAAGATTGCAGGAAGACAGCATTTCATACGAAGTAGGGTTTATTAAGATTGCCAAAATAGGTTTTGGCCTTTGCAATGCTTTAGCTACTTTTGCAAGACTGATGAACTTGGTTCTAGAAGGGCTGAACTGGAAAATCGCGTTAGCCTTCCTATACAACATTTTAGTAATGGGAAAAGTTTTGAAGACCATTTTGCTAACCTAGGAGAAATGTCTAGCCGTTTAAAGGGGTATGGGCTCAAACTTAAACCAAAGACATTTGTCTTGTTCCAGAAAAATAATTCCTAGGACGACAGGTCAGCTGTAGTACATCAGTAATACACTAGCAACGTTCAGTGAAGATACTAACGTGGTTCAATATTTGCCTGAATCTAAGAATAACAAACATGTAGAGATATGTATGGGATTAGCTAACTATCACATTGTAAAGGATTTTTCCAAGGACCTAATCTCTATATAAGGGTAACAGCAAACCATAATTTCAATGAAAAGAACAACAACACAAATCTTTCTTATGGAAAGTTTGCTCTGACAAAGGGGCAGAGACGATACTGTGCAATCCCGTAACATTGCTTGCAATAGTTAGATTCACGGGACAGATATTGTCTTCTAGGTATACCGTTTGTGGTAAGAACTGATCCTTTGAGCCTGACATAATTGTTACAGATGAGAGAACCCCTGGGGCAGCTCGCACGATGGATTGAGGAGTTATTCCAGTATTTGTTGTCACGACTTCAGTAGAGTAAACATTTCAATATAATGACCTTTCTTATTTATCTATATACTTTAAACATTTATCAATCGATATTTTACCTGTCAACACTTTCAGTGTATGGGACTATATCTTGATTCCCAGCTGCAATTTTACACCTGTTGTCAGCCAATCGTGACTCGAAGTTGTTTCACAGTTTGCCGAGGTGTGAATTTTATTAAGTGTTTGAACGACTACACATGAAATTTGCTCAATCACCTCTATAACGACTAATGTAATTACTTATTAGCGCAGCTCAATATTGATGGGCTTGATTGAATTAAGACTTACCTTAATTACGAGTGAATTATTCCACACGACAACTATTGTTTACTGCCTGGTAATTTACATTTCTGAGTTTTACATCACTTCCTACATGGTCCCCGAAAATCCTAATACGACGCGTGACTTTGTGGCGCTCGAGAAATCCCGGTAACAAATACGGGGGAATACCTGGATCGAGCGGTTGTAAAAGCTCAAAGAGGAAATTGTCCGTGAAAGCTACAGGGAAAATAACTAGGCAGTTGAGAAAGAAAAAAAAACAACAGATTGCTGAGTTTGAAATTTATTTCTGGTACAATATGAACTCAGACCATTTACTCATGTAATTCGGTTAGGCATTTGTGACCTGAACAAGAAAAACTGCCGAGGAATTATCCGCAAATGGTATTATATAATAAAGGAAAACACAAAAACTGACTGTAGATGAAGAGGTAATGTTCATTTCAAGGATTTCTTTAAATGTATGTATATTAAATTTGCATGAGTTCTGTTGTTTTCCACTTACTGTCACTTCTTTTATTATGCTTGCAGGAAATATACAGGACAATAAGTGACGACTTATATCAAATAATGTTATTCTGCTCATTTCCTGTGGCTCTACGCAATGGCTTTCTTAAAAGTGTATTGATAGAGCACCTAAAAACCTGGCACTCTTTCCAATTCTACCGCGATACTTAAGGTCAGGAAAAGAAAAGTCTGGACTGCTGTTTTCTGCGAATTATAAATCCTTGTTTCAGATAGGATAGTAATCATTCTTGATTTGGAGCTTTTCTTGTATTTTAGAAGCTGCAAAGATGCATAAGTATTTGAAGAATTGTACTCTGTGCAAACGACACGAAAACTTATAACTCTGTTTCATCATATTGCTACTATCAATGAAATTATACCACTTTAGCTGTTTGTTTTAATAATTATCTTAGGCAATTTTTTAATTTTACATTAACTGCAAGAAACACAAATATACAAAAGTGTCACCATAACATCAAACAGTTTGTAAGATCAACAGCAATCTAGGGCGATTCAATTATTTTAAATGTATTATTCTTTTAATGCATATGTAGAGAAGCTGAGTTTGAAATTTTTTCTGGTATAATATGAACTCAGACCATTTACTCAGGTAATTAGATTAGGCATTTGTGACCTGAACAAGAAAAACTGCCGAGCATTTATGCGCAAATGGCATTATTATATAATAAAGGCAAACACAAGAACCGACTGTAGATAAAATGGTAATGTTCATTTCAAGGATTTCTTTAAATGAATGTATATTAAATTTGCATGAGTTCTTTTGTTTTGCCACTTACTGTCATTTCTTTTAATATGCTTGCAGGAAATATAGAGGACAATAAAGGACGACTTATATCAAATAATGTTAGTCTGCTCATTTCCTGTGGCTCTACGCAATGGCTTTCTTAAAGGTGTATTGATAGAACAACTAAAAACCTGGCACTCTTTCCAATTCTACCGCGATACTTAAGGTCAGGAAAAGAAAAGTCTGGACTGCTGTTTTCTGCCATTAATAAATCCTTGTTTCATATAGGATAGTAATCATTCTTGATTTGGAGCTTTTCTTGTATTTTATAATCTGCAAAGATGCATAAGTAGTTGAAGAATTGTACTCTGTGCAAACGACACGAAAACTTATAACTCTGTTTCATCATATTGCTACTATCAATGATATTATACCACTTTAGCTGTTTGTTTTAATAATTATCTTAGGCAATTTTTTTAATTTTACATTAACTGCAAGAAACACAAATATACAAAAGTGTCACCATAACACCAAACAGTTTGTAAGATCAACAGCAATCTAGGGCGATTCATTTATTTTAAATGTATTATTCTTTTAATGCATATGTAGAGAAGCAATCAATACAGTCAAAGATCCTTAACTCGATTTCGAGGGGACCGCCATAAATACATCGACGTATTTGGGTACGACTTATAAAATGTACAGATTTTTGCCGTTTTCTAATTGTGATTTAAAAAGGAACACGGGTAATTGCTAAATATATATTTACTAAGATCGATATATATTCATCATTTAATTATTTAACTTTGAGCAACGTTAATATAAGTAATTTTGAAATATTATACTTATATTTTGGATAAAAGCAATAAGCAGAGAAAACGATGAAACGCATATATTTTGCAAATTCACAAAAATGTATAGGGTGACCAGTAAAACAGGAAGAGTCTCGAAACTTACGTAAAATGTACGTTAAAGGGTTTATATGTCCACTCAATTAGCAAGGAAGCCTTCATGTTGTCATTTAATTCATCCTATAAGGATTGTTACGTGTATTTCCTTTGATGGACATTGAACTTTGGTTCTTCAATTCCATCTTCACATGAACAGGATGTTACAACCATTTATTCGTCTCTGGTCATGTTTGTTCATGATTCAGAAAGATAATTTTATTTGTGGTCAATCATTTTTGTGTTGTTTTTCAAATCGAAATAATACCATATTCCTTTTCTTAACACTATGTGGACATTATTTTTCGATGACGTCATTACTTTCGTCATAACGCATAGAAAATATCAGCGCACGGATATTTTGTTTCAAATAGATCGTTTTTCTTTTCGTTGCCTACATTTGAGAAACTCGTCAGGAAGTGCGAGGTTAGAGCTCTGTAAAACCGGTTTAAGCACCCCAGTCGGTCCATATTGCCGACTGACCGTTCCAAGGCGGTAACTGTCGGGTTTGCTCTTTTCCTTAAATGACTCATCACAAATGTGTTCTTACTTTTCGTTTGCATGCATGTGAAATATCTTTGTTCTGTGCCTTTTCGGAGTTTGGTATATGTTGCAATACTCATAGGACTTTGTCATATATTCTTATTCAATCGATTTCGGTACTTAGTGAGAGACTGACTAAAAAACTGATCAGTGGGGTTTATAAATGTTACTTCTCGTCGACACTTATCACTCGAGAAAGTGAGTCCGATCAAGCCTATAACGACTTAATTGATTTTACACACCTACGTGAACGCGTGGTCCCATCCAAGCTAATCGGCTAATGGATGCTCATTTACTTGAAACAGTGATGCCAGGACCAGAAAGTAAGTTAGAGTAAGGGCAAAATATCACCGTTTGAACATCGACATTTCAAACTAAAATAACAATATAGAAATATAGTCGGGACGCAGGTTTTCATCGACATATAGATCTACAAGGACTCTCACTTATCTGAGGCCAAGATAACAAAGTTTCACTGTACCTCTAAATTAGTTGTCAGTTAAAGCACGGTATTATTATACATACATGGTATAATACCATTTAGTGGGCTTATTTTTTCCGAGTATTACTTTTCAATGTGATGTAAACTGTCTTGATTACAACTGAAGATTTCTGTTAATTAATAATATACATGTATGTCCAAATTATTACACATTTGTTTTCATTGTTTGCGTCGCGTTTGATGCCCAGGATCTTTGGGGTTACTGTTACTAGTAATGAACAGTCCAGAAAATCTAAAAAAAAAACATTCACATCATGCAAGAAATCTTCCCAGGCATTTGATAAAAAACACTCTCTGAAAATTGTCAAGTATATTGAAACCGGACTGTCAAAAGTAAACTCAATAATCCTCGCTTAGAAAAACCATATAATAGGTGTTTGAAAATTAGTGATGATCAAATATAAAATCTTAGTCAAAAGCTAAGTAATGTCTACTTAAGCCGGCTTAAGTTGTGTTAACTTATATTCAGTGGCGATAATACCTGCATAAAAGGAGTCAAGTTTTATTCAGTCAAGCTCGTAACTATGTCGGGATAACTTGTTTTGCAGTCCGAAAGTTCTATGCACATTTACAATGTCTAATTCTTTCAGCTCGGCAAAAGGGAAGTACAAATTTATTCTTAAAGCTGTGACGTCACATATCGGCATTTCTAAAATCAATTATAGTGTTAGAAATTGCCGTTCTGAGCGACAAAATAACAAATCACAGTACTCTTCACATTAATATCAGGGGAATAACTCTAGACGAGTTTAATTTGTACACTTATTCATTGAGTCATTGCCCCTAGGAACATTAAGAACTATAGTTTT